>JBAIAC010000229.1:600000-1047500 GCA_037349315.1 Chelydra serpentina
ACATTGGAAAAAATAACCCCAACTATACATACAATATGATGGGGGCTTATTTAGCTACAACTAATCAGGAAAAAGATCTTGGAGTCATCGTGGATAGTTCTCTGAAGACGTCCATGCAGTGTGCAGCGGCAGTCAAAAAAGCAAACAGGATGTTTGAAATCATTAAAAAAGGGATAGAGAATAAGACGGAGAATATCTTATTGCCCTTATACAAATCCATAGGGCGCCCACATCTTGAATACTGCATACAACTGTGGTCTCCTCATCTCAAAAAGGATATACTGGCATTAGAAAAGGTTCAGAGAAGGGCAACTAAACTGATTAGGGGTCTGGAACGGGTCCCATATGAGGAAAGATTAAAGAGGCTAGGACTTTTTAGCTTGAAAAAGAGGAGACTAAGGGGGGATATGATAGAGGTCTATAAAATTATGAGTGGTGTGGAGGAAGTTTTAAACTAAATTAAGTGAATAAGGAAAAGTTATTTACTTGTTCTCATAATAGAAGAACTAGGGGCCACCCAATGAAATTAGTGGGCAGCAGGTTTAAAACAAATAAAAGGAAGTTCTTCTTCACACAGCGCACAGTCAACCTGTGGAACTCCTTGCCTGAGGAGGCTGTGAAGGCTAGGACTATAACAGGGTTTAAAAGAGAACTGGATAAATTCATGGAGATGAAGTCCATTAATGGCTATTAGCCAGGATGGGTAAGGAATGGTGTCCTTAGCCTCTGTTTGTCAGAGAGGGGTGATGGATGGCAGGAGAGAGATCACTTGATCATTACTTGTTAGGTCCACTCACTCCGGGGTACCTGGCATTGGCCACTGTTGGTGGACAGGAGACTGGGCTGGATGGACCTTTGGTCTGACCCAGTACAGCCATTCTTATGTTCTTACTTTCCTTTCTGATTAAGAGAACAAAATCAGCCAGAAAATAAATCAGCACACACATGTCAGAAAGCAGCCCTGTAAAAGGACAGGTCTTAGATATTTAGACTTGCTCTCCAGACCAAAAACTTGACACTTGGTAATAATAAAAAATAGTCATGTCTCAATAAGCATGCTTCATTTAAAGCTAGTGCCTGAAATTAACTGCACGTTGACTGGTCCACAGCACAAGTGGGAATCTAGGGCACTGATCAAGGGACTGGGAGACAGGGAGCATAATTCTCCATGGCTGTGCTCCTTGTGTCATTGTTAACACCTTTGCAAACCGCCTGTAAATGGTCCCAGGTCAGAGTGGCTGCATTTTACACCTATTAGCACAGCTGTAAGTGACAACACGAGGTGCAAGGCAGGAAAGAAACATGATCAGAGAAGCCTATTTCTGAATATGCTTACACCAGTGTAAACTCTCTAGATTTCCTCCTGATTCACACTAGTGCAAATGAGATCAAGCCAGGATCCTCCTGAGTTCTAGACCTGCCACTGCCACTGATTTGCTGTAAGTCCTTGGGCAAGTCGCCTGGGCCCAAATTTTCAGAAGGATTCACTAAGGACCTGATCCAGTGTCTGCTAGAGTCAATGGGTGTCTTTCCCTGCTTATGTCTCCGGTGGGTAATGGATCAGCCCCTAATTCTGGGCACTTCTACTTGCGACTCTGAGGTCCTGGTGTTCCCAAAATGTGGAGTGCCCATAACTCTAACAGAAGTCATGGGGATCTGTGAGAGATCAGGCTTCCTGGGATCCATGATCTAATGGTCCAAAATTAGAACATTTAAGGCCTCTCTGTCTCTTCACTGTAACTCCCTGCCCACTCAGTTTGTGCCCTAGATATACCCTGCTCCAGCCCATGCAATTAACACTAAATGTAGTCACAGAATGTTTGGTTATAATTAACTTATAATGATTGGACACCTACTGTGTATCCAATGTATCTCTTGTTTATCTCGCAAATCATACTACCAGCCAAAGAAAAAGCAAAAATGTTTACAACAGCTGCAAAGAGGGTGATTTATGTGAAGTTTATATAATTTAAAAATAATGGTTCTGACTTATGACTCAGCTTTTACTTAACTTCTGCAAAAGGATCGTATAAACCAAAACACTGCAGACACACATGAGGAATGGTCCTAGAGCTAGGGCAATCCAGAGCAAGCCTTGCACAACCCACTGGGAAATTTAAAAACAATGCTGAATTTAGAACGTAGAGCATTTTGCTGCACTTCTCTCTAAAAGTTGGCAGCTTGTCCTGTCATCATTGATGCTTTTACTTACAGGATTTAGTCAGCAGGTGTCACATTAGAGAAAAAGCTCCTTTGTTTGCTTCTCCACCTCTAAACCTGGGAGATATTTTCCTATAGATTTTTGGCTTTTGTCAGGCAAGCATTTATTTGTATCCCTATATTTCCAAACTGGTGTTGTAGCTCACACTGCTCTGATTTGTTTACCAGTTGCTTTAGTATGTACTCAGGGATTGCCATGGCTCTGGCAATAATGATACCTAGCACTTACGTAGCTCGTCTCATCAGCACATTGCAAAATGCTTTACAAAGTTCAGTATCTTTATCCCCATTTTACAGATGGGGAAACCGAGGCACAGGGTGACCATGACAGCTCTCATTTGTCCTATGGACATCTGTGCTTCTCCTGGTTCATGTCACCTTCTTTACCACAGCAAACACTGAAATCTGCATGGCAGCTTGGGTTGACAATAAGATTTATTGGGGGACAGATGTGTGAGTATTCGATCTAGGCTAAGATGAATTGTGCCATTTGCTTATTACACAGGGGCAGAAAGAAGCCTGCTAAGAGGAGGTGTTTACAGTCTCAAGATCACAACTCTTTGTTTCCTCATAGCACTTTCGTGTAACTAGAATCCAGATTACCTCTGAACGGTATATGTGCTGCTGTTCTGTAAGTGATGTACAGCGTGAAACCAGCATGGAGTGAAAATGAATGGGGCTGGTTACCAAGCATGAGACAAAACTGTCACTACTATAACGGAGCATCTTCAAGGGCTATAAATCATTCCTGATTCTGAGGGTCGTTTTGTTTGTGTTTAAATTTGAATAACTATGGGCTCTTGTGTGTGATCAAAAACAATTCTTAAACACAAAACCAACCAATGGATTTAAATGTCAAAGATTTAATCAATGTTGGGTTATAGCTGAGATTTCAAAGGCCCAAAGTCTGGAAATTCAGGGTTAGGGTTCCAATAGCAGCCTGAGCTTGGCTACACTTCAAAATACATCCCAAAGGCAGAGCCAGATGGAATGGCTGGAAATTGAAGCTACTTCGGTTCACACTGGAAATAAGGTGCACATTTTTAACTGACAATTAACCGGTGGAACCGCTCACACATGGGCATGGGAGATTCTCCATCACTTGGAGTCATTAAATCCATTTGGAGTCTCTTTGTCAAAGAAATGCTCTAGCTCAAACAGAAATGATGAATTAGATGCAGGAATCGCTGAGTAAAATCCTCTGGTGGTTGTTATGTGAGAGGTCATTGGGGGAGGAGTATCTTTGAATTTCCTGACACTTGTGTATTTAGAGCCACATCCATAGTATGGCACTAGCATGGTTAATAGTTGTTTATTCTTTTTGTGATTAAAACATGTAAGTGAAGTTAGCGGGATCCTCGCTGGGTGCCCATGGGACCAGGTGCCGTTCGGGTAGACTCTGTCAGTGCCCTGGCTAGTGGCTTAGTGTGAGAGAGGGTGGGGGGGACGAGACAGGGGCTGCAAAGGGAAGATGCGCAGAAGGCGGGTACCTTGCACTGTTGGGAAATCCAGCTATCAAGGGCCATACCTGGCTCTGGTGGAGAGGAGACTGACCAGCTCCTTTGGGCTCGTTTCACACTAACGAGGCGCACCTGTAAGGCTTGCTCTGCGAGGAGGGGGGCGCTTTGAAAGGGAGAGCCTACCACAGAAAGTGGTGGAGAACAGGGTGAAGACTGCTCCACCTCAGAGATGGCTGACCACAGACTGGTCAGCCAGGCCTCACTGCCCCTGAAGCTGCGTGGCCCAGTGGGAAAGCAGGGTGCCCCAAGAGGAGGGGATGGAGGTGTACCATGGACCTTAATTGAAGACAGTATACCAGCTGATCAATGAAGCCCCAAGGGTTGGCCCCAGACAGACGGCTTAAGAGATGGGGCACCTTTGCCTTTCTTTTCCTCTGACCCCCTCTCACAAGGAGAGCGAGGGAAAGGACCTTTCTTGTCTTTGGTTAGAGAACCCTTTGTGTGCTACAAACAGGGAGGTCATTATAAACAACTTGAATCGGGGACCGTGGGGACTCAGAGGTGCCCCAGCCCCTGCTGCGTGTCTCACATTAGCCACCCACAATCCCCCATCACCTTAGCCAGTGTTGGCCATTAGTCCTAGGGGTTGAAGAGGTGGTTTCCTGAGGGACAGGCTGTTGGCTCTCGCACGGGGCCATCTTGCTCCATTCAGGCAGTCTAAACCAAACCTCCTACTTCCGTTATACTGCTAGTGCCCCGGGCATGTTCTCTATGGTCATAAACACTGGCCCTTCAATTCCACTACGCTAGCAAATACCTCAGTCGGCGGGGAGAGACTTCCACACACATTGCTTGGCCTCTGGGGGCAGCAGCTCGGGTATTCGCATCTGTCCTTGGCAGTCACAGCTGCGAACTTTGCTCTGTGCCGCAGGCCTCCGATCACTCCCTCGTGGATGCTTGTGAGACCTGTAGGAGTCTGACACCAAATTCTGGGACACGCTTTCCAGCAGCGACGTCTGCAATCAAACCCTTCCCCTGCCTTTGTCTCCCTCTCAGTGTTGGTGTTAGAGGTTAGATTGCTGCAGAGTCACTTGCTTTGCTGGTCTCTGTCTGTCTCATGCTAAGTATGGAGCCACATCCTTTTGTTATGGAGACAGGAACCACATCAGAGTTACGGTTGCAACCACGATAGGCATTGCCACCCTGGGTCAGGGCAGGCCGGCAGGCACAGGAAGTGATTTTGAACCATGACGCGGAAGTCAGCGTATCAGATGAGCTCATTCAGTCTGTTTCTCTCGGATTATTCTACTTTCACAGTCATTCAAATAGACACAGCACAAATCAGGACCCAATCCTCAGACATGCACAGTGCCTTCGGTTTCTATTGACTCAGCACTTTCATAGACTCCTAGAAGATTAGAGTTGGAAGAGACCTCAGGAGGTCATCTAGTCCAACCCCCTGCTCAAAGCAGAACCAACCCCAACTAGATCATCCCAGCCAGGGCTTTGTCAAGCTGGGCCTTAAAAACCTCTAAGGTTTCCACCATCTCCCTAGGTAACCCATTCCAGTGCTTCACCACCCTCCTAGTGAAATAGTGTTTCCTAATACCCAACCTAGACCTCCCCCACTGCAACTTGAGACCATTGCTCCTTGTTCTGTCATCTTCTACCACTGAGAACAGTCTAGATCCATCCTCTTTGGAACCCCCCTTCAGGTAGTTGAAGGCTGCTATCAAATTCCCCCCCTCACTCTTCTCTTCTGCAGACTAAATAACCTCAGTTCTCTCAGCCTCTCCTCGTAAGTCATGTGCCCCAGCCCCCTAATCATTTTCATTGCCCTCCGTTGGACACTCTCCAATTTGTCCACATCCCTTCTGTAGTGGGGGGACCAAAACTCGCCGCAATACTCCAGATGTGGCCTCACCAGTGCCGACTAGAGGGAATAATCACTTCCCTTGATCTGCTGGCAATGCTCCTACTAACACAGCCCAATATGCTGTTGGCCTTCTTGGCAACAAGGGCACACTGCTGACTCATATCCAGCTTCTCGTCCACTGGAATCCCCAGGTCCTTTTCTGCAGAACTTCTGCTTAGCCAGTCGATCCCCAACCTGTAGCAGTGACTGGGATTCTTCCTTCCTAAGTGCAGGACTCTGCACTTGTCCTTGTTGAACCTCATCAGATTTCTTTTACCCCAATCCTCCAATTTGTCTAGGTCACTCTGGATCCTATCCCTACCCTCCAGTGTATCTACCTCTCCCCGCAGCTTACTGTCATCTGCGAACTTGCTGAGGACGCAATCCATCCCATCATCCAGATCATTAATGAAGATGTTGAACAAAACCGGCCCCAGGACCGACCCCTGGGGCACTCCACTTGATACCGGCTGCCAACTAGACATCGAGCCGTTGATCACTACCCGTTGAGCCCAACGATCTAGCCAGCTTTCTATCCACCTTATAGTCCATTCATCCAGCCCATACTACTTTAACTTGCTAGCAAGAATACGGTGGAAGACCGTATCAAAAGCTTTGCTAAAGTCAAGATATATCACATCCTCCGCTTTCCCCATATCCACAGAGCCAGTTATCTCATCATAGAAGGCAATCAGATTGGTCAGGCATGACTTGCCCTTGGTGAATCCATGTTGACTGTTCCTGATCACCTTCCTCTCCTCCAAGTGCTTCAAAATGGATTCTTTTGATACTTTGCAGGATTGGGCCTAGCCTGCCGCATTAGGACCATCCAAACTAGACATTAACATTAACAACAATGAGACTCGCCTCCCATTCAGTCACCCCCAAAGCCTATCCCTTTCTCTGAAACCCAGTAGAGAGGGTCTGCTTTGCAGCTGGCCCGGAAGGCTCACCAGTCTGGGGTTGGGAACAAGGGCCCTGCATGAATAACAGACACTCTTCCACCGTCCCTGCTCCTTTAGGCCAGGGAGCTGTTAGCAGTGACCTAGGTGAGGGATGTCTGAGCACTAGTATATCAGTTGTTTGACACTGAAAATGCTACTTAAGCAACATTAGCGATTAGGAGTACTGGAACCCAACGCTGTTCTGTCCGTCCAAATGCCAGATCCAGGAAATGCAAGTACAATTTGTGCTTCCTTCTCCTGACTCCCGGGTAGTAATATTCCTGCCCTCGATATGCCTGGCCCCAATTTAGCAGTTTAAAACAGATGAGTCCTGCTAGTGGCTCATCCCTACTGTATCAATCCTGAGCTGATGTCATCATGCCTGGAGAATTGTGACTGCTTTTAAATGAGATTGTGTACAGGGTGTGATTCCGCAGGGGCATGGGGCACTCAGACTTAGAGCAAAGGAAATGGATGTTATATTTGAATTATGATCACAAAGGTGGGAAGCAAAGTATTTGACCAGCTGACTGCCTTAAACTTAACAGCATGCTGTCAAATTTTGTATGTTTAATGTTCCCTTTTGTGACCAGTGTAAAGATTATTTTTCTAGTTAGAATAACAGTTGTGATACAGGAAGTTCTTAGTTAATGAAAATGTAATGGGGAAGCAAAATATATGCTAAAATGCATAATTTGCTTTGGGAAAAGCTAGAGAAGTCTGGCTAGGACTGTGAAGCACAAAACAACTCAGAGAAAGTGACGAAGCTAAAATCAAAAAGGTAAAATGGTCATTTATGGAGATAAGGAAAAATTCCCGTTTAATGAAAAGGAGGTGGTATTTGCAACATATGGGCTCATACATCATCCTCTTCCAGATGCTACAAAAGACAATGTCAAGAAAAGATCTTTCCCCCACCCCCTTGAAATTGGTAGGATAGGTGATGTTTGCAATGTTTTTAAAGACATCTAATTTCCACTGGACCTGCATGAAAGGACTTAAATGCTTTGAAAACTTTATGTATCGAAAGCAAACTTTCCAGGTGAAAAATATAAGTACATATATTTTTAGGTATACCTGGGTGCATATACATGTGTGTGTTAGCTATTATTTTAGGTCATTACAATACATTTTTAAATATCTAGAGTTTTAAAAGAACTAAATCTTAACAGCTAAGTCTCCATTATTGGCTATTTTGTTAATTCCATTTAAATGTATCAATTACTGCACTGAGAGGTGATAGCATCTCCTCTCTCTATATATATCATTATTTTATATTATGTACATGAGAAAAAGCCTGGCTCATAATTGATTGACAAATCATATGGTCAGTTAGTAAGTTTCCATTGTTTACCTTCTCAGAGGTAAATAATATTGAAGTGTAGAACTACATTAACCAATCAGTTCACATATGCAGATAAATGCATCATGATGTCATGCATCATTTCAGCAAAGCTTACTGAACTCTGATGAGCTCCCGAGTTACATATGCTGTCTATCTGCTTCCTGATTGGATCAGGGAGTAAATAATAGCATCTTCCGGACTTCTCTCTTCACCTCCCATTTAGAAAGTTAATTTAAAAGGAAAAACTGCTGCACTTCTGAGACTCATGACCTTAGTCCAGTTTTTCAGAGATTCAGAATGCGTGCAGAAATTCATAGAGCACCGGATTCCGCTGCACTGCTGATCTAGAGCATTGCTTTTCAGAAGGGCTAGCCACAGAGGAAAGTATTACTCAGTTTGAGTAAGGTTACCAGAATTAGATCCCATGGGGAGTTTTTGTTTTGGTGAAAGTAATGATTTATTGTCGCGCCAGGAAAAAATATGGACCAAAGCAAAATTTAGTCAATATATTCTTCTCTGCTCAGTCAGTGCTGATGTTCACCTTAACAGAAGTAAATTTCTAGTAATGCTCAAAATGCTAGGTACTTCCTCACAGCTGCACTGTGAGACTAGAACTCAGAATGTGAGATCATGCCGCCGTTCTACTTGCTTCTTATACATCTGCTGTTAGACATTTGAAGAATGTCTTGCATTCTAATAGCAGTACTGGTGCGACCTCAGTTTTCACTTTGCCTTTTTTTTTATTATAGGTCACACTTCAGCATAAAACGTGAGAATTTAAAACCGGAGATTTCTCTAAAATGTCGTACAGACAGGAATTGGAGAAATACCGCGATCTGGATGAGGATAAGATCCTTAGTGCATTGACAGAAGAAGAGCTCAGGACACTGGAGAATGAACTGGAAGAGCTAGACCCTGATGTAAGTAGATTTTAAATGACCTCTAGATGGTAAATCCTGAGTAACTGTGGCACAAACCTTTATATCTTTTGGGGTGGATCTATCAGTATTTACTTCTTTAATCTGCTAAACTCTCTTTCCATCTCCTGAAACTGTAGTTTGTGGTCTGAGTTCATGACTTCATGTGTTCTTTTTATTTCATTTAATGAGTTACATGAGAAATGTAATACTTAAGCAATGTAATTGCTCCTCTGAAAAATACAGGCCATTCATGCTGATACACAAGGTCTTACACCAGTTTCTCAGTGCTCCTGTGAATACAATAGCAGGTGAAGCCAAGCAAAATCTGGAACTGGAGCAGAGGTCTGCTAAAGTGCAGTGTTACTGAACCAGCTCTTTTCTGCTGTGATTGGTAAAGTACCAGCTTAGATGGAGGACCAGAGTCTGCTACCTTTAATGACATACATTGAGTAGTTTCTTATTATGCTAGCAGTCCCACTGATTTCAGTGGGATCACTCAGAGCCCTTATTCTGTGTAAGGATGGCAGAACTGGGTCGTACGTTTGCATCCTGTTTAAAAACCCTCCCAGCCCTGTCCCTGTCTGTAGAATTCACGCCCACAAGATCCAGATCCCAAAGAACCTGCGGTATGTGTGCTATCCCACTGACTTAGTTAGGTGATAATTCATTGTTCTTCCTGCAACACTGTTTAGAACAGCAACTGTTGCAGAATGGAAACAGGTCACTGCCACTGAGCCTGGGCAGAGAGTTCAGAACATCAGCGTCCCTGGGCAGAAGCATTCCTGCTGATCCCAGCTCCTCGGAGCCTGTTTACAAATACCCTCGCTCCGAGGAGATAGTGAATATTCCACCTTCTCTGCATCAAGCTTTCTTGGAGATGGCACAATGGACTTGGACCCTGATCCTGCAAACATGTACACACATGAGTAGCCCCAGTAAGTTCGTGGGAATTGCACAGGTGTGTACAATAAAGCAACTCACATGCATTCTGGAATAAACTGCCCAGGGAGGTTGTGGAATCTCCATCTCTGGAGATATTTAAGAGTAGGTTAGATAAATGTCTATCAGGGATGGTCTAGACAGTATTTGGTCCTGCCATGAGGGCAGGGGGCTGGACTCGATGACCTCTCGAGGTCCCTTCCAGCCCTAGAATCTATGAACCTATACGCGTTAGCAGGGTCCAGGTCTTAGTGAGGACTCAGTAGTTTTGCCTAGTTTTAAGAAAATATTTGCCTGCTGAGCGCATTGTTCAATGTTTCGATGGCATAACTCTGGGCTGTCTAACCTGTAGGGAGGACAGGGCTGGATTCCATATTTGTTTATAGTCCATGAGTTGGGATATAAACTCAGGACCTCGCAGTCCCCTCGATCCGCAGTGGGATCCCCCACTGCGTCAAGGGGAGGTTACACACCGAACATAGGGAGAATGTACCCTCCCGGCAGGTCTATATTCTCGTGTTTATTGTTTATTCAGTCCCTTATTGTCACATTCAGCATCATGCTGAGAGAATTTAGGCTTCTTTTAAGCCCTGCTACTGCTGCTCTTTATCTTTCTGCATAGCCTGCCCTCCTTTCTTTGCCCCTTCACTCTCTGCATCTCCTCCTTTCTTTCCCCCACATTTCCTCCTTCCTGGCAGCAACTTCCACTTCTCCAGGGTTTCACTCCCGCCCCTTCACTTCCCCTCCCTGTGTCCATTTCTGTGTCTGGGAAATAGGGGTAATGATACTGACCTCCTTTGTGAAGCTCTTTGAGATCTATGGCCAAGAAGTGCTGTGTAAAAGCTAGGTGTTCCTGTTGCTCCCATTCCATCCACTAACACGATCAGCAATAGAATAGTTAATGTTAACACTTACGTGTCATCCCTCGGCTTTAGAATGGCAATGCAATGAGGTGAATACGGACTGGGAGTTTGCCTTTTTGAGTCACTGTTAGAGGCTCTCTGCAGACTCTGGCAGATGTTGCTGCATGGCTTACACTTGGTCCACATTGGGAAGTTAATCTTTGCAGGCATGAGGGCTAGAAACTTACTTCTGTAAATGAAAATGGAGATTCTGCAGGGACAGCTGCACTACACAAGTCCATGCTGGGAGAGCTAATGTGATGCAGGAGACTCTCTATCAGTACTTTGCCACTGCAGCAACCACGGTGGGAATACATTGCTTGGTCTCCAGTGCAGTGTATAAGAATGTACAGTGGAATCTCAGTTTTACAAACACCCTCTCTACAAGCCATTTTTCCTGACAGAAAATACAGTAATCACATAACAAAAGTGATGTCACTGAAGCACAAGTCAACATCCTTTCACATTCCAGTGCCTTGGAAATCATAGAATCATAGAATCTCAGGGTTGGAAGGGACCTTAGAAGGTCATCTAGTCCAACCCCCTGCTCAAAGCAGGACCGATCCCCAATTTTTGCCCCAGATCCCTAAATGGCCCCCTCAAGGATTGAACTCACAACCCTGGGTTTAGCAGGCCAATGCTCAAACCACTGAGCTATCCCTCCCCCCGCTTTGCCAAGGTCTGAAGGACAGGAAGAAGACGTCGCGGTGCACCTACTGTCCTCTGGAGATGATCCATTTTATAAACTTTTTGATTTTATTAACTGCACAATCACCAGTTAGTGTGTAAAACAGGGGTTCTACTGCAGGCTGACTGATTGGAGTCACTAGCTTCCTGATACAGTAGAACTCCCAGTTTGATTATTTTCCCCCCATGGGGAACAATGGTTTGTATAACTGGTTGTTCGTAAGACTGGTGTTCATCAAACCGAGGTTCTAGTGTGTGGAGTAATGCTTGAGGCAGTGCTGCAGGAGGGAATAGGAATGACTCTGTCAGATCATGGGTTCTGCCGTGTACCTCTCCCATGTGACATTCACGGTAGCATGGCAGGTGGACACTCACTTGTACACGATCGATAACAATGCAGGCCCGTTCAATAGCAAACTGGGGTTCAGGGAAGGCAACAGCGTGCAGGTTCATAGAGCGGAGCTCTGTAGCATCCAATCCTTGCAGACAGTCCAGCATTGCCCCACTACACTCTACTGTGTACCTGTTGCTGGTGCAAACTAGTGCCAGGCTGCTGGGCCTGACTGCCCCTGGGCACTTTCCTAATGGCAGCTTGCAAACCCTCTATGATTTGTCTTAAGAGCTGGGCCTGGCTTGCTATCTTCATTGCCTGGTACATTGCAGGCCCCAGGTGTGTGTAGTTCCATCCGCAGCCTCAGTCTGTCATCATCCTACAGCTGCCTCTTCATCCAGTTTCTCCTATGTGGCTTCACATGCTGCCACTGTCTCACTGCATCACCAAGAATATTTCAGCCTTCAACAAGCTGGACAGAAGCAGCAGCCGGAGGAGCCATGGTTATATGCAGGGCCTCTTTGTGTTCACTCTAGACACTGGCGTTGAGGCAGGCATATTGTCGTAGGTCTAGGTTCCGCCATGCTTGCTCCTGTTGAGTAGTGTAACTCCACAGTTAGTCCTGCTGATTTCAAATGGAACATAGCCCTGAGTCAGCAAAGCAGTGAGCATGTGGTTAACTCCCACTAAGCTTGATCGCATACTTAACTTTAAACACATGATTAAGTGCTTTGAACTAGGGCCGTAGGGGAGAATTTTCAGACTATGGGTAAACGTTAGAGAATCTAGTCTGAAGTGTGTAGAGTGATACTCGTTGGAGTCAGGAAAAGCACAGGAAGGCAGAAGGAGTGGCAGGTCTGAGTGGGGCGGCAGAGAATGTGCAAGATAAGTTGACAATCCTTCTAGGTGACATGACATCAACATCACAGTTAAGTAAGCACCCCTGCAAGAGGTTATCCCTCCAGGGGCATTGTGAATGGAAGAGCGATCACAAGTCGAATGACCCAGGAGCACGTTGTAAAAAGTTATCCTGGTGTATGGGACAGTTTCAGAGTGAAGGGCACGAATTTACCTCATTGTTCACTTCTGCTCCCAATCTGTCTGCGCCCAATGGGGGTCTCAGTCTCTGCCCCAAAGAGTGGCCAGACTAAGACAATCTTTTTGTTCTGTGTCTATACAGAGCCGAGCCCGGTGGGGTCCTGGTCCACCTCTGGGACCCCTAGGCAGTACAGCAGTACAAATAATAATTTATGTGGATCCTAATGTTGTATCGTCTATATGTGGCGGTAGAAAGATCCCTCTTCTGCTATAGTATCTGGGGAAACGTAAAGTGAGATTGTTCATGGAGAGAAAGCAGGCGCGATGGGGGATGTGCCCAGTAAAGGAGTTTGGTTGTGACAGAGAAAGAGGCCCTGTCCCGGAGGCATTCTGAGTGTGTTCAGACTGCAGGGTCCCTACCATCAGAGCTGGTTGAAAAATTTTGATGACAAAAAATGTTGTTTTCTTGGAACCAAAATGTTTCATGGGAATGTATCAATTCAACAAAAATTTCCCTGGGAAGAGGGGAACAGCCACCCCAGAATAGCCAGTAGCCCTGTGATTAGAGCACTCACCGGGTATGTGGGAGACCCCAGTTAAGTCCCCGCTCAGCTTGAGTCTAACTGCTGGGCTATAGAGCTGGTCTCTGTCAATGTCCACTGCAGTAGAAGGGGGCCAAGTCTCCTCGGGGACAGGCTGGCTCGAGTGGTCAGGAGGGAGTTCAGCTAACAGCAAAAGGGGAGGGTAAAAAGAGGGAAGATCTAAGCACTCAGCACAAAAGTGAGATGTTGAGAATAATCAAGGAACCAAAGGCACAAAGAGAACAAATTCTTGAATGGCCTAGACAGCAGCACTGCAAGCCGTGGGAGCAAACAACAGAAATTGGAATTGCTCATTTATTATTAAAACCTAGTGGGAGTGCCACCCAGCTCCGCTGCTGACTCCGTGCCCGGGAATCCGGCTGCTGGCCCCATGCCTGGGGATCCGGCTGACAGCCCTGCTCCCGGGGCATCGTCTGCCAGCCAAGGCCCCTCGCCAGGGCTCCACTCCCACCCCCACTCACAGCTATCGCCTCCGCCTTGGCTCTCTTACCCATGTCTGCGTCCCCCCTGGCCCTGTCTCCAAGGGTCAGTGTGGGGGTTGCGGACAGGGTGAGTGGGGGTGCACGAGGTAAATTTAGTGACCACTGCCATATTAGTTAAAAAACTGGTTTAGAAGGGAAGTGAAGGCAGTTATAAAAATATATATATTCTAGAGAATTGATAAAGGAAGCAAAGGGACACAAGGAAAACTCTATGGCCAGCAGAGTTAAGGACAGGAAGGAGTTTTTAAAGTATATTAGGAACAAAAAGAATCCCGACAATGGTTTTCATAGAATCAGAGAACTGGAAGGGACCTCGAAAGGTCATCTCCAGTCCCCTGCACTCAGGGCAGGACTAAGTATTATCTAGACCATCCCTGACAGGTGTTTGTGTAACCTGCTCTTAAAAATCCCCAATGATGGAGATTCCACAACCTCCCTGGGCCATTTACTCCAGTGCTTAACCACCCTGACAGTTGGCAAGTTTTTTCTAATGTCGATCTTCAGAGGTTAAGAAGAACAATTTTTCTCCCTCCTCCTTGTAACACTCTTTTATGTACTTGAAAACTGTTATCATGTCCCATCTCAGTCTTCTCTTCTCCAAACTAAACAAACCCAATTTTTTCAATCTTCCCTCATAGGTCATGTTTTCTAGACCTTTAATCATTTTTGTTGCTCTTCTCTGGACTTTCTCCAATTTGTCCACATCTTTCCTGAAATGTGGCGCCCAGAACTGGACACAATACTCCAGTTGAGGCCATATCAGCGCGGAGTAGAGCGGAAGAATTACTTCTTGTGTCTTGTTTACAACATTCCTGCTAATACATCCCAGAATGATGTTTGATTTTTTTGCAACAGCGTTACACTGTTGACTCTCATTTAGCTTGTGGTCCACTATGACCCCCAGATCCCTTTCCGCAGTACTCCTTCCTAGGCAGTCATTTCCCATTGTGTAGGTGTGCGACTGATTGTTCCTTCCTAAGTGGAGTACTTTGCATTTGTCCTTATTGAATTTCATCCTATTTACTTCAGACCATTTCTCCAGTTTGTCCAGATCATTTTGAATTTTAATCCTATCCTCCAAAGCACTTGCAGCCCCTCCCAGCTTGGCATCATCCACAAACTTTATAAGTGTGCTCTCTGTGCCTTTATCCACATCATTGATTAAGACATTGAACAGAACCAGTCCCAGAACCGATCCCTGCGGAACCCCACTCGTTATGCCCTTCCAGCATGACTGTGAACCACTGATAACTACTCTCTGGGAACGATTTTCCAACCAGTTATGTACCCGCCTTATAGTAGCTCCATCTAGATTGTATTTCCCTAGTTTGTTTATGAGAAAGTCATGCGAGACAGTATCAAAAGGCTTACTAAAGTCAAGATATATCACATCTACCATATCCTCCCATCCTGTTACCCTGTCAAAGAAAGCTATCAGGTTGGTTTGACACGATTTGTTCTTGACAAATCCATGCGGATTGTTATTTATCACCTTATTATCTTCTAGGTGTTTGAAAATTAATTGCCTAATTATTTGCTCCATTATCTTTCCGGGTACAGAAGTTTAGCTGACTGGTCTGTAATTCCCCGGGTTGTCCTTATTTCCCTTTCTACAGATGGGCACTATATTTGCCCTTTTCCAGTCTTCTGGAATGTCTCTTGTCTTCCATTACTTTTCAAAGATAATTGCTAATGGCTCAGATATGTCCTCAGTCAGCTCCTTGAGTATGCTAGGATATATTTCATCAGGCCCTGGTGATTTGAAGACATCTAACTTGTCTAAGTAATTTTTGACTTGTTCTTTCCCTATTTTAGACTCTGATCCTACCTCATTTTCACTGACATTCACTATGTGAGACATCCAATCGCCACCAACCTTCGTGGTGAAAACCGAAACAAAGAAGTCATTAAGCACCTCTGCCATTTCCACATTTTCTGTTATTATCTTTCCCCCCTCTTTGAGTAACTGGCCTATTCTGTCCTTGGTCGTCTTCTTGCTTCTAATGTATTTGTAGAATGTTTCCTTGTTTCCTTTTATGTCCCTAGCTAGTTTGATCTCGTTTTGTGCCTTGGCTTTTCTAATTTTGTCCCTACATACTTGTGTTATTTGTTTATATTCATCCTTTGTAATTTGACTGAGTTTCCACTTTTTGTAGGACTCTTTTTTGAGTTTCAGATCATTGAAGATCTCCTGGTGGTCTCTTGCCATATTTCCTATCTTTCCTACACAGTGGGATAGTTTGCTCTTGTGCATTTTGGTCCATTACTAGATGAAAATGGTAGAATAATCAATATTCAATATGTATTTCTGTTCTGTATTTCTGGGGAAGAAGCAGATGAAGTCATATCATATGATAACACTCTCTTCATTCCACTAGTATCTTAGGAGGATGTTAAACAACAACTGCTAAAGACAGTTTTTAAATCAGCAGGTCTAGATAACTCGGATCCAAGAATTTTAAAAGAGCTGGCTGAGGAGTTCACTGGACTGTTAATGTTGATTTTCAATAAGTTTTGGAGCATTGGAAAAGTTCCAGAAGACTGGAAGAAAGCCAATATTTAAAAATGGTAAATGGGACGAGCTGGGTAATTATAGGCCTATCAGTATGACATCAATCCCAGGCTAGAAAATGGAGTAGCTGATACAGAACTTGATTAATAAAGAATCAAAATGAGGGTAATATGATTAATGCCAATCAACATGGGTTTATGAAAAACAGATCCTGTCAAACTAACTTGTTACCTTTTTTGATCAGATTACACTTCGGTTGACAAAGGTAATGGTGTTGATACAATATACTTAAACTTCTGTAAGGCATTTGTCTTGGTACCAAATAATATTTTGATTAAAAAACTAGAAAGAGATGCATTTAACATGGCACACGTTAAATGGATTAAAAGCTGATTAACTGATTGGTCTCAAAATGTCATTGTGAACAGAGAATCATCATTGAACTGGTGAGTTTCTATTGGGGTCCAACAGGGGTCTGTTCTTGGCCCTCCACTATTTAACATTTTTATGAATGACCTGGAAGAAAGCATAAAATCATCATAAAGTTTTCATATAACCCCAAAACTGGAGAGTGGTAAATAATTAAGAGGGCAGCTCACCATTATAAAGTGATCTTGATTGCTTGACAAGCTGTGCACAAACTAACAATATGTGTTTTAACATGGCTAAATGTCACTGTATACCTCTAGGAACAAAGAATGCAGGCCGTACTTACAGGCTGGGGGAGACTGTCCTGGAAAGCAGGGATTCTGAAAAAAGATTTTGGGGTCGTGATGATAGATAATCAGGTTAAGATGAGCTGCAGTACGATGCAGCTCAAGATCTCTAGTGAGATCTTGAGATGCATAAACAGTGGACTCTCAAGTGGGAGTGGAGAGGTTATTTTATCTCTTTGGCATTGGCGCAACCACTGCCGGAATCCCGTGTCCAGTTCTGGTGCCCACAGTTCAAGAGGAATGTTGGTAACTTGGGGAGGGTTCAGAGAAGAGCCATGAGAATGATTCAAAAACCTGCTTTATAGGGTATGTCTACACTGCGAACAAAATGTCAGAGCACTGAGTCACAGAGCCAGAGTCAATTGACTTGAGCTAAGGCTGCAGACAATAGCAGTGCAGACGTTCCCACTTGTGCTGAAGCCTGGCTCTGAGGCCCTCCCCCCTCCCTGGGTTTCAGAACCTGGGCTCCAGCCCGAGTGGGAATGTCTACACTTCCATCCCCAAACTCCCTCCCAGAGCCTGCACACCCTCAGCCCTTCCTGCACCCCTACCCCCTGCCTTAGCCTGGAGCCTGCACCCAGCATCCAAACTCCCTCCCAGAGCCTGCACCCCAACCCCTTCCCACACATCCCCTCCTGCCCCCAAACTCCCTCCCAGAGCCTGCAGCCCTCACCCCCGCCTGCACCCCCAGAGCCTGCAGCCCTCACCCCCTCCTGCACCCCCAGAGCCTGCACCGAGCACCCAAACTCCCTCCCAGACCCTGCACACCCTCAGCCCTTCCTGCACTCCTACCCCCTGCCTTAGCCTGGAGCCTGCACCCAGCATCCAAACTCCCTCCCAGAGCCTGCACCCCAACCCCTTCCCACACATCCCCTCCTGCCCCCAAACTCCCTCCCAGAGCCTGCAGCCCTCACCCCCTCCTGCACCCCCAGAGCCTGCAGCCCTCACCCCCTCCTGCACCCCCCAGAGCCTGCAGCCCTCACCCAAACTCCCTCCCAGAGCCTGCACCCCAACCCCTTCCCACACATCCCCTCCTGCCCCCAAACTCCCTCCCAGAGCCTGCACCCCTACACTGCTGTTCTTAGCCCCCCAGCCTGAACCCCACAAGCCTGCGTCATTTGACCCGGCTCTGAGTCTCAGTGCTGTGGGGTTTTCTTTGCAGTATGGACATACCCATAGTGATAGATTCAAGGAGTTCAATCTATTTAGCTTAACAAAGAGAAGGTTAAAGGTGACTTGATTACAGTCTATAAATACCTACATGGGGAACAAATATTTAATAATGGGCTCTTCAATCTAGCAGGCCAAGGTATGTCACAATCCAATGGCAAGGGTGGCAGGTTTGTAGAAATGTTGATGGTGTCCAGAACCCGTCCCTCCCCCCCACCGCTCATCCCCCACCTGCCTCAGGCTCTGGGAGGGAGTTTGGGTGGGGGGAGGAGGTCTGGGGTGCAGGCTCTGGGATGGAGTTTGGGTGCTCGGTGCAGGCTCTGGGGGTGCAGGCGGGGGTGAGGGCTGCAGGCTCTGGGAGGGAGTTTGGGGGCAGGAGGGGATGTGTGGGAAGGGGTTGGGGTGCAGGCTCTGGGAGGGAGTTTGGATGCTGGGTGCAGGCTCCAGGCTAAGGCAGGGGGTAGGAGTGCAGGAAGGGCTGAGGGTGTGCAGGGTTTGGGAGGGAGTTTGGGTGAGGGCTGCAGGCTCTGGGGGTGCAGGAGGGGGTGAGGGCTGCAGGCTCTGGGGGTGCAGGCGGGGGTGAGGGCTGCAGGCTCTGGGAGGGAGTTTGGGGGCAGGAGGGGATGTGTGGGAAGGGGTTGGGGTGCAGGCTCTGGGAGGGAGTTTGGGGGCAGGAGGGGATGTGTGGGAAGGGGTTGGGGTGCAGGCTCTGGGAGGGAGTTTGGATGCTGGGTGCAGGCTCCAGGCTAAGGCAGGGGGTAGGGGTGCAGGAAGGGCTGAGGGTGTGCAGGCTCTGGGAGGGAGTTTGGGGATGGAAGGGGGTAAAGGGAAGGGGTGCAGGCTCTTGGAGGGAGTTTGGGGGCAGGAGGGGGGGTGCAGGCTCTGGGAGGGAGTTTGGGGATGGGAGGGGGTGAAGGGAGGGGGTGCAGGCTCTTGGAGGGAGTTTGGGGACAGGAGGGGGGGGCAGGCTCTGGGAGGGAGTTTGGGGATGGGAGGGGGTGAAGGGAGGGGGTGCAGGCTCTTGGAGGGAATTTGGGGGCCGAAGGGGGGGTGCAGGTTCTGGGAGGGGGTGGGGAGTGCGGCGCTTACCTGGGGCTCCCAGACAGGGCAGGGCAGGAGTCTCCATGTGCTGCTCCCCCAGGCACCGCCCCCACAGCTTCCCATTGGCTGCAGGGGTGCTTGGGGCGGGACAGACCCACCCCACCCAGGGGCTGCAGGGAGGGGCCGGCAGCCACAGGGAGTGAGCAGGGAGGAAGCTGCTCCACTGTGCTGCCAGTGGTGAGTGGGGGCCCCGGGCTGTTTGTAATGGCCCAGGGGGGGCACGGGCCTGGGGGCGGAAGGCGGGGCCAAGGGAGAGGCCCGGCCCCAAACATTGCTGGAGCCGGGCCCCGGGTTAGGAATATTCCTGGTGCCCAGGCACCACAGGGCTATAGGACTCGCTGCCCATGTCCAGTGGTTGGAAGTTGAAGCCAGACCCATTCAGACAGGAAATGAGGCCTACGTTGTAACAATGAGTGCTCCAACCACTGGAACAAGTTACTAAGGACCATGGTGGAATCTCCATCACCAAGCGGTTTAAAAGCAGGATAGGGTGTTTTTCTAACAGATTTGCTCAAGGAATTATTTGCGGACAGTTCCCTGGCCTGTGTTACACAGGAGGTCAGGCTAGGTGATCACAACGGTCCTTTCTGGCCTTGGCATCTATTAATGTCTCCTGTTGGAGCTTCTCCACTTTCTAGACATAATTAAATACTCATTGGGCGAGAGAGAGAGAGACTCTAGAAAATAGTGGCTGAGGTACTGACATCCCATGTGAGTGCCCTCACCACTGGCTAGTGGCTGAGGGTGTCTCTCTTGCACTTTTTGCAAAACATTTCAAAAAGGTCTTGTTTTCATTCCGCATTGGAATGGAGACACGCATGGAAACCTTGAGAGTTTTCACTAGTCAGACTTCTTGTTTTCTGGGGAGCCCCCCTGACCACCCCAGCAGTTGCATGTCAGAGCTGCCACTAGAATCTAGAGAAGTCCCAGATGTACAAATGATGGGGTGGTTGGGTGCAAGGGAGTTACATGAAGCCATCTAGCTGGAACAGTATTTTATACCTGCATGTCCTATTGGGTTCCGGGAAGTGGGCAGGCGGCACCCCGCTTCTGCCCTGAGGGGCGGGGAACAGCCCTGGGAGAGGGCTGAGGCTGAGAAGCTGGGCTGACTGGCAAAGCAGCCACAGCTGTGGCCAGTTAATCAGGGCCCAGCTGGCCCTTATAAGAGGGCTGTGGGCCTGGAGCAAACAGTCTCCCTTTGCTTGTAGAGGGAGAAGGGCCTGGCTGCAGGTACCTAGGGTGGAGCAGGGCTGGGGAAGGTCAGAGGAGCTGGGGAGCTCTGGCCTGAGAGAACCCCAGGCTGTGGCCTAGGGTTAGGCCCATCTAGGTACTGGGGTTGCGGGGGCAACCCACGGGTAGGCCGAGGCAGCAGGTCCAAACCCCCTTTGCCTGTGATGAGTGGCTGATACTGCAGTCTGCCCCAGGGCACGGGGGCTAGCTGGTGACTGTCAGTAGCCTACGACTGAGGCAAGGTGGGGATAGTGGGTTGGGGGTTCCCCTGGGGAAGAGAGACCCAGATCTGGGGGGTACTGCCAGGGGGCAGCACCCCAGTTAAAGGAGCACCGGGTCCTGGGAGGGATTTGTGGGCCAGAGCGGTCAGGCGGATCACTGGCGTGCAGTGGGCGCTCCAGAGGCTGGACGAGCTAATTCCCGGAGAAACCAGCAGGAGGCGCCGCAGGGGTGAGTCGAACCTGTTACACTGCACTAAAACCTATACAGAGCCAGCTGTCAGGCAAACAGATTGTTCCAATATTAGGGTGGGTGATGAGTACAGTGGGATGAGGACTCTCCCTGTTATGCACATTTAATATCACATGGGAAAGCAGTGGGTTGTGCAGGTTACCCTGGGGATTAAAAGTTCCATTGACATGATACAAAGAATAATCAGACATTCAGTGATCTTATTGCTTCCCCTAATGAGGCTGAGCCAGAGAGCATCCTGATGATCTAATGATCAAAGAAAACATCGGTCAAAGACACTGTACAGAGCAGCTAAGGTAAAGTATATGGGTCTTTATGTATATGGGACTTTAGCAAAGCTTTTGATGTGGTGTCCCACAGTGTTCTTGCCAGTAAGTTAAAGTAGTATGGGCTGGATGAATGGACTGTAAGGTGGATAGAAAGCTGGCTAGATCATCGGGCTCAACGGGCAGTGATCAATGTTGGCAGTGATCAATGTCTAGTTGGCAGCCAGTATCAAGCGGAATCGCCCCAGGGTCGGTCCTGGGGCTGGTTTTGTTCAATATCTTCATTAATGATCTGGAGGATGGTGTGAATTGCACCCTCAGCAAGTTTGCAGATGACACTAAACTGGGAGGAGTGGAAAATATGCTGGGGGGTAGGGATAGGATACAGCGGGACCAAATTAGAGGATTGGGCCAAAAGAAATCTGATGAGGTTCAACAAGAACAAGTGCAGAGTCCTGCACTTAGGACAGAAGAATCCCATGCACTGCTACAGACTAGGGACCGAGTGGCTGGGCAGAAGTTCTGCAGAAAAGGACCTAGGGGTTACAGTGGACAAGAAGCTGGGTATGAGTCAACAGTGTGCCCTTGTTGCCAAGAAGGCTAACGGCATTTTGGGCTGTATAAGTAAGAGCATTGCCAGCAGATCGAGGGACGTGATCATTCCCCTCTATTCGGCATTGGTGAGGCCTCATCTGGAGTACTGTGTCCAGTTTTGGGCCCTCCACTACAAGAAGGATGTGGAAAAATTGGAAAGAGTCCAGCGGAGAACAACAAAAATGATTAGGGGGTTGAAGCACATGATTTATGAGGAGAGGCTGAGGGAACTGGGATTATTTAGTCTGCAGAAGAGAAGAATGAGGGGGGATTTGATAGCTGCTTTCAACTACCTGAAAGGGGGTTCCAAAGAGGATGGAGCTCGGCTGTTCTCAGTGGTACCAGATGACAGAACAAGGAGCAATGGTCTCAAGTTGCAGCAGGGGAGGTTTAGGTTGGATATTCGGAAACACTATTTCACTAGGAGGGTGGTGAAGCACTGGAATGGGTTACCTAGGGAGGTGGTGGAATCTCCTTCCTTAGAGGTTTTGAAGGTCAGGCTTGACAAAGCCCTGGCTGGGATGATTTAGTTGAGGATTGGTCCTGCTTTGAGCAGGGGGTTGGACTAGATGACCTCCTGAGGTCCCTTCCGACCCTGATATTCTTTGATTCTTTGATTCTATTCTATAATTCTATGATGGGTCGAGGCCTCTCAAGGTATCAGGCCTGAGAAAGCCAAGGGCAGAGCTATTCCAAAGCATGCTGATTAGTGTGTTGCAGTTCAGCAAGGTTCTCTGCGTAGTCAGCTAGTGGTGACTGAATCTGATGCTTACAGTAATCTGCCTGGTGTGTAGCTTTTTGTATTTTGAATCAATTAGTAACTAATGATTTCATTTATTAGGCGGACATTGGGGAAAGTAATCTCTTGCTCCCAGTTCATGAGACTTCGTAATATGTAAATGTTGGCCCTGTTCCAACAATGCACTCAAGTGCCTGTTTCATTTCAAGCAGGCAGTAATCCTGTTGACTTTAATGGGATTATCCTATGCTTAAATGTAAGCATGTGCTTAAGTGCGTTGCTATGTCAGGCCGTTGTTGCCTACCCACTGCGGCTACAATAGCTGCATACTACATAGTTACTATTAAAAAGGCATAAGGTTTATAACATTTTTATTCTGTAGTAAGATAATAGACACAATATTTCTAAAATGACCTTCCCCACAAAGCCTTGCAAGGAACTTGCTCTCTCATAGAGCTATGCAAAACACTGGGTGGGAAAATGTATGTGAAACCTCATTGTATGTTTGTCATGTCATTTCCCTTCAGGTGATTTTATATTCCTGATGCTCTTTTTCTGTTGTTCCATGTAATTCACTGACATGGCTGTTTTCACACTGGAAATGTGTCAAACCCCAAATTTGCACATTTTCTTGGCCAAGCCAACTTGGCTCAAAAATAGGCTTCTGACCGATGCAAGCCCCAGCCTACATGGGCTCCAGATCTCCATACTGTCACCCTTAACTCCCTCTGAGCAGCAGGTTCCTTCTCGCGTGATCCTGTTCTCTTCACTCCTCAGGGTGAGCAAGGAACTGACACACGAGGATAGGGGGGATCAAATCTTGCTTGCTTTCCTCGCATGAGTCAAGTGAGAGCAGGATTTGGCCCTTGATGGATAAATAGATCAAGGTAGTAAACTGGGAGTAGAAGTTGGGCAAAGACCATTATAACCCAAAGTTGGGGGGAGAGAGAACTTCTGGTCTACACTCAGTAGCAATAGCAAGTCCAAGTTCAGCGACTGGGTGCTCTGGCAAAGAACCGAGAGGATAAATATACATAAATTGTGTTGGAACGATACGAATTTGGAGTTCAACAGTGAATTCATTTTCCCATTTGCAAGACAAGTTGGCTGATGTGCACAAAGAAAACAATTCAATAAAAGAGAGAGAAAAGATGGAGATCATTTGTTTTAATCTGAATAGCTAATCTTGGTGTCCTGCTCTTTGAATCCAGAATGATCTGCTGCCTGTGGGACTCAGACAGAGGGACCAGACCAAAAAGACACCGACTGGCCCATTCAAAAGGGATGAGCTTCTGGACCACCTAGAAAAGCAGGCGAAAGATATGAAAGACCGAGAAGACCTAGTCCCTTTCACAGGAGAAAAGAGAGGTATGGCTGCATGTGGCTTTGGTTGTAACACGTGCTGTCGTGCAGAGGATCACCGGGGCAAGCAGAGATTTTAGGGTGAGGGCTGCTGTGTGGCGTGAGTCAGTCCAGAAGAGGCAGAGCATGACCCATGTACACGACGGAAACGGCTGTGTCTGAGATCTGGATGTTGAGTGCAGCAGCCTCCAAGCTGCTGGTGCTGAGCCCACCGGCGTGACAGCTGTTCTCAACACCAGCTGGCGGCAGAGGCAGATGCCAGACTGGCACCCGGAGCCAGATTTGGTCACGTAGACCAAGCCAAGCCTCTTGGAAGCAGTCGTGTGTGGGTGAGAGGTTGCAGCACACACAGGAAAACTACAGCTCTTCCTCCCTGACTCCTGTGTGAGAGCATTGCTCACTCCTTCCTTGTCCTCCCTCAGCTCGCATGACTGCTCTTTGCTCCTCCTGCCCTGACTGCTTCCTTGGTGGGTCCTCTTCCCTTCTCCCACTACCTGTGGGACTTGTGCGGTTCTGGGGCCTCGTCTCCAATGTGCCCTGTCCCTGGCTGGTCGTCGACCCCACTTGTAGAGTTTCAAGCAGTCTCTGTGCTGATGACTCGGAGATGTTCCTCTCCACTCTTGACCACGGCTGACCAGTCCCACGTGCCAGGCTCTCGCTCTGTCATCTCCCCCGAACATCTAGCCTGCCGCTTAAGCATAATATGGCTAAAACGGCACTCCTTATTTTTCCTATTGAGCCTTCTGTTTCCCCTGTCCGATGCCACTGGTGACAATGCCCCCAATTTCCCCATCCCCGAGCCCCTTGATGTGGGGATCAGCTTTTCCTTCCTCCACCTCTAGACTGTCCAAGTCCTGTCAGTTCTTCCTCCACCACATATGAAGGTCCTCAAAGATCTTCCCTCTTCCTGTCAGCGTCCTGAGTGTTGCTTGGGCTTGGCTTCAGCCAGCCACCCATTGGAGCTAGGCAGAGAGAGCTGACAGATGGCATCTTTACACTGGCTGGGAAGGACACCTGGAGCTGGCTGTCATCTGCGTATTGCTGGCACATAAGCCTGTGTTGGCTCATCAGCTGTCCCAATGATTTGGGAACAGGATTGAGCCTTGCAGGACTCCGTAGGTGAGGGCCTTGCTGGCGGAGAAACAGATGCCCATAATGATTCATTCCTAGAGGATGGAATGTGGGTTTAGAAGCCTAACTCTAGGTAACCATTTAGGAGAACATTGGCCTCTGTCTGTTGGCCTCTGGGGTGACGGCACGTGGAATAACGTACCCAGTTCCAGGTGCCGTATCTCCAGAGAGATCCTGACAAATTGGAGGGAGTTCAACAAAACAACAGACTGGGTCTATGGGAATGTATTGGGGAGGGAAGATTAAATGAGCTACATACCTACAGCTTGGCTATGGGAGCACTAAAGGGGATTGTGATAATCACCTGCAAATACATGAAGGGTGTAAGCACAAGACTGCAGCGACACGCTCTGGTGCAACCGAGAGGTTATAAATAGGATCAGTGGGATGAAACGAAGAGGGAATATCACGATAAACGCCTCCACAATGGGATTTATTTGCCTGTGGAATAAGCCCCCAAAGGACAAGGCGGAAGGCCCTTCACTTGGCATGTTCAGCCCTGGACTGCCTGAGCACCAGTTAATATTCCCACACCAGAGGTCACTCCGGTTCATTTCCTAGCAGTGCATTCTCAAAACCCAGAAATCATCAGCTAGCTCAGTAGCCATGTCCACACAAGCCTCCTCCAGCATGCCTTCTCTCCCAGCACACAGCCTCCTCAGAAAATGCCCGTTCAGAGCCATCCATCTGGCAGCCAGCCACTGTGCATTCAATGCCCAACCTTCGTTTGATATCAGCTGTAAATTACAGAGACACATGCAGTGGCAGAGCCTAGAACTGGGGTACTTGTAGAAGGAGCAGTAAGATGCTGGGGTTAGGGGGATGCAGGGAGCATGGCTGTATTGAGGGGTTCTGGGTAGGGCAAGCAAGGCTTATGTGGGCATTACGGAAGAAAGAGAGCAGGGGGTCTGGTTAGTGGTCATGGGTGGGGGAAGTGGTGGAGAGCAGCTTTCCTCTGCTGACCCTTAGGAAGGTCATTGGAGCTCAGCTCCTCTGTGGCTGTGTCAGGGTTCCCTCCCCACTCTGAACTCTGGGGTACAGATGTGGGGACCCGCATGAAAGACCCCCTAAGCTTATTTCTACTAGCTTAGGTTAAAAACTTCCCCAAGGCACAAATACTTTCCTTGTCCTTGGACGGTATTGCTGCCACCACCAAGTGATTTAGATCAAAATTCAGGAAAAAGGGCCACTTGTAGTTCCTGTTTCCCCAAAATATTCCCCCAAGCCCCTTCACCCCCTTTCCTGAGGAGGCTTGAAAATAATATACTAACCAATTGGTTACAATGTGAGCACAAACCAAACCCCTTGGTTTTTTGGACACTGAAAATCAATCAGATTCTTAAAAGAAGAATTTTATTTTTTAAAAAAGTAAAAGAATCACACCTGCAAAATCAGGATGGAAGGTAACTTTACAGGGTAAATAAAAAGATTTAAAACACAGAGGATTCCCCTCTGACTCTGCTTTCCAGTTACAAAACAGGAATGAAATTACCTCTTAGCATAGGGAAAATTCACAAGCTAAAACAAAAGATAATCTAATGCATTTCCTTGCCTTTACTTACAATTTCTGTAATTTTAGATGTATCATTTCAGGTATCTATTCAAGAGATGGTTTACCTGCTTGGTCTCTCTCCCTCTATCCAGAGAGGGAACAACAAAGAGAGCACAAATACACACACACACACACACACCCCAAATTTGAAAGTATCTTCTTTCCTTATTGGTCCTTTTGATCAGGTGCCAACCAGGTTATTTGAGTTTCTTAACCCCTTACAGGTAAAGGGATTCTGTACCTCTGGCCAGGAGGGATTTTATGTTACTGCATACATAAAGGTTGTTACCCTTCCCTTTATATTTATGACAGGCTGCATGTCCCTCCTCCCCTGCCCCATAACCTCACTGAACATCCCCTCTGCCCCGGCCCAGTCCCATTCTGCCTATACTCCCCCATGGAAAACCCTGCTCAGTGCCACTTCGAGCTTCCATCTGACCTGAGGGGGGCCAGAGAGGATTAAAATTCTTTAAATATCAAGTCACAGCACAACCTTAACTAGCCAACATGCCTCCATAAGACAATAGGGAACACTATTACAGTGGTGTAGGAGGAAAGTATTATAGGCATTTAGCATCTCCAGAGACTAATTATAATTCCTTCCAATGATCTTTAAAGCTAGTTAAACTATTTATAACACTCTGGGGAGGTAGATATGTATTTATATTAAATTTAGACACAAAGATGTTAAGTGACTTGCTCAAGGTGACAGAGCCAGGAATAGAACGCAAAAGTTGCATGCACTTGCTAGACAATCCTGGCATTAGTTCCCTGCTCTAACCAGGAAACTAAAAGTCAGATGGCAGATGAAATTCAGCGTTGATAAGTGCAAAATTATGCACATTGGGGAACAAAATCCTAACTATACATACAGAATGATGGGATCTAAATTAGCTGTTACTACTCAAGAAAGATCTTAAGAGTCATTGTGGATAGTTCTCTGAAAACATCCACTCAATGTGCAGCCACAATCAAAACAGAGAACAGAATGTTGGGAACCATTAGGAAAGGACTAGATATTGAGACAGTAAATATCATATTGCCTTTATATAAATCCATGGTATGCCCATACCTTGAATACTGTGTGCAAATCTGGGTGCCTCATCTCCAAAAAGATATATTGGAATTAGAAAAGGTTCAGAAAAGGGCAACAAAAATGATCAGGGATATGGAACAGCTTCCGGATGAGGAGAGGTTAAAAACGCTGGGACTTTTCACCTTGGAAAAGAGACAATGAAGGGGGGTGGGGGAATGATAGAGGTCTATAAACTTGTGACTGGTGTGGAGAAAGTGAATAAGGAAGTATTATTTACTCCGTCACATAGCACAAGAACCAGCGTTACCCAGGGGTGCTGGAACAATTTGTATAGTAGGGGTGCTGTGGAAACCACTTCAAGCCGGGGTGTGTGGCAGCACCCCTAGTTCCAGCACCTATGGGGTCACCAAATGAAATTAATAGGTAGCAGTTTTTAAACAAACAAAAGGAAGTGTTTCTTCACACAATGCACAGTCAACCTGTGGAACTCCTTCCCAGAGGATGTTGTGAAGGCCAAAATTATAACAGAGAACAAAAAAGAACTAGATAAGTTCCTGGAGGATAGTGTGCAGAGGACAGAAATTCCATTTTGAGAAGGATTGAGATTGGAACAAACCTGAAAATGTTGAAGTTCTATGCAAAGGAAAATTCCTAAACAAATTTGTTTCCTGTCAGTCAAAACATTTTGTTTCTATTTTGACTTTTTAAAGTTTATATTCTAGTACAAAATAAAATAAAAAATTGAAATGAGATGTTTTGACATTGTCATAGCACTTTTCTCTCTGGTTTTCTTCAAAAATGAAATTCTGGCAAAAATTATTCAATTTTGTGAGACAAGGTGGGTGAGCTAATATCTTTTATTGGACCAACTTCTGCTGGTGAAAAAACCAAGATTTTTAGCTTACACAGAGCTCTTCTTGAAATCTGGGAAATGTACTCAGCGGTTGCAGCTAAATTCGAGGTGAAACAGAAGTTGGTCCAATAAAAGATATTACCTCACCCATCTTCTCTCTCATGTATCCTGGGACCAACATGGCAACACAACGTTGCATGTGTCAGTTTTGGGAAGCATTTCAATTGTGATAGAACTGCATATTCTGACAGAATGTTATCCCATCGACATTTTTCCGACCGGCTGTAATTTCCATGTTAAAGAGGAGTACTGTGCATTATTGCTAAGGCTAGGATTATGTCACTGAGGTCACAGAAGTCACGGAATCCATCACTTCTGTGACCTCTGTGGCATTTTCTGCTTCAGTCTCAGTGCGGAGGGCTGGAGGTGTCAGCTGGCCGAGGCCCTGAAGCTCTGAGCTGCCACGAGCAGTGGGGTCCCCCGCATCTCCCAGCCACCGTAGTCTGGTGGTCCAAGCTGCCATGGGTGAGGGTGGGACCCCTGCAGCTTCTAGACACCATGGGGGGCCCCGGAGCTCCCAGCCGCTGTGAGCAGCGTGGTGACCCAGAGCTCCAGGCAGCTGGGGGACCCAGAGCTCCCAGCCGCAGCAGCGGTGAGTGCTGGACTCCCTGCTCCTTTCCCCTCCTGCAGCGGGGCAGGGGCTCAGCCCCATTTTGTCACTGTTATTTTTAATAAAAGTCAGGGACAGGTAAAGGGCTTCCATTAATTTTTTTTTATTGCCCGTGACCTGTCTGTGACTTTTACTAAAAATAACCGTGACAAAATCTTAACCGTAGTTATTGCTAATGAACACTCGCGTTATAATGCTGGTAAGGAATCAGATTTCTAGTGGAAAAAGAAAACAGCGATGCAGTTTTAATTTTACGTATCAACTCAGAGCTGAGATTGTCAATCACTCGATGCCTTTCAGCCATTTTAATCTAAAATGCTCCAAACCAAACAAGTACTATTACGAGAACAGACATGACACTTTATTTTTGCCAGAGCGGCTACAGTAGCACAGTAAAACTCCTTCCCCTTGTTTCAGTGTAATCACACATGGAATGGAAAGTGAAAATGGGCCGTTCCATGAAGTACCATGAGTAGCACCTTGTGGCTTTCCATTTCATCTTGAGAGACAGCACAACGCAGTTGCTTCTTTGTGCAGCCTAAATATAGCCACATTCAGGCTGTGTGCTGCTTCTTAACAGCTGGGGCAGTGCAGTCTTTGTTCTCCTTTTCAGTTACTGTGTCATTACTGACCCTGCCTTCAGGCAGAGGACAGAAATAGTGCTGCGTGACATTCCATGTTGAGAGCTCTGTGCGTGCTATCTCCTTTGCCAGGCCCATTTCCCAACCGAGTACTGGTTCTCTGTGTGCTGTGCGTGACTTCTCCCCTTGCACTACCGCTCTGCGACCCTCTGGCCACAAGTTCTTCCAGCAGAAGAGCTGAAACAAATCGCTCCCTGCAGCAGCATTTGATAGTATGCCCCGTTATCTTCTCGGTTGGCACTAGCTGTATAATGCTGAAAGCAAGTCTTCTCTGGGGTGACTGACCCTTCTGGCCAGTGAGAGAAGTCACTGATCTCCCTGTGCAGTATGGGGGGCGGGGGACAATCTCCCCTTGTGGTGCAGAGCTGGGTGGCCTCTGGACTCCTGCTCTCACTGCTCAGGGGGACAGACTGGGGACTCTCTCGCTGGTAAGAGATGACAACCTCCCAACAGGTTCCATTAGGCGAGGTATTTCCAGTAGAGATAAGGAGGTGTTAGTACCATTATACAAGGCACTGGTGAGACCTCATTTGGAATACTGTGTGCAGTTCTGGTCTCCCATGTTTAAGAAGGATGAATTCAAACTGGAACAGATACAGAGAAGGGCCACTAGGATGATCCGAGGAATGGAAAACCTGTCGTATGAAAGGAGACACAAGGAGCTTGGTTTGTTTACCTTAACCAAAAGAAGGCTGAGGGGAGATATGATTGCTCTCTTTACATATATCAGAGGGATAAATACCAGGGAGGGAGAGGAATTATTTAAGCTCAGTACCAGTGTGGACACAAGAACAAATGGATATAAACTGGACATTGGGAAGTTTAGACTTGAAATTAGATGAAGGTTTCTAACCATCAGAGGAGTGAAGTTCTGGAACAGCCTTCCAAGGGAAGCAGTGGGGGCAAAAGACCTATCTGGTTTCAAGGTTAAGCTAGATAAGTTTATGGAGGGGATGGTTTGATGGGATAACATGATCTTGGCAATTAATTGACCTTTCACTATCAGTGGTAAATAGGCCCAATGGTCAGTGATGCGATGTTAGAAGTTACTACAGAGAACTTTTTCCTGGGTGTCTGGCTGGTGAGTCTTGCCCACTTGCTCGGGGTTCAGCTGATCGCCATATTTGGGGTCAGGAAGGAATTTTCCTCCAGGGTAGATCGGCAGAGGCCCTGGAGGTTTTTCGCCTTCCTCTGCAGCATGGGGCATGGGTCACTTGCTGGAGGATTCTCTGCATCTTGAAGTCTTTAAACCATGATTTGAGGACTTCAATAGCTGAGACACAGGTGAGAGGATTATTCCAGGAGTGGGTGGGTGAGATTCTGTGGCCTGCATTGTGCAGGAGGTCAGACTAGATGATCATAATGGTCCCTTCTGACCTTAAAGTCTGAGTCTGAGTCTTCCTGCCCCGACCCCACCTCTTCCTGCCCCTGTGGCATGGGAGTTCATCATTACAGTAGCACTTAGAGATCCCCACCATGATCAGGGCCCCCTTGTGTTAAGCACTGTACAAAGATAGCCTGAGATTATTCCTGGCCCAGAGAGCTTGCCGTCTAACAGAGCAAAGGTGGGGGGGAAACGGAGATGCAGAAAGGGGAGTCCCTACCCACTGGACCTCTGGGGGATTTAAGGGGACCTGGAGCAATGGGTGGTTGGGGGCCTGGAGCATGGGGTCATCATGGGACCATGCCTGAGGCAGCAGGAAGCTCAAGGTTTGCAATGGGAGAGCGCTCTCTGCCTGTATCACCAAGCTATCACCTGGTGGGCCAACATGACCTGGCCATCACAGGGGAAAACAAGCAAGGGGGGGCGTGGGCGGGAAACAAAGAACAAAGCCAGAGAATTCATGGGAATAGTTCTTCAGGGTGTCAGTGCTCTGTTTATCATGTACACCCGGAAGTGTCTCGTTCTTACCTCTCCATCTAGTCCTCAGTTTCCCGGGGAAAGCCCCAGCTGGTGCTCGGCTCTCCCCAAACACAGTGCCTGCCCCACAGGTGTTTGGCTCTATGCAAGCTGTTTCTGTCCTACATACGGCTTCAGGCTTCCAGAGCAGGGGTTTTCCACTGCTTTTCGTTTGCGGACCTCTTGGAAAATGTCAAATAGAGGCGCAGACCCATTTAGAAATCTATTGTCTGTATATAGAGTTGAAGTCTGTTCAATCTAATTATTTCGCAGACCCCTTATAGTCCGTGGACCTCAGGTTGAGAACCATTGTTCCAGAGCACCACCGCCTCGTTCTCTCTCCTCCCTTGTAATGAGCTGGGGCTGCCCTACCATGCCACAGGGGGCCCCACGAAGCTAAGATACATCATAGCTACAGAGTCACTGTGGGTAAATGTCATGCGAGTCTGACAGTAATTTCATCTCTACAAGTGGAAATAAATCACACTAAAGCAGAGGTGTTCAAACTGTGGGGCCCCCAGATAGGGTTCCCACCTGGCCGGTGGTCTGATTGGTCTGGCTGGTTTTTTTATGGATTTGCCAGAAGAACAGTTTAATCTGCCGGGTTTGTTACGTGGGTCTAGAGATTTGCATTATTCTCCCAATACACTGGGATGGTGAAAGTTTCTGTGTCCAGCGAGAGATGCTGCAGTGAAAGGCAGCTGTGCTGTGGCCAGCCGCACTCCAGCAGACGTGGCTACAGTTATTACAGCCTGGTTATAGCTTGGCAAGGAGAAAGGTTCCTGGCTCCCAGCAGTCAGGCAGGAAGTGTCCCCAGTGCCTTGAGGAAGAAGAGTGATCTCTGTAGCCAGGACTCAGGGCCGGAGCGACTTCCCACTCTGCCATGGTGCAAAGCCTATGGCTGCCTCTGACCCTGGGCAAGTCACCTCAACTTTCTGAGCCTCTGCAGCCCCTCGAGTGAGGTAGAGGGTGACATGTGGCAAGGGGACGTTCAGGAAATTCTGTAAAGTGCTTTGCGATTTTTGGATGGCAGCTGCTGTAGACCCATAATGATTAGTGTTCTGCACTAGCTGGGCTCAGTCTCCCTGCCCACAGGCTTTCCCTGTGGTGCCTACCCCCACGCCCCCTCTTTTGGGACCACTGTCTTTCCTGACACCACAGCGCTGTCTGCACACCTTCCCTGCCTCTCTGTTGTCCACAGGTGTTCCTCATCTCTGTGGTCTTCACTCAGACACTTCCTGAGACTCCAGTTTCTCTCTCTACGACTTTGGTATCCCCTGCACCACCCGACTCTAGAGTACACTGATGCCCTGTTAATCTGCAGGGTAACACTTGCCCTCCTGGTGCCATTTCCCCTGATGATGCACATCTGCTCCCCACATTCTGTGGCTTCTCTCCCTCTCTCTGCAATAATTCTACCCATGCCCCCTGATTTGCTGTTACTACCTCCGCCCTCCTCTCTCCCACAATTACTTTGAGAAGTGTGCTTGTGAATGTGCGTGGTTGCTCTTTCCTGTCTCTTTCCCAGCTAGATCGTTGGCGAAAAGGCAGTGCTCAGACCCAGATTAGGTCTAGGGGAGGCTTTGGGTTTGAATTAGACAGTCCAAGTCCTTGTGAATTGGTGTTCTGGGATTTTTGGTCCCAAGTGGTGGAAATCTCATGAGATCAGTGATTCTCACCAGACTTCTCCTGCCTTGGAACTAAATCCAGATTGGATGTGGAAAACTCAAACTCAGAACCACAGGGGTTGGTTTGGATCTGGGCTTTCTAGTCTGAACCATCAACAACCACCACTCCAGAAACCCTGGGGAGAGAGCTTGGAGTTCCAGTTAAGACCTGTCTTTACTCCTACGTAAACCATGGTGATATTTTCCCGTATGGCCAGTGGTCACAGTGAGCCTGCAATTCCCTGACTGTGTGTGAACCCAGCCTTGGCCTGGGGCTCACAGTAACATGGGAGGACTGGGTTACCCAAGCCCTTTTGAACTTGAGGCCTCTCCTTCCCTAGGTTGCACATGAGCGGAGGTCTCTTGGAGAGATGCTGTGGTGCTATGTTTCCAAGGTCAGTGGAAGGGCAGGACCTGCCTCTGGAACTTGCTTCCCCGACTGCCCTTCAGATCACAGCTTGGGCCAGCTCCAGATCAGGCTGCTAGGCGTTTGGCTAAATGTTGTTGTCTGTTTTTCTATTGTGCATTTACTGTGGTCTGTCCTGGTCTGGTTAGCTGGATGCCTTCAGCCAGGCATATTTCTATGAAGGGCGGGACATGTCTGATCACCGAGCACTGTGTGTTCTTGATAAACGTTGTTCAGTTTGTAGGTACTGTTGTTATAGAGAGGCCAGTAAATATATAAAATCCCCGGGCCTAAGAAGTCAGGCAAGTCACTTTTGACCCAGACAGTAGCAGGAGCCCATTTAGAATAAATCTGAGATGGATTTGCAGAGCTCTGGAGTCTGGGCTACATTCTGCTCGCCTGTGACTTCCTAATTCTGGTTAGGGTTTCTTTGCTCACTGCTCTGGGATCCATAACTCATCCTCCGGGTAAAGCTAGTCAGAGGGCAGAACACACTCCATGCAGAGGGTCAGCAGCAGGACTAAGCACCGTATACGTCCTTCTGCCAGCCTTCTGCACTGCAGGGAATTTCACCTAGAATTCTTTGGAAGTGAATCTGTGCACCAAGTAAATCTGACTCAGTGATCACTGAACAGGAGCCAGCAGCCGGAATGCCATTGACATCACTTTATATTTATAGGGAAAGTCTGGGTCCCCAAGCAGAAGCCAATCGATCCTGTTTTGGAAAGAGTAACACTGGAGCCAGAGCTGGAGGAAGCCCTGGCTAATGCATCTGACGCAGAACTCTGCGACATTGCTGGTAAGATCCAGTTCCACTTGGGAGAGTCTTACAGACGTGTCTGCTATTATTCCTCCTCATTCGTGGTGTGAAACAGGTTACTGCCTTCTTCACAAACACTGCTTTCTGCTTTTTATTTTAATGTTGTTGCTTAAGATTTGGTTACAAAGTCTACCCTGCACTGGTAAAGGGTTTGGTAAGATTTACTTAGTGACTACAAAGGAATTCTAGAATAAAGTCTGCCCATCTGTCTTTTCCAAACCGGAGGCCAGATTGATCTAGGGGTGGGGAGGGTGTTAAAGTAACTACTCAAAAAAAGAGGAAATATTTTCTGCTTTTTCTTCTCTTTCTGAGTCTCTGCATTTATTCCCAGTACACGCAGCTTCTGCACATGAATGCACATCCCATGCGAGTGTGTCCTTTAAATGAAACACATAGAACCTAGTCTGACTCTTGTCCATTATGGGTTTGGTTTGTTTGGGCAACCTATCTGAGAGTTGGTGGATTAGAGCAGTAGCAGGGAGGGGGCCAGTTTCTAAAGGGACCCTTTCTGTGTATTGGAAAGGTTTTGTTTCATTGCAATTCTTTTTGATAATCAAATGTTGCTATGTTAGCTTCAGAAGAGGATGAATCTGAGTGTAGGAGTGTTGCCCTCTATCTAGCACACTAGGATTTGCTAGGGAATGTCAAGAAGATCAAAAGGTGACTTTATTACGGTGTGTGTGCCAGATACTAAAGGGCTATTTAATTTAGCAGAGAAAGGCATGACAACTACCTATGGTTGAAAGTTAAAGCAAGACGAATTCAAATGAGAAATAGGGCACAAATTTGTAACGGTAGGATGATCTCCTTTCATATACATCTCAAATCGATCTCTACTTGTTCAGCCATCTAATGGCTGCATCATTAAGGGTAGTCAGGAGTTACAGCCCACCCTCCAGTCTTCCAATTGAGTTTTCCTCCACCATGTTGACCGTCTTCATTGCTGCCCCAAAGTCACACTGTGAAGATGGGGCTAACCCAGTGGTTCCCAAACTTTACCAACCCGCGAACCCCTTTCACTAAAATGTCAAGTCTCGCGAACCCCCTCCTAAAAATGAACATTTCCAGGGATTTTCTCCTTTATCTGAGTATAAATTAGAAAAGTTCCCTTGGAAATATAACATTGGTTTTTATGACGTGCTTATTACTCACTATGTATTATTAATTATTATTTATCATGACAGTATCTTTATTACATTATGAAAACGGCAACACTCTTCCAAGATCTCACTTCCGTCGCTTGTATCACTTTGAATAAGCCTGTTATAAGACAAGGCTCTCAGGTTTCATCAAGGAGTATCAGATGTGAAATAGCATGCAGGGATTTAAAAAGACAACTCAAATCAAGAATTCCTCCTACACAAACATTCAAGTCTTGAGCAGTCCAGGCAAACCACGCACGTTACAACAAAGCTTAAACTTGTTCTTCATCATAATTTAAAAAACAATACTAGCTGCCTGTTTCATTTTAAAAACAGCAACAAATATCCACCTTCCTTTGTATTTCTTATAAGGAGTCTTGAAGTTTAAATCTTCTCAGTGGTATAGATATGCTTGTTTTGATCTGCTTAGCTCTTGGAAGTCCAGGGGCTCCAGGCTGCTGGCCCTGTGCTGCCTGGGGTCCCTAGGGACAGCTCTGTCTGCCATTAGGGATTTTTTTCCCCCAAGAACCCCCTGTAACATTTCGCGAACCCCCAGGGGTTCACGAACCCCAGTTTGGGAACCACTGGGCTAACCCAAGTTTCTGCATGGTGGCAGCCACTTTGGCTGTTTCGGTCACCAGCCAGTTAACCCTAGTCCAGGATCTGCATCCCAGGTGTAAGCTAGGGCTTCTGAAATCCGTTGACATGCCTGTCTCTCTAGCCCAAAGTTGCTGCCACACTACGAGGACGTAGCTGTCAGCCCTGATATGTTGCTGTTCATCCAAGATTGGCACTAGACCAGCAGTGCTGTGGCGGTGCATGAACGACCGCCACAAAAGGATGTTGTGAAGTCAGTCATGGCAAGTGAGCAGCGACTGCAGGTGTAGGTGTTTTCTTCTGGAGGTGGGTGGATCTTTTGGGAAGTGTGTATTGCTCATTTGCACCTATTGGAACCGTTGTCAGCCTTGTATGCAGCAGGCTACACGTTATTCCATGGGAGCAAATACCACCACCGGGACTGAGGTTTGTAGAACATTTGCCTCTGCTCCCCAGTAGGTTCCTGCTAGCTTCTGTATCACAGCAGTGCTGGAGGTGATCATTTTCTTTACGGGTTCTAGGGGCCGCTTTGTTAGAATGTGGCCCAGTTTGGCTCCTAAGTAAATGACAGCTGACTGGAAAGGGAGAGGATGATCCTCAACACAGATTGTAAGGGGTTGATTTGTCAGGGGATCCTTCAGCTGAAGGTTGTGGCCACTGTCTTAGACGCACTTACCTTTGTCAGTGGAGACTTGCACTATGTGGCCAGAGCATTCATGTCCTGGCTGAGTGACCCTTTGCTATCATGTACATCGTCACTCACATCAGCAAGGCAGATGTCATCTGCACATATGTACTTATTGGCCTTACTTGTGGGTAGGTCGTAAGTATGTATGTTGAAGAGGAGAGCAGCTAGAACGGATCCTTGTGGGAGTTTGTTACAGAGCTGCCTAAGCCAGCTGACTTTGTCTCCAGGTCATAGGCACCACTTCCTCTCTCCCTGGGGAGTGCTCGACCCCCCCTCCACAGCTTTTCTGCAGCGTGCAGGAGGTGCTGGGAAGGAGGGACAGGAGTTGACTGGCGGGGCCGCCAGCGAGCAGGAGGTGCTGGGGAAACGGGGGAGCTTGGCTGCCAGTGGGTGCTAAGCACCCGATAATTTTTTTCCGTGGGTACTCGAGCCCTGGAGCACCCACAGAGTCGGCACCTATGCTCCAGCTGACAAGATGAAGCTCTGATTTGTTATCATTTTCATGATAAACAACATCATGGGCTACAGGGAACAGTCTGCAACAACGTAGTGGTCAGCCCCACATGCCAGATGGTATCATCTGCAGCTAACAGATCCTCCAGAACAGCACCAACTTTCTTGCTCTTCTCAAAGGCATCTTCAGTGTCTTCTCTTAAGTGAGTGACTTGGTTTGGGGTATAGAGTCCTCGTCTGAAGCCAGCCTGAACAAAGGGACAAGCACTGATGCCCAGGGGAGTGATGGGTTCTCCATCTCTTGGTCTTCAGATCATGGCTGAATGCCTTTCCTGAAGATCTGCTTTCCTCCGTCTCACCATGCATCATATCTTGGCTGGTCTCGGTGCAGCGCACTAGCCAATAACTGCTGTGCTTCTCGCTGAAGAGCACAGATGTGCTAGAGGTGGCAGGATTTCTCCTGGAATTGCTCAGCAGTAGAGTCTTTGGTTTTGTTCAGATGGCACAAAGGGAGCAGAGACCAGCCACAAGTCCTCACTGCGCACCCAACAGCTCTTCTGCAGCCCTGCTTGCGAGTGGAGAGTGAGTGTGGAGCTGCAGCTGACCCCATCTGGCAGGTGGTTCCTTGGGACCATTACCAGATGGCGTAGTGTAAATCAGCCCCCAGGCTCCTCCAAATTGTGCCAGGGATGGCCCAGATCTGGCTAGAGAAACGGAAAACAAGCATCAAGTTCCCAGACAGGCTGCCTGTAGTGCAGGGGTAGGCGACCTATGGCACGCGTGCCGAAGGCGGCACGGAAGCTGATTTTCACCGGCACTCGCACTGCCCAGGTCCTGGCCACCAGTCCGGGGGGCTCTGCATTTTAATTTACATTTAAATGAAGCTTCTTAAACATCTTAAAAACCTTATTTACTTTACATACAACAATAGTTTAGTTATATATTAAAGACTTATAGAAAGAGACCTTCTAAAAACGTTAACATATATTACTGGCACGCAAAACCTTACATTAGAGTGAATAAATGAAGACACACTTCATTCAGCACATCACTTCTGAAAGGTTGCCGACCCTGCTGTAGTGGAATGCTAAACTGTGTTATATGTTGAGCCACTAGGTGGCACTGTGTGTAACATCTTATGTAAGCTAACCTCAGTCATACCTGTCTCAATCCTCCTCCTCAAAGGACACCGGCACCTTCAAAGGACGAGTCTGGGAGCTTTAATTCATCACTCTGCTGGACACTAAAATCATGGTCTTCATAAAGATGCTGGATTTATGGCTTATTACCACAATCTGTAACCCATTAACCCCCCTTTTTTGTCCTGTGACTGCAGGAGTGTTAACGGGCCACTCTGCCTTGTATGGTCCCTTAGAATTTGTGCTAACTATGTATGCTAAACAATCTGTTCCACCTGGCATTTAGCTGTGATGCTCTGTGTATGTTTCCCAGACCTGTAGAAGAGCTCTGTGTAGTTCGAAAGCTTGGCTCTTTCCTTGACAGAAGTTGGTCCAATAAAAGATGTTACCTCACCCACCTTGTCTCTCTAATATCGAGGGATCAACTTGGCTACAACAACACTGCAAGCAACAATGGAAGTTATTTGTTGATTGTCTGTTAAAACAATTCCACCTGACTATACGGCCTGGGGAATGCCATAGCACATTAGGGTCGCGTCTGCTTGAGGCCCTATTAGATCTTTGTGGTGGATGACAGTAAATTCAGTCTCTATTTTAATTTCTTCATGACCCATCATATTTGAGATAATTAATATAAATGTTTGTGGGACACCTTTTTTTCTGAACAATAGAAATGAAGAATTAAAATGACTAACTGACTTTTTTAGTCGTTTTAGTGGGCATCCTTCAGTCTTGAGAAACCATGGGTATGTGCCCCTGAGAGAGAATTTACTCAGTTGGTTTTGTGGCAGCCACAGCCATGGCTGAAGAGACCCATTCAAGAGAGACAATCTCTCTCTGCCGCATCTGTCACATTTAAAGGTGGTGGCTCAACCCTTTGGACTCTGCCTTCTGCAAGTTCTTTTCTCCTCTGCTAACTGGACTGCTTCCTCTCGTAACTCTTGAGACCTCTGTTAAGCTCTTGTTTCCAAAGGCTGCAGTTCTGAATGTGATCTTCCCAGTTGTCCACATCCATGTCGATTTCTTTGACGCCTCGCTTGCACACATCCTTGAAATGCAATTTTGGGCGTCCTTTGGGACTTTTTCCAGATGCCAATTCGAGGGTGTCCTTTGGGATGCACCCATCATTCCTTCGGCACACATAGAATCATAGAATATCAGGGTTGGAAGGGACCATAGTAGGTCATCTAGTCCAACCCCCTGCTCAAAGCAGGACCAATCCCCAATTTTTGCCCCAGATCCCTAAATGGCCCCCTCAAGGATTGAACTCACAACCCTGGGTTTAGCAGGCCAATGCTCAAACCACTGAGCTATCCCTCCCCGCTGTGCCCAAGCCAGCGGAGGCATCTCTGTTGGAGGAGTGTTTGCATGCTGGGTATTGCTGGCCTGTTTGAGCACTTCACCTCCAGGAGGTTGCAAAGATGTGACGAAGGCAACACACATGAAAGCTGTTGAGCCTCTTTTCCTGATGAGAGTATCGGGTCCCTGTCTCGCTCCCGTACAAAAGTGTGCTGATAACACGTGCACAGTACACACAGATCTTTGTATGTTCTGTCAGTTTGTTGTTTTGCCAGACCCTCTTGTTCAGTCTAGACATTGTTGTGGTGGCGTTTCCAATGCGGATGTTGAGTTCTGTTTGACGTCAAAGGTTGACTGTGCTAGTGGACCCCAGGTATGTGAACTTGTTCACCACTTCAAATTCATAGTTGTTGATCTTGATGGAGGGTGCTTCCTCAACTCCTTGGGATGTTAAGTTCGTCTCTTTTAGGCTTATAGTAAGACCAAAGTCTTGGCAGGCTTTGGAAAAACTGTCCATGAGGTTTTAGAGATGGGCTTCTGTGTGGGTTGCCACTGCTGTGTCATCAGCAAAGAGAAGGTGTTGGATGAGGGCCTCCCGAGTCTTGGTTTTATATCTGAGTCTTGCAAGATTGAACAGCTTTCCATTGGATCTTGTGTGCAAGTAGATTCCCTCTGTTGAGGAACCAAAAGCTTGTTTCAGTAGCAGGGAGGAGAAGATCTCAAAGAGATCTGGGGCAAGTACACAACCTTGCTTAACTCTGCTACGAATCTGGAACGCCTCAGACACTGAGCCGTTGTATTGGACTGTGCCGTACGTGTTTTCATGGAAGGATCGAATCATGCTTAAGAGCTTGGGGAGACATCCAATCTTTTCTAGAAGCGCGAATAGTCCACTTCTACTGACAAGGTCAAAAGCCTTTGTGAGATTGGTGAAGTCTATGTAGAGGGGCTTCTTTTGTTCTCTGCATTTCTCTTGTAGTTGTCTCAGCGAGAAGATCATGTCGATAGTAGACCTTTCAGCTTTGAAGCCACACTGTGATTCAGCATAGATTCTGTCTGCAAGGGTCTGAATTCTGTTCAGGACAACTTGGGCAAAGGCTTTTCCCATAATAGAAGAAAGAAAATGCCACAATCGTTGTTACAGTCGCTCCTGTCACCCTTGTTTTTATAGAGTGGTGATGTTGATGTCTCTCATTTCTTGTGGTACTTCGCCTTCTTTCCAGCACAGGCAGAGCAACTCTTGAAGGTGTTGCAGTAGGATAGGTTTTCCGCATTTTATGACCTCTGACAGTATGCAGTCTTTTCCAGGGCCATCTGTGGCAAGGCTAAACTCCTCAACTGTGGGCTCATTGTCGAGTTAGTTCATAACAGGTAAGCTTTCGATGGCATTGATGGCTGCGTCTGGAACAATATTTTCACAAGAGTAAAGCTCAGAGTAGTGTTCTACCCAGCGATCCATCTGCTTGGTGCAGTCGTTGATTGTTTCCCGTTGTTGATTTCAGTAGGGCTGTCTTCTTTGAAGTTGGATCCAAGGCTTTCTTGATCCCATCATACATGTTTCTGATGTTGCTTGCATCAGCTGCTACTTGGATGCTTTTGCATAAGTGCAGCCAATAGTCATTGGCACACCATCGAGCCATTTGTTGTACGTTGGTTCTTGCTGTTCTCAACACATAAAGGTTTTTATTTGGGCCTCTCTTGTAGTTGGTTTGGGCTGGGCATTTGGCCTCTATGACTGGTATCAATTCACTGGAATATGCATCAAACCAGTTGTTAGTCTTGCTTTCCTTCTTCCCAAAGACTGACAGAGCTGCATCGTAGATTGTGTTCTTCAGTTGCTCCAACTTCAGGTGGACGCTTGTGACACAATCACTGAGTCAAGGACTTATTGTAGTATGTTCTTGTATTGCTGTGACTCTTCTTGGTCCGCTAAGGCAGTGGTTTTCAAACTTTTTTTTCTGGCAACCCAGTTGAGGGAAATTGTTGATGCCCGTGACCCAACAGAGGTGGGGATGAGGAGTTCAGGGTGTGGGAGGGGCTCAGGGCTGAGGCAGGGGGTTGGGGTGCATGAGGGGACTGGGGTCTGGGCTGGGAGTACAGGCTCTGGGATGGGGCCAGGGATGAAGGATTTGGGGTGCAGAAAAGGGCTCCGGGTTTGGGGGGGCTCAGGCCTGGGGCAGGGGATTGGGGTGTGGTCTTGGGGTGCAGGTTTATCTCCGGCTGTGCCCAGTCAGCAGCGCAGCCAGGGGGCAGTGCGCAGAGCCCCTGCCCCCGCCCACCCCCAGGAGCCAGACCTGCTGCTGTCCGCTTCTAGGGCACAGCATGGTGTCAGAACAGATAGGGACTAGCCTGCATTAGCCGGCTAACTCTAAATGTTTTAGAAAATTAGAGACTGACATGCGTTAGTTATCTGAAACTTGGTTTCTGTGTTCATGCAGCATTTTAATTCTGTTTACACTACTCATGTTTCTGTCTTCAGCAAGTCACCCCGGCACTGCTTCAGGTTTTTGTGACCTGTTAAACAGTGCAAAACTCAAGTCAAAGCTGCCTTTAGTTTGTGTTGGGTATAAACAGAATGCCTGTTGCCAAAGCACTTGGGATATGATATATACACTGTTCTGTAGTTTACTGGATGAGAACATCTCCTGCTGCTGCTGAGTGTGCCAGGTACAGTGTTGATGCTATTGTCTTAAACAAGTGTGGAGAGCCCCTCCCACCCAGTCTAGTGACGGGTGGAAGGCACATGGTAAACTGCAGGATCAGGCTTGAGATCCGTAACTACTAATGGCTGTTTCTATGTTTTGTGATATTTATTCTTCCCCTCGCTTTTTTTATGTTTGGCTCCAACCTAGACACTCCATTCAGCTTGAAACTGTTCCCACATTTGTGCCTCCATTTGATATCTTTTTGGCATTAACGCACAGCCCTGAGCCTTGCTGCCCGCAATGCACATACCTTTTCCTGCACAAATCATGCTGCCCTTTAGTAGAGAGAAAACAGCCATAGCCTCAGTGTGCTGTCGGTACCTGATGTCACTCAGCACAGTGGGACTCAAACTGCCGGCTCATGGGCGCCACCTTTCTAGCTTTTCTACATTCGCACAAAAGCACCTTTCAAAAGCCCACATTTTAGGTCACTTCTGGGAAGCTGTGTGCTCCCGAGGCTTTGCCAGAATCCACCTTTTCTCAGCATAAGGGGCTGCAATAACTCGGTTTTGTTTTCCTTTCTTTTTAATGTAGCTATCCTTGGCATGCACACATTGATGAGTAACCAGCAGTACTACGAGGCACTCGGGAGCACCACTATAGTTAACACGGAAGGCCTGAACAGTAAGTATGTTTTACAGCTGTTCTGGAGTATCTGGTTGAAAGACTCAAAGCTGCTAGTGGGCTATTGACTGAATTACTTTTTAATAATATTTTCTAACCTGATTTTTCTCATTATGTCAAATTCTCCTAAGAAGTCTAAACCAGCACAGGACCCACGTATATTGCCAGAATTGTGAAAGAGTGAGATCTGGTGCATCTGGGATGGGCAAAGGGGAGAGCATGTGGCTTTCATTGCTCGATAGCTCCCCCTGATGCTCACCTAATAGAATGGAACTGACAGTGGCCTTACAGAAGATGCTACGTTCTCTCTAGAGCTAGTCCGAGAATCAACATTTTTCTAACAAGGAATTTCAAGCAAATCCTTTGTTTGGAAGTTTTCAGCTGGAAAATTTCAGTTTTCCCATGGGAAGTTTGAAAACAAAAGGTTTGTTTTGACCTGGATTTCAATTTAAATGTAATTTCATTTTCTTTAAACCAAAAAAACAAAGTGACATTTAAAAAAAAGGTGAAAATGTTTGTTTAGATATTTTCCCGTGGACAAAATGAAATTGTGTTTTTTTGGCCGAGAGAGAACTTTCTGCTTGAAGAATGTGGAACAGCTTTAGTTCTGTGCTTGGAGTCCGAGCCCGGGAGGGCCAATTCCTGGCCTGGAGGAAGAACGGTGCCCCCAGACCTCATTTCAAACAGGCAGGCAGCAGAAAATAGCAGAATGCAGCCAGAGCAAATCCTGAAATGGCTGAAGCATGTAGGCTGTGACTTGTTTGACATGCTTCCTCCTCTCCCCACCCTTATTCTGTTGTATCCATGTACTCTAGTCTACTACAGGGAAACCAGTCGGTCAGAACCTCCACTGGTGTAAATCAGTGTGGTGCCACTGACCTTTAATGGAGAGATGCTGATTTATAGCAGTTGAGGATCTGTCCCCATCTATGAATTGTAGAAATGTCATTGACTGAAGAACAAACTGGTGACATGTTAAAATGTATTACAACATGGCTTTGACCATAGCAACATTCTGATTGGCCTTTGTGATGAAGTCTGACCTGTCACATGCCAGCTGCCAACAATGTTCATGTTGCAGCTGGGATCCCATTGTTCAAAAGAGATAAAAGGAAGATACTCCCTCAACCCCAGCTGTTAATATTTTGAAAGGAAAAGTACACAGGAAGATTTTTACTCTTTTTACCGTATTTCCCTTCCACCTGCATTTAACACAGTGGCTCCAGGGAATTTCCTCAGAAAATTATTACTCCTTCTTAGAGCAGCTGGCACTGTTGGTGCCCCACAGGAGGTGTGCGCCTGTCCGTGCACTCTTAACAGGGCAGCCCGTATGGCAGATCCACCCTTCACGTTTCTTTACTGGGCTAAGGTGACTCCGTCCACATCCTCCTTTCCTGCCCAAGGACTCATTGGACTTTCACATAAACCAGAACAGTTCCAGACTAGCCCAGACTTCACACTTCAAGGGAAGAAGCTAGTTTTCATGCTCCAGATGTGAGATGAGCCCTTGCATTCTACCTAAAGAGAATTAAACCCTTCAGAGCCTCTCCTAAGCTTTTTGTCTCGTTCCAAGAGGATGTAGGGAGCCCCTGTTTCCACCCAAATATTAACCAAATGGGTCTTACGGTGCATTTTAGCAAGTTACAAAGTTTCTTAGCTGCGCAGCCCCTGGCTAGGGAGACTGCCCATTGCACGAGGGCACAACCCACCACTATTGTCCATTGCGGAACCTTGTAAAACTGCCACCTGGCTGTCTGTGGACTCTACTATCGTTCATGCTTGCAGGGCAGATGCAGCCTTGGGTATGGTTGTTCTTCAGTCAGTACTAGATCCATCACCTCAGCTTCGCCCCTTTAGTGTGGGCACTGCTTGGGAATCACCTGAGGTGGAGCAGCCAGAAACACAACTACTCGAAGAAGAAGGAGATATTACTTACTAGTACAGTGTGATCAGGGCTTACATTCTCATACAGTATTTCCCAGAGCCCCCACCCCAGCATGCTATAAAAACTCCAGGGGGTTTGAAAATATTTACCAGAGCGCCACTCTGCACAGCTCCACTGAATTTAAGCCCTGAGTGTGATGTTTGAGGATCACCAAGACCAGTAAGAGGTGTCTCAGCCCCTATCTTGTATCTTTCGCTGCTTTAATGTTAGGCTGCTCTGGCTCAGCCTTGACACCAGTCCCCAGCATACCAGCTTCCACCAGCCTAATCATGCCTTGCAGGGTGATCCCAACAGTCCTTCTGGTGCCAAGTATCCCCAAATCTGTGTACCCCAAGTTCTGAACTACCAGACATTTGGACTTTTCCCCTCTGGTTCATCACCCGAAAGGAGTGAAACCTACCCTCAGAAACCTGCATCCAACGGAGTGGATTGTAGTCCACGAAAGCTTATGCTGAAATAAATTTGTTAGTCACTAAGGTGCCACAAGTATCTCTCAGTTCTCAGTTCACTTTGGCACAGTTTGCACGACAGAGATCTGTTCAGGGTAAAAATAAACAAAAAGTTTATTTAACAGTGAAATCACAGATTGAAAGATGAAATGGCAAGGGAAGCAAACACAGACAGCATGTTTTTAAACCAAATAAACATAAAGTAGCAACTTCAGGCTAACGCTTTGGTATTAGACAAATAAATTACCTATTTCCTCTGCACACTTTCCCAGCGTTGCCTGGCACGTACCCCATGTAGACACTGACCCTCAGTTTCTGGATGTACTTCACTTCCGACTAGGGTGACCAGACAGCAAATGTGAAAAATCGGGTCGGGGGTAATAGGAGCCTATATAAGAAAAAGACCCCAAAATCGGGACTGTCCCTATAAAATTGGGACATCTGGTCACCCTACTTCAGACCCTTTCTCTTGCAGACTATGGTGATTCATGGTGGGGGAAATTCATAAGAACAGCCATACTGGGTCAGACCAAAGGTCCATCTTAACCCAGTGTCCTGTCTTCCAACAGTGGCCAATGCCAGGTGCTTTAGAGGGAAGGACCAGAACAGGGCAATTATCAAATGATCCATCCCCTGTCGCCCATTCTCAGTTTCTGGCAAACAGAGACTAGGGACACCATCCCTGCCCATCCTGGCTAATTGCCATTGATGGACCTATCCTCCATGAATTTATCTAGTTCTTTTTTGAACTGTGTTATAGTCTTGGCCTTCACAACATCCTCAGGCAAAGAGTTCCACAGGTTACTTCTTTTTGTTTGTTTTAAACATGCTGCCTATTTTATTTGGTGACCCCTAGTTCTTGTGTTATGAGAAGTCATTGAAGCAGATATCTCACTCCTGAGGGTAACCAAGGAAGCAAGGCTGCAACTGCTGCATGCTTGCAGCTTCCGACCTGGTCCCTATGCTGCTGGCCTGTGTGCAGCTTTGGTTTGCACAAGTGATTGCCGAGTGGTGCGGGAAAGTTTCATTCAATGGAGGAAGGAACAAAGCAGCTCTGCCAAGGAACCTCCGGCAGAGGACCACCGAGTACCTCCAGGAAAGTTTCCTAGAGATTTCTCTGGAGGATTCCCATGAAATCTCAGTGTGCCTCAACGCACTGTTCCACTGCACTGCTTAGCTGCACAGGGAAATGTTCAGCGCACAGAAACACAGTCAGACGTATACATTTCTATCCTTTCACCTACTTCTGCAGTGCACAAAGCAAATGAAAGCTGGACATCATGAGCACCATCAACTCACAAAACCACTTGCCAAGGGTCTCCTCTCCTGCTTCCCGGGACTGGCTCGGCCTTTCCAGAGTGGAGAACAGTTCTTGACTGGCCAGCCCACCTAGCGAACCCGCAGCGGGAGCCACATAATTCCCTAACTCCACCTCCTCGCCCATGACTTCATCCTCTGAGTTAGGTCCACTTTCCGCCACCTCCAGCCCCGCCAAAGCATCCATGGGGCTTTTGGCAGTGGAGGTGGGGTCATCGCCGAGGATAGCGTCCAACTCCTTATAGAATAGGCAGAAGGCCTTCAGGACGGCACCAGAGCGACAGTTTATCTTCCTTGCTTTCTGGCATGCCGGCCTCAGCTCCTTTATCTTCGTTCTGCACTGCTCTGTGTCCTGACTGTATCCCTTTTCATACAAGCCCTGAGAAATCTGCCTGGAGGCATCAACATTCCTATGGAGCGCAGCTGCAACTGCCCAGCCTTCTCTCCCCAAACACTGATCAGATCCAGCAGCTCTGCACTGGTCCAAGTGGGAGACGGACCCGATTTGCAGCGTGGTGCCGCCATGGTCACCTGGGAGGATGCAATGTGAGCTCTCCATGCTGACCAAACAGGAATGGAAATTTAACAATTCGTGGGGCTTTAAATGGGGAAGGGTGGATGGTTGTTTATATGGCCGCAGGGCAGCGGAGTTCGAACTGCTGACCAGAGTGATCAGGATGGGCATTGTGGGACACCTCCTGGAGGCCAATTAAAGCAATAAAATCAAGCACGGGGTCTGCACTGGCACTTTGCTGCTAAAAACCCTGTGTCTCTCGTCAAGATGGTTTTATTTTGCCGCCAAAACTGAAGAGTTTTGTCACCAAAAGTGGCATTGCAGTGTGCACACCTCCACTGTTTTGCTGCCAAAAGCTGCCTTTTGCCGACAAAACTCTGTAGTGTAGACAAGGCCTTAGTTTTCCAAGACTGGGGTTTTCTTTTTAGTTTCAAGTTAACTGAAGTCTAATGGTCCATCATTGTCTTTTCTTGGCTGGACAACGGGTGGGTACTTGAAGTGAGGCCTTGCCTACATGACACAGTTTTGTTGGCAAAAGGCAGCTTTTGCCGACAAAACAGTGGAGGTGTGGTGTACACACTACTTTTGGTGGCAAAACTCTGCTGTTTTGCCGACAAAATAAAACTATCTCGACGAGAGGCATGGAGCTTTTTGCAGCAAAATTAAAGTGACAAGGCATCAGTGTAGAGGCTGCCATTCGTTATGTCGCCATAACTGGCCTCCCCCAGTATCCCGCAATGCCCGCTGTGACCGCTCTGCTCACTGTTTTGAACTTGGCTGCCTTGCATCTAGCTATGCAGGCAAGTGCCCCTCCCCTTGCAAAGCTCCGGGAAGCTTTGACATTCCTCAGCAGTGAGGGTGGAGGCTGTGGGAGAACTTGGAGGGAAAAGTGGAATCGGCAGGTGGGCAGATCCACCTAAACCAAAGTGGAACCAGATTGCTGGCACTTAACATTAAAAAGGTTGTAGAGCAGTTTTTAAACTAAGAGATGGGGGAAAGCCGATTGCTGCAGAGAAGCACATGCATCGGACAGCGACTTCTCTTACAGGAGGGTCTACTGATAGAGATTCTCTAGGTTTTAGTCAGGAGGAGAGGGTGGAAAAGGATAAAGGAGGGGCCAGATCAGAGGAGAAACTTTCACATAAAAAAGAATCTCACACATCTGAAAAAGGCAGACAATTAAACAGTGACCAGTTTTTAAAGTGCTTGTACACAAATGCCAGAAGTATAAATAATAAAATGGGTGAACTAGAGTGCCTCGTGTTAAAGGAGGATATTGACATAATAGGCATCAGAGAAACCTGGTGGAGTGAGGACAATCAATGGGACACAAACATTCTGGGGTATAAAATATATCGGAAGGACAGAACAGGTCGTGTGGGGCGGAGGAGTGGCACTATATGTGAAAGAAAATGTAGAATCAAATGAAGTAAAAATCTTAAATGAATCCACATGTTCCATAGAATCTCTATGGATAGTAATTCCATGCTCTAATAAGAACATAACAATAGGGATCTATTATTGACCACCTGATCAGGACAGTGATAGTGATGATGAAATGCTAAGGGAGATTAGAGAGGCTATCAAAATAAAGAACTCAATAATAGTGGGAGATTTCAATTATCCCAATATTGACTGGGTACATGTCACCTTGGGACGTAATGCGGAGACAAAATTCCTCGATACTTTAAATGACTGCTTCTTGGAGCAGCTGGTACAGGAACCCACAAGGGGAGAGTCAACACTTGATTTAGTACTGAGTGGAGCGCAGGATCTGGTCCAAGAGATAACTATAACAGGACTGCTTGGAAATAGTGACCATAATATAATAACATTTAACATTCCTGTGGTGCTAAGAACACATCAATAGCCCAACACAGTGGCATTTAATATCAGAAAGGGCAACTATGCAAAAATGAGGGGGTTAGTTAAGCAGAAATTAAAAGGTAAAGTGACTAAAGTGAAATCCCTGCAAGCTGCATGGACACTCTTCAAAGACACCATAATAGAGGCCCAACTTAAATGTATACCCCAAATTAAAAAACAAAGTCAAAGAACTAAAAAAGAGCCACCGTGGCTTAACAACCATGTAGAAGAAGCAGTGAAAGATAAAAAGGCATCTTTTAAAAAGTGGAAGTCAGATCCTAGTGAGGTAATTAGAGAGGTGCATAAACGCTGCCAAATTAAGTGTAAAAATGTAATAAGAAAAGCCAAAATGGAGTTTGAAGAACAGCTAGCCAAAAACTCAAAAGCTAATAACAAAACGTTTTTTAAATACGTCAGAAGCAGGAAGCCTGCTAAACAACCAGTGGGGCCCCTGGACGATAGAGATACAAAAGGAGCACTTAAAGATGATAAAGTCATTGCAGAGAAACCAAACGAATTCTTTGCTTCGGTCTTCACGGCTGAGGATGTTGGGGAGATTCCCCAACCGGAGCTGACTTTTGTAGGTAACAAATCTGAGGAATTGTCACAGATTGAAGTGTCAGTAGAGGAGGTTTTGGAACTAATTGATAAACTTAACTGTAACAAGTCACCGGGACCAGATGCCATTCACCCAAGAGTTCTGAAAGAACTCAAATGTGAAATTGCGGAACTATTAACTAGGGTTTGTAACCTGTCTTTTAAATGGGCTTCTGTACCCAATGACTGGAAGATAGCTAATGTAACGCCAATATTTAAAAAGGGCTCTAGAGGTGATCCCGGCAATTACAGACTGGTAAGTCTAACATCCGTACCGGGCAAATTAGTTGAAACAATAGTAAAGAATAAAATTGTCAGGCACATAGAAGAACATAAATTGTTGGGCAAAAGTCAACATGGTTTCTGTAAAGAGAAATCATGCCTTACTAATCTATTAGAGTTCTTTGAAGGGGTCAACGAACATGTGGACAAGGGCGATCCAATAGACATAGTGTACTTAGATTTCCAGAAAGCCTTTGATAAAGTCCCTCACCAAAGGCTCTTGCGTAAATTAAGTTGCCATGGGATAAGAGGGAAGATCCTTTCATGGATTGAGAGCTGGTTAAAAAACAGGGAACAAAGGGTAGGAATAAATGGTAAATTTTCACAATGGAGAGGGGTAACTAGTGGTGTTCCCCAAGGGTCAGTCCTAGGACCAATCCTATTCAACTTATTCATAAATGATTTGGAAGAAGGGGTAAACAGTGAGGTGGCAAAGTTTGCAGATGACACTAAGCTGCTCAAGATAGTTAAGACCATAGCAGACTGTGAAGAACTACAAAAAGATCTCACAAAACTAAATGATTGGGCAATAAAATGGCAAATGAAATTTAATGTGGATAAATGTAAAGTAATGCACATTGGAAAAAATAACCCCAACTATACATACAATATGATGGGGGCTAATTTAGCTACAACTAATCAGGAAAAAGATCTTGGAGTCATTGTGGATAGTTCTCTAAAGATGTCCACGCAGTGTGCAGTGGCAGTCAAAAAAGCAAACAGGATGTTAGGAATCATTAAAAAAGGGATAGAGAATAAGACGGAGAATATCTTACTGCCCCTATACAAATCCATAGTGCGCCCACATCTTGAATACTGCGTACAGTTGTGGTCTCCTCATCTCAAAAAGGATATACTGGCATTAGAAAAGGTTCAGAGAAGGGCAACTAAAATGATTAGGGGTCTGGAACGGGTCCCATATGAGGAGAGATTAAAGAGGCTAGGACTTTTTAGCTTGGAAAAGAGGAGACTAAGAGGGGATATGATAAAGGTATATAAAATTATGAGTGGTGTGGAGGAAGTGAATAAGGAAAAGTTATTTACTTGTTCTCATAATAAAAGAACTAGGGGCCACCCAATGAAATTAGTGGGCAGCAGGTTTAAAACTAATAAAAGGAAGTTCTTCTTCACACAGCACACAGTCAACCTGTGGAACTCCTTGCCTGAGGAGGCTGTGAAGGCTAGGACTATAACAGGGTTTAAAAGAGAACTGGATAAATTCATGGAGGTTAAGTCCATTCATGGCTATTAGCCAGAATGGGTAAGAAATGGTGTCCTTAGCCTCTGTTTGTCAGAGGGGGGTGATGGATGGCAGGAGAGATCACTTGATCATTACCTGTTAGGTCCACTCACTCCGGGTCACCTGGCATTGGCCACTGTTGGTGGACAGAATACTGGGCTGGATGGACCTTTGGTCTGACCCAGTACGGCCTTTCTTATGTTCTTATGTTCAGATGGGAAGGAGGGCATCCTGAGCTGATGGTGTCAAATTTGCAAATGAACTGAAGCTCAGCTCAGACACCATCAGCTCAGGATTAAACAAAGACTGTGAATGGCTAGCCAACTACAAAACCAGTTTCTTCTCCCTCGGTGTTCACACCTCAACTGCTAGAAGAGGGCCTCATCCTCCCTGATGTAACTAACCTCGTTATCTCTAGCCTGACTCTTATTTATACCTGCCTCTGGACATTCTCACTGCATGCATCCGACGAAGTGGGTATTCACCCACGAAAACTTATGCTCCAATACGTCTGTGAGTCTCTACGGTGCCACAGGACCCTTTGTCGCTTCTACAAGTGAGTAACCTCTTCTTATGTTACAGCCAAGATCCCACTGAGATCAGGGCCCCTTTGTGCTAGGCACTGTACTGGAGAGTGTGTGTTGTAGGGTGTCTCCTGTGCCAGTTCTCAGAGGATATGAGTTGTCACTGCCCCCAGATGCAGAGGGGCTGTAGTAGCTTTTAGCGATGGGAGTCCCTTGCCATCATGTGCCAGAAATGCCCCTCTGCCATGTACATCGCCAAACCGGACAGTCTCTACACAAACGAATAAATGGACACAAATCTGACATCAAGAATTAGAACATTCAAAAACCAGTCGGAGAGCGCATCAATCACCCTGGACACTCAATAGCAGACTTAAAAGTGGCAATTCTTCAACAACAAAAACTTCAAAAACAGATTCCAACGAGAAACTGCAGAACTGGAATTAATTTGCAAACTGGACACCATCAAATTAGGCCTGAATAAAGACTGGGAGCGATGGGTCACTACAAAAACGAATTCCCCCCGCTGATACTCTCACCTTCTTGTCAGCTGTTTGAAATGGGCCACCTTGATTACATTGGCCTCATTAGCACTACAAAAGTGATTTCCACCTCTTCTTGTCAACTGTTGAGATTAGCCCACTTCCACCTTAATTGAATTGGCTCGTTAGCTTGCCTCTGAATTTTCCACTCCATGCATCTGATGAAGTGGGTTCTAGCCCACAAAAGCTTATGCCCAAATAAATTTGTTAGTCTCTAAGGTGCCACAAGGACTCCTCGCTGGTTTTGCTAGTACATACACTGTAAGAGAGAGTCCCTGCCTTGACAAATTTACAGTTTAAATAGACAAGACAGACGAAAGTTACTTAAGTGACTTTATATCTTCAGTTAGAACCTTCATCAACCAGTTGATTCCTCCTTTCCTCATGTCCTTTTTATGACAGGAAAAAAACAGCCCCAAACTGAGAGTGGCCTAAAGAAAGTGTCTTTCCACCCCATCTGATTTTTTTCATGTTGCTTTTTAATTGCAGGTGTGATTAAGCCCACGCAATATAAACCAGTTCCCGATGAAGAACCCAATTCAACAGATGTAGAAGAAACTTTGGAACGAGTAAAGAACAATGACCCTAAACTCGAGGAAGTCAACCTTAATAATATTAGGGTATTCAGCCTCCCCTTCCTACTGCAATTAACACTTCACAGTGAGACAGGATGTGTGCTATCTAGAAGACAAGGGCCAAGCACACCTTGTTGTGCTGGAGAATAGGTTATTGTCACAGCAGCCTGTTGGCCACTGTTGGCAAAAGGACAAGTTATGGTTAGGGCTAGCTTCTGAACTCCTTGCTTATGTAGAAATCAACAGGGCTGCTTGCAGAATAAGGCACCGCTCAACAGAAGTGAGGCATTGGAATCTGGCCTTGGGTAGTTTTAGGATGTTTTTGAGGGGGTTTCACAGTATGTCATTAGAGCCTACCTACAGTCAGAAAAAAATACTGTGCTTTGGGTTTGCATTGTATTTACAGGGAAACCTAACAGTGCATGTGGCTAGATGCCATATACAAACACAGTGCAAGACTGGCAGAGCAAGGATCTTTCAAAATAATACACACCGAGTCCCTAGGTCAACGTTAGCTGCTTCACGGAAGAAATTTATTAGTGAAACCGTTGCAGAAAAATTACACGGATGTAAGACTAAGGCTGGCAGTTTAATTGTGCTAATGATATTGTGTTATCTGCCAAAAGCTGTGTGGTACTCAACAGTGTGGTATGGCTTGTAATGAAAGAGCTCACACAGGGATCTGTGCATGGCCATGAAGTAAAAGCTGCTGTGAGAAACCACCACTCTCCATTACCTGACATAGCTCATTGAAATCTGGGCTTTTCTAGTTAAAGGTGACGTGCAAAGGACAAGAAAATGTGCTTGTACACGTCTCTATTTCCCCTTAAACCTGCTAAAGGAGAGGGAAAGGAGTTGTAGTCAGGCTGTTAAAAACTTGGTTTCTGTTCACTTCTCTTTAACTCCTGTGTGTGGGCAACATGCCTCTGTTGCTGTTTTCGTTTGGGGGCTGGGAAAGCACCCATTCCTGTTTTCTAGTCCAGTCCAGCCGTGGAAGGTAAAACCAAATACGCAAGTTAAAACGAGCAGAACTACCCACTCTTCCCTACCAGCTCTTGCTTTTTTCCACAGACCTCCCACAAAGAAGCAAATCAGGGCACCTGCACAGCTTTGCAGGTCACCTTTTAAATGCACACACAGCACCAAATACCTACATGCCAGCTGAATGATAATGGCTTCAGCTCCCTTCCTCGCCTGCCTACGCCCTCTGTCGGTGTTTGAGTGAATTGTATTCAGATAAATGCAGATGAGGTTCCTGTGTGTGCAGTTAGCAATGCTGGTGCCATTAACTGCATGCGCACAGTCCTTAAAACCCTGGCACCTGTGCACATCCAGCCAGTTGCAACTTCCCATAGATAAAGGACTTGGGGGTGCAACGTGAGAACATCTCGCGGTGTCTCTAGTTGGACTCATGTGCCACGTTTGACAACGGGCCAAAGATACACGACTGCACTAGTCACAGATGGGCTTACGGGGAGTGGTGGGAAAGGCATATCACGCCAGCTGATCCCAGGGAAGCACTCCTCATTGAGCACTATGGAAATGGTCAGTGTGATATTTTAAAGAGTCACTTGGAAGTTATCAGAGTCTGAAAAGGATTTGTAAAGTACTGAAGGGGAGAGAAATACTCTTGGCTTGTGAGAGCTCCGAACGGGCACACAGATGTTCGTCAAACTCTCCTAGTTCTCCCCCCAAAGTTCCCAGTGACAGAGGGAGAGAGAAGCGTGGGCCTGGTTCGGAGAGTTGCGGATACCCTGCCCCTCCATGAGCTGCTTACCTGTCAGGGTCAGGCTGGGATCCTGCAAGTGGATCCTGGCAGGCGTAAGTGCCGTGCAGGCCCGCTCGCTGGATTCAGGCCCGAGGAGGGAAATTATTTCCCAGCCAGGACTTGGCTGTGGCTGGTGCTATAGCAATAGTCGAACTCCCAGTGTAGCCCACGTGCTTTACCTACTCAAAGCACTCTGCAAACCTTAGCTACATAAAGCCCCACAATGGCCAGGGAGGTGAGCGGCTGAGTATTGGCCCCATCTGACAAGTGGGGAACCCAAAATGTGGGGAGGAGACTTGCCCAAATCCAGGCAGTGAGTGAGTGGCGGCGCTGGGATCAGAGTGGAGGCATTCCTGTGCTGCTTGGGCCATGCTGACCATCGCTGGAATACGAGCACTACTGTACGATCTAGGGGTAACTTTCTGCCTCTTCCTAAATGATCCAGTTGTGCCATTTCCACTGTAAAGAGCTGCTTGTACTTCATACACACAGTGCACACTCCGTTATAAAATATTTGTTTAAGGAGCGTACCAGGAACCTGAATAAAGAGGACTGCCTAATGCACCTTTCTGGGCCTTCTTTTCACAGAATATTCCCATACCAACTTTAAAAGCATATGCTGAAGCACTGAAGAATAATTCCTATGTAAAGAAGTTAAGCATAGTAGGAACAAGAAGCAATGACCCTGTAGCCTATGTAAGTACCATACCATGCTGTGTGTGATGACAGGCTAATTGCTGTGGGAAGGTTGTTAGTGGAATTGTTGTCTTGCAAGGGCAATTGTTTAAAGAAACCTGAAAAGGGAAAAAAATCTTGGTGCCCTTTTTTGTACCTTTATATTGTATGAAAAATGTCAGAGACGGGAAACTGAGGCACAGAGAGACTAAGTGACTTGCCCAAGGTGTGTCAGGCAGTCTGTGGAGAAGCAGGGGCTTGAACTCAGGTCTCCAGAGTCCCAGGCTAGTGCACTGGGCCACTCTTCCTATCATAGACGCCAACTTTCCCCGGCGCTGGTGGGTGCTTGCGCCCCCCCACCCCACCTCCAACCCCACCCCTTCCCCGCCCCCATTCCAACCCCTTCCACAAGTCCCCGCCCCAGCCCTGCCTCCTCCCCTGAGCACGCTGCGTTTCCCCTCCTCCCCCCATCCCAGACTTGCCACACCAAACACCTGGGAGGGGGAAGAAGCGGAGCGGCGGCCCACTCAGGGGAGGAGGCAGAGCGGAGGTGAGCTGTGCGGGGGGGCAGCGCAGGGAGCCTGGTGGCCAAGGGGGGCAGAGGAAACTCTCCCCACCCCAGCTCACCTCCGCTCCCCTTCCTCCCCCCAGCACGGTTCTCCTCCCTCCCAGGCTTGCTGCGACAAACAGCTGATTCGCGCAGCAAGCGCTGGGAGGGGGAAGAAGCAGGACGTGGCGGCGCGCTCAGGGGAGGAGACAGAGTGGAGGTGAGTGGAGGCGGGGCGGGGAGCAGAGCACCCACCAATTTTTCCCTGTGGGTGCTCCAGCCCCGGAGCACCCATGGAGTCGGCGGCTCTGCTTCCTATTATTTATTATTCGATACTAACGCTCTCCCCTTTGGGACTGCAGGCCCTGGCAGAGATGTTACAAGCCAACGGTGTATTGAAGAGCTTGAATGTGGAATCCAACTTCATTTCTGGGTCCGGGATCCTGGCTCTGATCGAAGCACTCCAGCACAATACTTCACTGATCGAGCTCAAAATTGACAACCAGGTAAAACAAATCCCAACTTGACCTCTTAGGCTGAATATAATATGTTCTGTTGGGAGGCCTTGTATCAGAAAACGTGGGGTTTGGCTCACCTGATGTTTTCTGGACCATCACTCTAAAAAACCAACAACTGGTGCTGGGGGATAGGGAGAAGTATGTGTAGCGGGCTTGACAAGTGGCTAGTCCATATAGAGGATTACTGCCAGCTAATGGAGTAACTCCCTTAAACCGAGTGGTAGAGCACTGTGTTGAAGGTTCTGGGTCCGTACCCTTCTGACTGCTTGTGGTTTTGGGCCTTGTTACATAGTCAAAACTAAACAAGGTTTCTCTGATGATTCAGTATTAGTCAGCCAACAAATGACAAGATAATGTAGGGCCTGATCTCGCAAGCTGCCCATTTGCATGGAGCACTGGATGGACTGGACCCTCATAAATGGAAACAAAATCCTGTAGGCTTCATCCAGTGCCCTTGTGCCATCATTTATAGTCCTCTGCGGAAAGGCTTTTGGAGAATTCTGCGGAGAATTGGGCCCCTAGCTTTTTTCTGAAGAGAGCAGGTTGGGACTTTTTTACAGCAATAAAACAAATGTCTGAAAAGCTGCAAAGCCCAGGATCCAAACACCTGAGATCCCTGGGCACGCCAAGGTGCGCGATGGACCCAGTTTCGGTAGCTCACCCCCATCGCCGCTGAGTCTGCTGTCTCCAGAAGGCTGGGCAGTGGTGGGGGAGACCCTGTGCAATCTTTGCTGATACTGATGAGATGTACTGTAGAGTCAGCAGGAGGTAGTCAGGGGATCAAAGACCAAAATAACAGGATGGCCCTCAGTTGTAACCTGCTTTTCCATTATCTTTTAATAAAGAGCCAGCCGCTGGGCAACAAGGTGGAAATGGAGATTGCAAACATGTTAGAAAAAAATAGCTCCCTTTTGAAGTTTGGGTATCACTTTACACAGCAAGGTCCCCGGCTTCGTGCATCTAACGCCATGATGAACAACAACGACCTTGGTGAGTCTGCCTACACGCCTGCTTGCGTGCATTCTTCCATGCTGTCCATGGTGCTGGCGTGCCCCAGAGGTGTGCTTGTTGGTAATTCCCATCAGCTGTGAATGTAGCTGGTGCGTATTTCCCCCCCTGCTCTCTGGCGGGCGCATTGACCGAGAATCTATGTAAATACATCTCAAGGAAATAAACAAGTCAGGTGAAATTTCACTTGAATTAGGAAAGCACCTGCTTGAATCGGAAGGGGCTGGTGCTTGCTAGGGGAGAGCCTGATTCTCTTCCCGCTTTCTCCTGCTGAGAGGTACCGGACTCCTCCAGCAGTTCCACTCAGTCATTGGGGCTGGCAGTGGAGTAAAGTGCTACTAGGGTGAGTAAGACAATCGGCTTCTGGCCCAGAGTAAGATGCTGTGCAGGGCAAGGGTGGCAGAATCTGTCCTTAACCAAACAGGGTCTCCAGTGATACTCAGAGGCAGTGAGCTCTAGTGCTGGTGAGTTTGGCATTTCCATGTGCTTTGTTAAGCCGTAGTTGGCAGGGTTAGTGCTGGGAAGCCCAGGCTGCTGCTGCCATGAACTGGATTAGCAGAGCACTTTGCTTTCCTGGGCTGCCACCCTTTCACAAACTCTGCTTCCATCCCCGCCTTAATGGGGAAAGGACAAGCAGAAGAGTCGAGTTCTGAAGACTGACAAGTTTGGCCCGTTCCTTTGAACGAATCAGGTCTGTTGTTAGTTGTGTTGAGGGGCCAAATTCTGTCCCAAGTTCTATCTGGGCACCCCGATTGAAGTTAACAGAATTGCATGCGATGACAGTACTTCCACAGCATTTCTCACTGATCTGTGCAGTGCTGAAGGCACTAGCTGACTGACAGTTGCTTGGCGACAGCTCCACGCTGTCTGTCCCCTCCCCCCCCCCCCAATCCCATGCCTTCTCACCGGGCCCCACGGGCAGGGCTCTGTGAGGAAGGCAGCCTCTTCTCTTCCCTATCCGCAGCTGGGGCTGGCCCGGGAGTGGCTGCTCTCTGTTCTGGCACCACAGCGGCCCATGGCGGGAGAAAGGCATAACTGCAGCACCTTTCCAGCAGAATGTATTTTCTGCAGAAAAAAGCTCTGCGCGGCACATGAATTATGTACGTGTGCAGTGGTGCAGAATTTCCCCAGGAGCAACAGAACCTTGCACCTCAGAGTGCTTCCAAATTGTGGCTCTGATTCTGCAGACACTTAAGCATGTGCATACCTTTATACACACGAGCTGTCCTGTGGGACTCCTTGCATGCATAAATGCACACACAATTCCCCAACACAATTAATTTTCCCCTTTGTGCATATGCATTTCACCTCAAGTGAAGAGTTTCTTGACATAGCATGGTGCAAGGAGGATTTTCTCTGGAACTAGTAAATGGATAAAAGCCACATGTTCAACTAGAAATTCACTGGTCACTGACTCTCGGATCAGAGTTGGTTTTCATGAACTTTGAATGTATGCGCATCACCATGTTAATCATAAAAAAGGCATTACATTTAATTTTTCACTCCTGCTTCTTTTTGGTTGATACGTTGGTGAGTCTGCCTGTCATGCAGCTGTTGTGTATTTTGCTTCCTTGATCATGAGAACTGTACAGAAGATATCTGATTTGGTTCTTGTTTGCAGCTCGTATACATCGCTCTGACGGCCCCTGGCATAACTTCTCAGCTCTGCAACTGGACGATGTATAAGTACAGACAGAATTTTTTCCCTACTGGCAATAGCTCTCTATCTGTGCCCCACTACTTGTGCTTTCAGCTGCCACCACCTGGCTCAACTCAAACTTGGTTTTACTCTCTCTAGCTTCTGTTTTACTGCTCTTGGCTCAGCTGCCGGCACTCTTGTTCTTCAGGATACTTTGTACGATCTAGCATGGTAGATGGAAGGCTTTTTACATTCATCCTGTGAGCTAATTTCTGCGTTCTCCCTTTTCTGACTGCTTTTTCTTTTCCTCTGTATTTATTTCAAATATATAAACGGTGTATGTATCCACTTTAAAAACCTTTTCTGAAAATGCTCACTAAAGTGTGGAGAGGAGCAGAAAAATGCAGCTCAGAGATTAATGTTTTGGCAGGGGCACTTTTTCTGAGGTAGCAAGGCCTGTATTAAGCTATAAAGAAGCAGTAAAAGATAAGGACTGGATAAGAAGCCATACTCTCCTTGTGCAGCTGCAGGCATTCACCAGTTATTCTATCCCTGTCTCTTATATGCTGATCACTACCTGACGAGAAGCCATCAGGGAGAGATGTAATGGAGCCAGCAAACTCTTGCTTAACAGAACCATATGAACTCTGTCCCCATTTGAAGCTGATGACAGTTACTTCCATTTTTGAGCTCTTTTTTAAACAACGTAGATTTTTAAAGTTAAAGACCCTGGTCTGTGTTCTCAAGGTCACACATCAACTTTAATAGAAGAGATGAGGCTAAATCCCCTGGACTGCTTTGAAAATCTCAACCCTGAATCAATGGATGGCAGCTGAAGCCAGACGCGTTCAAATAAAAAATTAGGCACAAATGTTTAACGAGGGTGATTAACCACTGGAAGGGAAGTGGTGGATTTTCCATCTCTTGATGGCTTCTGATCAAGACTGGATGCCTTTCTGGAAGAGTTACTTTAGCCAAACACGTTATTGAGCTCAATGTGGGCATAACTGGGTGAAATTCTCCGGCTTGTGCTATACAGGAGGTCAGGCTAGATGATCTAGTTGTCCCTTCTGGCCTTAAAATCTATGGGAAAACCCCCAAACTTTTCCCCTCTCATGAGTTTTGTTCTGGTTTTAAACTGTGGATACACCTGCTATTCACGTGTGCAGCATCTGCCTTGACTGATCCTTGTTCCTGTTCTTTTTCAGTGAGGAAGAGGAGACTTGCAGACTTGAATGGGCCTTTCTATCCCAAGTGCCGAACTGGGGTGTAGTTCCCGGCTGTGAAGATCGTGCCTGGCGGTTTGTGCTATACCTTGGAAATCCGAAGGCAAAGTGCCTGCACAAAATATCTGTGGTGCCTCAGTTCTGTGTTGCATAATTATGCACTAAAGGTTTAAATTAACTAGCGATTGTAGGTGATGATTTGATCAAATATGACTAATGATGTTTTCTTTAGAGTCAAGCCGAGTCAATCCAGTTACGAGTTGCCAATTTTAAGCAGTCTCGCACCAAAGTGACTGTTAATTCACCCATGACTTAATTTCTCTTAGGATTTCCTGTGTGGTGTTTCAGATATATTTAGGATGTGTTATGCATGAGTGGAAAAAATGACTGCTCTACACAAGTTGCATAAGTATTTAAAAAAATACTTTATTTTTTCAACTTGCTTATCCGTTTGACAAGCATTTCTACTCTCCCACCCCATTGCTACTATCTCTTTTAAGGACTTGTACATTACAATTGATTACCAACATTTGCTGACTTTATTTGCAGACAGGATGTCAAAACCACTCATATTTTTTCCCCAAAAGAATTCATGGCTTTTTTACTCCGACCCCCCCACAAATGCAAAGAACGTAAGGCCACTGATTATAAAGTAATGGCTCCATAAAAACAGAGCAGTAGGTACTAGATTGGACGTTAAAATCTTCCTGTCTCCTTTCGCATGGATATGTAAAACCATTGCTTTAAGAGATTGGGAATGATATCCTGACTCCACTAAAGTCAGGAGCAAACTCTCATTGACTTCAATAGGGGCAGGATTTCCCCCTGAATTTTCTCTTGGAAATGTGCCCTGTGCTTTTACTGGGTCTTGTAATGAGTGTGCTGGAGCCCTCACTTGTAATTCTGGTTTTCTGACTGGATGACCATTTCATTTATCTGCAAAACTTCTTGTTCTGCTAGAGATTTTATTTTACCAACATCCCAAATTTCTGAATAGTGCAGCCTAATAAAGAAATTACTTGAAAATACCCTGCCTGGGAATCTATGTAGTCCAGGGTGCCATTTGAGTAGAGTTAGATAAAGACACCAGGCAGTTGGGTTTGTGTGGTGATAAAAACCCACTGCCTTTCTAGGGAGGAATTTCCAGCAGACATATGCAGCCTGTGATCATGCAGTGGGTTCCTCACCTGCACGCCATTATACCCACACCAACTCCCATTGACTTCGGTGGGAGCCTGGGCTGCACAGCATGAAGTCTGCCCATGCAGAGCCATTGCCAGATGGGGGCCTTTGTTTATACACCTAAAGAATCCATCCTAGCAATCTTTTTCACATAATAAACAACCTTCTGCCTGCTGCTGTTTCCAGTGGAGTTCTGCAGTCTGTGCATTGTGTAGTACAGCAAAACTGCCACTAATTTCAACAGAATTTTTGCATGAATCAGGATTGCAGGCTTTGGCCCTGATTTGCTATCTCTCTGAATATCACACTTTAACCTGGAGTGGGAAATACAAACGTGTTTGATTGTTGCTCCTCAAATTGTAAATGTGTCAGAAACGACAAATAAAAGGTGTCAATGCAATTTTTTGTAAAATCCCATACAAGAGATGAGAGAATACTGCAAAACCAGAAAGGGGCGTGATTAGCGCAATGCCAGCTGGGCAGCCCTAGGCCCACCAGACACCTCCCAAAGGCTTTAGAAAAATCAATGAAAACATCAGTCCAGATTCCACTTGAAGAAGCAGTGCTGCAGAGAGCGAATGGCCGCAGTGCAAGTGACAGAGGCAACAGGCTGAACGACCGAGGGACAGTGGCGAGCTAATTCCCCAGATGAGCCACGAGGAGGCGCTGCTGAGCAGTGAGTAGCAGACCCCGGGACACTGAGCAAAGGGTTTTTTACAAGCTATTGTCAGGACATAGCCACTAACTGACTTTACCGGTCATTAGTTCAGACGGGGGGATACGTTTCAAAGGGGATTTTCTTCACTAGTGACAAGTCTTCCAAATGATTAATAAAACCTCTTTAGAAACTCGGCATTGTCAGGTGCTTGACAAGCCTGGCTCGAGAGACGGCCATCTGGTGAGCCTGGCCCTGGCCCAGGGACTGTAGTCAGGGCATCAAGCGATGGGACAAATTCCAGTCTAGTTCGGTAGGTTCCCTTAACAAGGGCTGAGAGTCAAGTTTGACATCCCACAGCAGCAGCAGAGCCACACAGTCCATGCCGATAAGTGTAGCAGGACCATTCTGGGGCCATGGAGATGCATTTAACCCCTCAGGATATACAGCTCTCGTGTGTCCATTACACGCAATCACCTGGGGACTCCACACACCACCACTCCTACTCCTACGATGCTCATTAATATTTACATCATGCCCCGGTGCTTCCCTCAGCAAATGGCTGCGTTTCAGAACCCCACCAGTTTTCTGCAGCACACACAGCACAATGCTAGTCCTGGGCTAAGGGCTGTATCTTGGACATTCAAAAACTCAGTCATGTGAATTCCCTTCTGCATGGTAGCACATGGGCACTGACTGCCACGAGAGAGGGGCAGTGAGTGGGTTATACTGCTCCCTCTTCCCACACAACATGTCCCGCCAGATGAACTTGACTGAGATTGTACGTGGCCATTGAGTGTTGCCAGCTTATGATCTGATGAAGTCGTGGGTCCAGGTTCTGGTCTCACACCTGCAGGTTGCTACTGTAAACCCAGGGACTTGTGTAGCTAGCCTGACTTACACTGGTGTAAGGGAGAGAAGACTCAGGCTGCTGGTGTTTATATGGAAAATGGCCTCAACCACAGTCTGTTTGTGTTCCCAGTGATTAAAAACCTGCTGCCTCCATCTCCCTAGCCCGTGCAGAGTCTGTGGGGTGGGCCCCGGACACACACAGGGTTCAATGATGGTGGCAAAGACAGCATAGACCTTGCTTGTTCCTTCACCTTCTGGCTCCTGTTTGGTTGTGAGTGGCTGAATCCCAGGGCAGGTACTGTACTCATAAAGCTCTTCCTGGCCCCATCACACTATGGGAGGCAGAACAGTAACTTCACTGCAGCGGGAGAAATCCTGTAGCACCACTGTTGTGTTCGACGCTCCATTAATTTACACTTGGCCAGGGGTAGTTCATGGTGCAATCAAGCGCTAAAGAGACACTGGGGCTGAGCGTTTAAAAGCCACCTCGGGTCTCAATGTACAAATCCAATGAACATAACTGGGAAGTGGGCACCCAGATGTGGAAGCCCCAGGCCCTAGAACGCGAGTGTATATTACGGAGTGTCTAACATTTTCCTGTGCTTCTCTTACATGTGTGTGACTGGGACCCGCTGCCGTCTGTCCGTGCATTCACATGCTTCCTTGACAATCCATCCAGAAGGGTTTGAAGCCAGCTTGAGCCCTTTCTCCTGACAAACGGGACAGCAAGCCGTGAATCCCTTCGCTCGACAGCTTGGGCAGGTCAGGACAAGCTGCCGGCAGTGCAGGCTGGAGCACAGTTTGTACTGATCCCATAGCGTCCCGCAGTACCTGCATTCTGGGGAGAGGAGAAGTGGAGTTAAAACCCATCCTGCCCTGGGGGCTACCCCACTTGCACTGGGGGCACTGTGCTTTTCTGCTAGGCAATCCTTTGCCACAGGGCTCTGCCGTAAGAATGTCTGAATGGGCTGCCAACATTCATTCAAATGGTGACCCTTCATCTTCCAGGGTATTGCAGTCACGCTCTGGCCCTGCTTCCCTGCCCTTCCTCTGCCCAACCAGAATGAGAGCTGCCCAACCAGAATGAGAGCTGGCCCCTGCCCACAAAAGGGGCTTTTTACTTTGATTTCGAAGTTAACAACCTTAAGGCAAACTCCTTCCTGCCATCCAGGGCCCCATGCGCAGGGCCGGTGCAAGGAAGTTTCGCGCCCTAGGCAAAACTTCCTTGCACCAGCCCTGCGCCCCCCCTCCAATGCCCCCCCCAGCCAGCTCTCCCGCCCGCGGGAGTTCAGCCTTCCCCCCAGCCACGGGCGCTCAGGCCCCCCCCCCCCCCCCCCCCGGCGGGAGCTGAGCGGGGAGCCGGGGGGCGGCTCGCCGCTCAGGCGTGGGGGGGGGGCAGCGAGGCGGCTCCCCACTCAGGTGCTGGGGGGGGGGGGCAGCGAGGCGGGGGGCTTGCCATGGCTGCCCCCCGCTCAGGCGCTGAGCAGGGGGGCGGCTCACGGCGGCTGCCCTCTGGCTCCCTGCTCAGCGGCTGAGTGGAGAAACCAGGGGCAGCTGCGGCAAGCCGCCCCTTGTCTCTCTGCTCAGCAGCTCAGTCGCTGAGTGGAGAGGCAGCGGGCAGCAGCCCGCCACCCCCCAAATCTTGGCGCCCTAGGTGACTGTCTAGGGTCGCCTAGTGAGCGCGCCGGCCCTGCCCATGCGCAGGAGCTGGCTGTCCCTAGGCAGTGGTTTGTGCCTCCTTGTGGCTATCGTGTGCAAACAGGAATGGTAGGGCTGCGTTTGGAATCTGCTCTCAGACTTGGGGGGACAGAGTCCCAGAGGCTACACATCCCTGAACAACCCAGAGCACAACTTGTCCTTTACTGAGCAGCTTTCCTCCGGACTCAGCTGCACTGCCGGGAGCTAAGCCTGACTAGTCTAGCGTGTAGCTGTTCACTGAGCCAGGCCGCATCCCCTTCAGTCCCTCTTGAGCGTGGCCAGGGCTTCACAAGGACATTTTATTCCCAGCACGAAGCCTGTCACCTTCAAGATGGATAAACTTATGGCAAATGAATAAGTCGAGTCTGCTGCTATTGAGCTTAAAGTGGTTATCCACCTAGAAACAGCAGCACCATGCTCTGAGCATAAAAAAGCACTGACTTCACTTCAGATGTAGCAGAAAAGCCACAGGCAAGCTTAGCCCAAGTCCTTTGTTGGTCACCTCTCACCAGCAACGTCCTGGAGCTGAACAGCTGAAGAGCAACCCCAGCTGGAAAGCCAGGGTGTGTTCATTCATCTTCAACTTTTACTAGAGTGAAATACAATTCTCTGGGCTGCATAAGCCTTGAAAGCCAGGAACAGCCGAGTGCCCCATGGGCTGTTGCTACCAGGCTTTCTTCCATAGTGTGGCAGCCTAAGGTTAGCGGAGCCGGCTCCGTGTGGTGGTAGAAGAGTCAATGGGTGGCTCAGTCTCTAGTGCTGTGCTGGCTCAGAATGGTTTGATCAGTGTAAAGGGGTGACAAAACCAGTACTGAGGGGAGTAGTGCTAGCGACCTACGTTACTAGCTACTCCTCCCCAGTGGGACAGTGTGCTGTGCTGTCCACGACGTCACAGAAACATTAGCTCATGGCCTCCTGCCCTGCAAATCCTGAGTGCAGACAACCTCCCCTCTCACTCCTGATCACTGAGCATCCCTGTGCCATTGGCTGTCCAAAAAGCATTCCATGGATTTTTAGCTGTCTTTAAAGCAATCCAGTAGCTGGAAACAAGGCAGCAAGGCCAGCACCCCTAAGCCCAACCTGCTCTCTGCTGCAGGTGCTCCCCAGACCACAGTGTGCGAGCCTCTGTCCTAGAGGCTCTGTGGTGACTATTACCGCTCTCGTTCTGTGATCTGAGACGTGATGGTCCTACCTGCAATGACATCTTCGTTGGAAGAGATGGTGTAACGTTCGTCAAACACAAACAGCTTCCCCCGGTAGAACCCATCGGGAAACTCTTCCAGGTACTTGTGGATGCCGCCCTTGAGCTGATAAACCTCCCTGCATGCAGCCTGTTTAAAACAAAGCACCAGAAAACCTAGCTTAGGCTGTCCCAGCCGGCTTGTGCCAGACTGCCCAATGCACACGCCTAGGAAAAGGAGCAATATCCCGGTGACAGCCACAGGACAGTATGCATGCGCCCACAGTCAGTCCCTACTTGGTATTACTGTGGCTGCCAATATTGAATAGCAGCTGATTGACACGGAGCCAAAGGGTCACTGCTTCTGTGGTTAATGAATGGAGTTTGTGGTCTGGATTCTGAAAGAATCCAGATAAGCTCCAGGTTCAAGAGGACACTAGATTGAGGAACGGTCGCTGCATTATACAGTAAAAGCTCTTAGGGCCTGATTCACCCATTGCTTACACCAGTTTTACACCAGTGTAATTCTAGGGACTTCAGTGGAGTTCCTCTGGGTTTACACTGGTCAAGCCTCAAATCTCCAGAGAAAGTTTATCTGGACTGATCTCTTGCTCTCTCTTGGCAGGGGATAACGAATAGAGGTGTGAGAGAGGGAGGATGGTCAGGTGGCTGGGGTGCTAGACTAGGACCTGGGAGATCTAGACTCCCTGTCCAGCTCTGCCACTGATTCACTCTAACACCTCGGGCCAGTCACTTAATCTATCTAGTTCCTCAGTTCCGTGTCTGTGAAAGGGGGATAAGCCTTCAGAGTTTCCTAGAAGTCTTGTGAGGATTAAGCCTATGACTGTGAGGTGCTCCGATAATGGCGCGATGAGAGCCTGACACGGGGCAGCTGGCCCTGAAGGCAATCAGCTCTCAGCCTACCTGTGCCAGGCTCTGCTGAAGAAGAGCCAGCCCAGACCCGTGTGGGGATAACCCACAGCCTAAGCAGCTGGGCCGTAGTTAACCAGTTAAGGAACACCTAGGCCTTATGAAGCATGGTGTGGGCTCAGGCAGGAGAGAACACAGGGAGGAAGCACCTGGGGCATTAACACCTCAGGAGAGCTGGCTAGGCAGCTGCTCCCAGAGGGCGTTCCCTCGACAACAGAGGCTTCGGGGAAGAGCAACCGTCCCCAGAACACAGAAAGAGAAAGCTCCTAATGGGAGAACTTCTCAGGGGAGCTGGTGAGAGGGCTCACCGGGAAAGGAAATGTGCTCCTAAGTAGGAGAGGCTCTGAAAGGGAGGATGATGGATGCCACATCTCAGTGAAACCTGATCCCAACGGAAGGACTTTACCAGGAAGCAGCAGGAGCCCCAGATCAGAGGAATCATATGTTCTTCAGAGAAAGGGCCGTCGTAGAATCAAAGGACTAGAAGGGACCTTGAGAGGTCATCTAGTCCGGTCCCCTGCACTCATGGCAGGACTAAGTATTATCTAGACCATCCCTGACAGGTGTTGGTCCAACCTGCTCTTAAAAGTCTCCAGTGATGAAGATTCCACCACCTCCCTAGGCAAGTTACCTGCACTTTGAGCCTGGGCCTCAAGCTTCTCTTCCCAGAAAACAGGATCCCAGAAGTACCTGAGTCTGTCCTCAGCTGCAGGAGGTGCATGTGTGTATATGACATTCCTCTCCACCCAAGCAGGAAGTACACTGAGTTACCCAGCATTCCTTGCACAACAAACACAGGCTCTACATAGGACAGACTGTACAAGGAGAGGTGAGGGGAGGCTGAAAATTGAGATGCCCCCCCATTGCGATTCTCATTTGACAGAGGGCTCCAACATGGAATGGTTGTTTTGGGCACATGCCTTCTGCCCTTTTTAAGATTCCCACCAAACATATGGGCTTGACACTCTATCCACCCTATAAAACACAACTTCACCAACCCGCAACAGAAAAGGCTTCCCAGGCTGGGCAATGAATGCCCCAAGCCCCTGACTCAGGTGCTCCCAGAATGGCCCCTCACCTTGGTCCTGAGGTAGGCGGAGCCGCGCTCACAGCGGATCCCGCCTGTGCAGTACATCAACACACGCTTGTTTTTAAAAAGCTCGAGATGTTCATCTATGTAGCTGGGGAAGTAGCTGAACTTCCTGATGTCTGGAGCCAGGCAGCCCTGGAAATGACCCTGTAATGAGAAGAGATGGCTGTGTGATCGACAGCACTGGCGAAAGGGGAGAGAACACTGGTCGAACTAAAGAAAGAACCAACCCTTTGGGCCTGACCCTTCCGGTCACTGCAGTTACTTTGGCTCCTCAAAGGGTATTTAGGCACCTAACTTCCATTGATTTAGTTAGGTCCTATAGCCAAGACATCCTACCCTGTCACCCCAGTATGAAGGGGATCCCCTGGTGGAACAGAGCCGACACTGAGACTCCTCCCTGCGGCTGGCACAGAGGGCGCGGCTGGAGGATGGGGACTTGGCCAGGATGTCTCTCTGCTGCACTAATGGCCAAGGCAGGGTGGCTTTGGCTGGCTAAACTAGATTGGAATGGCTTTTCTCTGTTGTTAAAGCTTTGGCATCCCCCCGTCTGTTCCATGTCAGACTACACACGCTGCTCCACTGCTGCAGGACAGCGTGCTGTGCGCTGAGCTGTAGGACTGCCCCCCAGTATGGCACTGAGAAGCCAGGCAGGTCCTTTGCTGCGTGGGGTGACGGACCATTCGGGAATTGGCACCACCAGAGAGCTGCAAGGTAGCATGGCAATCCCGTTCCCTCAGTCACATCACCCATACATGCGGACAGGGTGAAATGATCCCCCCGAACCACCAACAGGGCTGGTGCTACCATTAGGCGACCCTACGCGGTTGCCTAGGGCGCCAGGATTTGGGGGGCGGCATCTCAGGTCCCTCGGCGGCTGCCTGCGGGAGAAGCTGCCACGGAGGACTCCGGCGGCACTTCGGCGGCAGCTTCTTCGGCCACTGGGAATCTCGGCGGCATTTCGGCAGCAGCCTCTCCCACCGCCGCCTAGAGCGGCAAAAAAACTGGCGCCGCCCATGACCACCAACAATACCTCACAGGGAGCAAATACGCAGCACTTACTATTTTACTTTCATAAAAGTTCCTGCAGTCCAGTAAAATGGTGTCGCTTTCTGCTTGAGGAGCCTGAGATAAGTGTTTTTCTACTTCTTTATGAAATTCCTCGGGGGATAAATGGATTCCTAAAAATAAAACAACACATGGAAAGAAGCACTGAAAAGCTGAGCTGTTTTAAATGCTGACCGGCTAGCAATTCCGCTTGGCCTCTCCTCTAACCCAGCAGTGACACATGTGCATGACAAGCCTCTCTGGGAAGTGAGCGCTACTGGAATGTCAGCTGGTCTCAGCCCAAACGTACTGGGAAAACTTCTCTGTGATGTCACTCCACAGGCGTGAGTGAATGAACAAAGGCATCACAGCGTGGGTCAAGGGAACAAAGGGTGCCAAGCTGCCATCTGTCTTATAGTGGGCTGGGTGGAACCGCAGTGCTGATCCACTGCTGCCTTGCCCTGTCATTTCCACCCCTCGTGTGCAAACACTGCCCTGCTGACTGGTGGCATTTTACACTCACTCCACCCGGGTGTAAATGGTGACACAAGGTGCAGAGCTGGGGAGGATCAGGCCCTGAATGGTCTGGGCCAGCAGGCTCTGAACAAAGGTCACACAAAGGTATCCCCACCTGCTGCCTCTACACTAAAGAGCCTGTCCTGGAGGAGGTGGCTCACGCAGAGCCAACCTGCTCTGTTATGTCAATGTAAGCCCAGACAAACTCCACTGCTTTCCACAGCAGCTCCAAGCAACAGCACCCCTGGGCATCACTGGTCTTTGTAGGGGGCTCAGTCACATCCAAGGGAACAGGCTGGCTCGCCTGCCTGCTGGTGCCCAAGATTGGATAACAATACCGTGTTTACAGAAAGCTACCATGGGGGGGCCGCACACATGCTCATGAAAGGTGTTGCATTGTCAGCCTTGGAGAATGAAGCAGATCAGGTTGGTCCAGCACTTGCTAACCTACCTCAATTCTGACCTGGATGGATGAAAGAAGAGCTTCATCTCCAGGCCCATTCAGTTCTTGGTCTCTGTACAACGATGTCAAGGGCAGGGAGGGGCTTAGTGGTCTTCAGAGAGCTAACCTAAGACCATCCAAGAGCCATGTAATTGCTGCCTTAGATGGTATTTGAATCAGTGGCGTAGCAGTGAGCAGCTCTGTAGCTTCATTTGTAATGCAGATGTTTATGATCGTTTGGGTCTACAGACTACTGGAGCCATTGCCCGCAGGCAGTGCCTTACGCTTTTCGGACATGTTACAAGGATGCCACAATACGTTCCAGCGAATGCTGTTTTCCGGGTGGCTTGTAACATCTGGGATAAAATTCCACCAACCGAGGGGTGGAGGGGGCCCAGAGGCAGACCCCCATTACATGGGTTCATCAAGGCTGTTCCGATGTTGGACTCGCAGGTCGTCAAGCCTTTGCAGTTGCGTAGGAACGGACCAAATGGTGATTGATCGCTATAGCCGACTGTCTGGCTAAGTGTTGAAGAAGAAGAAGAAGCAGCTCTGTAGCCCACTACCAATCACTGGTCAGTCCCTCTCTGGTGGGCTTGCACAAGTCTCACTGACCACAGTATTTTTGCCAGCAAGTTAAAGAAGTATGGGCTGGCTGAATGGACGGTACGGTGGATAGAAAACTGGCTAGATGGTCGGGCTCAACGGGTAGTGATCAATGGCTCCATGTCCAGTTGGCAGCTGGTATCAAGTGGCGTGCCCCAAGGGTCGGTGCTGGGGCCGGTTTTGTTCAATATCTTCATTAACGATCTGGAGGATGGTGTGGACTGCACCCTTAGATTCTAGGATTCTATGACTATGGGTATTCCAGTGTTTTGTGCTACTATTCTACTATCTTCAGCGGATCCTTTACCTTTTTGGAATGAATAGAATCCTAGAATATCAGGGTTGGAAGGGACCTCAGGAGGTGTCTAGTTCAACCCTCTGCTCAAAGCAGGACCAATCCCCAACTAAATCATCCCAGCCAGGGCTTTGTTAAGCCTGACCTTAAAGACCTCTAAGGAAGGAGATTCCACCACCTCCCTAGATAACCCATTCACCACCCTCCTAGTGAAATAGTGTTTCCAAATATCCAACCTAAACCTCCCACACTGCAACTTGAGACCATTACTCCTTGTTCCGTCATCTTCTACCACTGAGAACAGTCTAGATTCACCCTCTTTGGAACCCCCTTTCAGGTACCTGAAAGCAGCTATCAAATCCCCCCTCATTCTTCTCTTCTGCAGACTAAATAAACCCAGTTCCCTCAGCCTCTCCTGATAAGTCATGTGCTCCAGGAACCCTTATCATTTTTGTTGCCATTCGCTGGACTCTCCAATTTTTCCAAATCCTTCTTGTAGTGTGGGGCCCAAAACTGGACACAGTACTTCAGATGAGGCCTCACCAATGCTGAATAGAGGGGAGTGATCACGTCCCTCGATCTGCTGGCAATGCTCCTACTTATACAGCCCAAAATGCCGTTAGCCTTCTTGGCAACAAGGGCACACTGTTGACTCATACCCAGCTTCTCATTCACTGTAACCCCTAGGTCCTTTTCTGCAGAACTGCTGCCAGGCCATTCGGTCCCTAGTCTGTAGCAGTGCATGGGATTCTTCCGTCCTAAGTGCAGGACTCTGCACTTGTCCTTGTTGAACCTCATCAGATTTCTTTTGGCCCAATCCTCTAATTTGTCTAGGTCCCTCTGTATCCTATCCCTACCCTCCAGCGTATCTACCACTCCTCCCAGTTTAGTGTCATCTGCAAACTTGCTGAGGATGCAGTCCACGCCATCCTCCGGATCATTAATGAAGATATTGAACAAAACCGGCCCCAGGACCGACCCTTGGGGCACTCCGCTGTGCTTACAGACGCTTTGGGACATGATAGTATGGGGCAGTGCACAGCTGCACCACAGATGAGGTTGCAACAATGTCTCTGTTTAAAGTCCAATTTTCAAACCTCTTCAAACTCCACAAATAATATCAAATCATCTTGAAAACTGGTACGTCAGCTCCAGGCTCAGGGCACAGTTTGTGATGCAAATGGGGGGTCATTTGGGCCAGAGCTTATCTGCCCTCCACTGCCCCAAAAGACTTGTTTTTAAAACTCCAACTTTCTTCTAACACGTTTTTGTGCGGAGTGGGGTGGGGGAAAACCATGGATAATATCTATATGACACTTATAACATGTGACTTTCCCAGCTGAGATCTAGTGACTGGTACCAAGAACAAGCTGAAAAACCTCCTAAATAAAAAATAGCTCTGATTCCAGAGAGTGAATGCCAGGCCCCTGCAAGGAATCCTAGCACTACATGTAGGATCTTGGCTGGAGCTGAGAGAGATTCTCACTCTTGGCACACCCTGGAATCTAGGAAAAAGGACTCTGCGCTGTGAGCCAGGAAACCATGCATTCAAGCCTCTTCCTCCACGACTGCCATGCATGTGTCTGTGCCTCTCGTAACCTTTATATTAGTCAAGGCTCCAGAGCACCATTGCCCCTACCTTAGAGGTAACAGAGGCCACAAAAGGGGGCCAGTTGAGGGGACAGTTTGGCAGTTTGACCGTGTGCTTGATTGTTTGATTGCTTGTTTGAACAGTGTGAATTGGGAGTGCTTTGTTCCAGCTGGGCCTGACTGTTATAAGAAGGCAGTCAGCTGCGAACCAGCTGAGCAGAACCAGCGGAGGAGTTTGCCTGGGGGAGTTCGCCTGGAGTGAGCCTGCTGCAGCATCCCTCGTGCAGATTTCTCTGAGTAGCTTCTGCCACAAGTAAGGAAGCTCTTAGAAGGAAGAGACTATGGATGCTGAGCGATCCGCTGTCGTGACCTGCACAGGATGTGCCATGTTTGTCTTTCTTCCACAGGATAGAAGCGACTTTGTCTGTACAAAGTGCAAGCTGATCTCCGTATTGGAAGAAAAGATTCAAGGTCTGGAGAAACGAGTATCAACCCTGCGTTCCATAAAAGAAAATGAGGAGTTCCTGGATAGACGTCAGGATAGGCTTCAGCGGGCACAGTGTTCTGAGGATTCAGAGCAGGCTACGCAGCGGGGACAGAAGGCCAGCGAGGATAATTGGTGGCATGTGACTTCCAGAAGAGGAAAGAGTACCAGAAAAGCCCATGTACCAGAAACACAGATTCAGGTGAGCAACCGTTTTCATGTTCTCTCTGCAGTTACTACTGCAGAGAGTGGCGTGGATGATACATCTGAGGGAATAGAGCAGAAGGAGACTCCACCGATTGGAAGGCATGAGATGCACCGTCCTAGGGATGGGGGTTCCACGACCACCACTCCCGAGGAGGAGGGTGGTGGTGGTCGGGGACTCTCTCCTCAGGGGGACTGAGTCATCTATCTGCCGCCCTGACCGGGAAAACCGAGAGGTGTGCTGCTTGCCAGGGGCTAGGATTCGTGATGTGATGGAGAGACTGCTGAGACTCATCAAGCCCTCAGATCGCTACCCCTTCCTGCTTCTCCACATGGGCACCAATGATACTGCCAAGAATGACCTTGAGCGTATCACTGCAGACTACGTGGCTCTGGGGAGAAGGATAAAGGAGTTTGAGGCGCAAGTGGTGTTCTCGTCTATCCTCCCTGTGGCAGGAAAAGGCCGGGATAGAGACCGTCGAATCGTGGAAGTCAACAAATGGCTACGCAGATGGTGTCGGAGAGAAGGGTTTGGATTCTTTGACCATGGGATGGTTTCCAAGAAGAAGGAGTGCTAGGCAGAGACGGGCTCCACCTGACGAAGAGAGGGAAGAGCATCTTTGGAAGCAGGCTGGCTAACCTAGTGAGGAGGGCTTTAAACTAGGTTCACCGGGGGAAGGAGACCAAAGCCCCGAGGTAAGTGGGATATCGGGAGGAAGCACAAGTAGGTGAGTGCAAGAGGGGAGGGCTCCTGCCCCATACTGGGACAGCAGGACGATCGGTGAGTTATCTTAAATGCCTATACACAAATGCAAGAAGCCTGGGGAACAAGCAGGGAGAACTGGAAGTCCTGGCACAGTCAAGGAATTATGATGTAATTGGAATAACCGAGACTTGGTGGGATAACTCATATGATTGGAGTACTGTCAGGGATAGATATAAACTGTTCAGGAAGGATAGGCAGGGCAGAAAAGGTGGGGGAGTTGCGTTGTATGTAAGAGAGCAGTATGACTGCTCAGAGCTCCAGTATGAAACTGCAGAAAAACCTGAGAGTCTCTGGATTAAATTTAGAAGTGTGAGCAACAAGGGTAATGTCGTGGTGGGAGTCTGCTACAGACCACCAGACCAGGGGGATGAGGTGGACGAGGCTTTCTTCCAGCAACTAACAGAAGTTGCTAGATCACAGGCCCTGGTTCTCGATATCTGCTGGGAGAGCAATACAGCGGTGCACAGACAATCCAGGAAGTTTTTGGAAAGTGTAGGGGACAATTTCCTGGTGCAAGTGCTGGAGGAACCAACTAGGGGAAAAGCTCTTCTTGACCTGCTGCTCACAAACAGGGAAGAAATAGTAGAGGAAGCAATAGTGGATGGGAACCTGGGAGGCAGTGACCATGAGATGGTCGAGTTCAGGATCCTGACACAAGGAAGAAAGGAGAGCAGTAGAACAGAGACCCTGGACTTCAGAAAAGCAGACTTTGACTCCCTCAGGGAACTGATGGGCAAGGTCCCCTGGGAGAATAACATGAGGGGGAAAGGAGTCGAGGAAAGCTGGCTGTATTTTAAAGAATCCTTATTGAGGTTGCAGGAACAAACCATCCCGATGTGTAGGAAGAAAAGCAAACATGGCAGGCGACCAGCTTGGCTTAACAGTGAAATCCTTGCTCGTCTTAAACACAAAAAAGCAGCTTACAAGAAGTGGAAGATTGGACTAATGACCAGGGAGGAGTATAAAAGTATTGCTCAGGCATGCAGGAGTGAAATTAGGAAGGCCAAATCACACTTGGAGTTGCAGCTAGCTGGAGATGTTAGGAGTAACAAGAAGGGTTTCTTCAGGTATGTGAGCAACAAGAAGAAAGTCAAGGAAAGTGTGGGCCCCTTGCTAAATGAGGGAGGGAACCTAGTGACAGAGGATGTGGAGAAAGCTAGTGTACTCAATGCTTTTTTTGCCTCTGTCTTCACAGACAAGGTCAGCTCCCAGACAGCTGCACTCCGCAGCACGGTATGGGGAGGAGGTGACCAGCCCTCTGTGGAGGAAGAAATAGTTCGGGACTATTTAGAAAAGCTGGACGAGCACAAGTCCATGGGGCCGGATGCACTGCATCCGAGGGTGCTAAAGGAGTTGGCCGATGAGATTGCAGAGCCATTGGCCATTATCTTTGAAAAATCATGGCAATCGGGGGAGGTCCCGGATGACTGGAAAAAAGCTAATGTAGTGCCCATCTTTAAAAAAGGGAAGAAGGAAGATCTGGGGAACTACAGGCCAGTCAGTCTCACCTCAGTACCTGGAAAAATCATGGAACCGGTCCTCAAGGAATCAATTCTGAACCGCTTAAAGGAGAGGAAAGTGATCAGGAACAGTCAGCATGGATTCACCAAGGGCAAGTCATGCCTGACTAACCTAATTGCCTTCTATGATGAGATAACCGGCTCTGTGGATGAGGGGAAAGCAGTGGATGTGCTATTTCTTGACTTTAGCAAAGCTTTTGATACAGTCTCCCACAGTATCCTTGCCAGCAAGTTAAAGAAGTATGGGCTGGATGAATGGACGGTAAGGTGGATAGAAAACTGGCTAGATGGTCGGGCTCAACGGGTAGTGATCAATGGCTCCATGTCTAATTGGCAGCCGGTATCAAGTGGAGTGCCCCAAGGGTCGGTGCTGGGGCCGGTTTTGTTCAATATCTTCATTAACGATCTGGAGGATGGTGTGGACTGCACCGTTAGCAAGTTTGCATATGACACTAAACTGGGAGGAGTGGTTGAATCGCTGGAGGGTAGGGACAGGATACAGAGGGACCTAGACAAATTAGAGGATTGGGCCAAAAGAAATCTGATGAGGTTCAACAAGGACAAGTGCAGAGTCCTGCACTTAGGACGGAAGAATCCCATTCACTGCTACAGACTAGGGACTGAATGGATGGGCAGCAGTTCTGCAGAAAAGGGCCTATGGGTTACGGTGGACGAAAAGCTGAATATGAGTCAACAGTGTGCCCTTGTTGCCAAGAAGGCTAACGGCATTTTGGGTTGTATAAGTAGGGGCATTTCCAGCAGATCGAGGGACGTGATCGTTCCCCTCAATTCGGCACTGGTGAGGCCTCATTTGGAGTACTGTGTCCAGTTTTGGGCCCCACACTACAAGAAGGATGTGGATAAATTGGAAAGAGTCCAGCGGAGGGCAACAAAAATGATTAGGGGGCTGGAGCACATGACGTATGAGGAGAGGCTGAGGGAACTGGGATTGTTTAGCCTGCAGAAGAGAAGAGTGAGGGGGGATTTGATAGCTGCTTTCAACTACCTAAAAGGGGGTTCCAAAGAGGATGGATCTAGACTGTTCTCAGTGGTAGAAGATGACAGAACAAGGAGTAATGGTCTCAAGTTGCAGAGGGGGAGGTTTAGGTTGGACATTAGGAAAAACTTTTTCACTAGTAGGGTGGTGAAGCACTGGAATGGGTTACCTAGGGAGGTGGTGGAATCTCCTTCCTTCGAGGTTTTTAAGGTCAGGCTTGACAAAGCCCTGGCTGGGATGATTTAGTTGGGGTTGGTCCTGCTTTGAGCAGGGGGTTGGACTAGATAACCTCCTGAGGTCCCTTCCAACCCTGAGATTCTATGAAAAGGTGAAGCCGAGACTAGAACCCAGGTTTCAGATAGAGCAGATCCAAGTCTATCTCTTAGAGCTGGAAGGACCTTGAAAGGTCATTGAGTCCAGTCCCCTGCCTTCACTAGCAGGACCAAGTACTGTCCCCTGACAGATTTTTGCCCCACATCCCTAAATGGTCCCCTCGAGAATTGAACTCACAACCCTGGGTTTAGCAGGCCAATGCTCAAACCACTGAGCTATCCCTCCCCGCTAAAGTCTCAGCCACTCAAACCTCTTGAAATGTACATGCCAGATCTATGGGCTTGTGCAGCCTATCTCTTGCTCTAAACACTAACCCAGATTTCCCTTCCAGAACCAAAGAATCCTGATTATCAACACTGCTGCTTTCTATCAAATAGCTGCATAACTCACTGGCAAAGTGTGTTAGCTCAAGCAACGCCAGGCTGTGGTGTGGTCCTGAGTCTCCTCTTTAAGCCCTCCTGCTGAGCCCTGAGGGGAGCACTGTGATGTCCCAGGATGGGACTTCTCCTTTGGCAGTTAAGGTTGCAACTCAGTTTCTGTTTAAAACCAAATTTTACATCCTCTCTAAAATCCACCAAATTAGGACAAATCAGCCTGAAAATTGATAGGTTAGGGGCCTGGCAGCAGCTCTACAAGGTCACTTCTGGCAGAACCAAGATTAGAAGCAGATATTTCACATAATAAAGCCAGTGTTTAATCTCTTAGCCAGTTTGGCTTTGAGAAAAGCTAAGCCAAATTGATGTGCTTGTCTATTCTGTCTGTATTGGTGCATGTGTGATTCCTGCACACCCACCTCAGGGCCTGGTGAGACACACCGATTAAGTGCCAAATAGCTGCTGCCCCAAAGGATGGAACTCCTGTGCAGCGAATGAGGGAAGCCTGCCCTGAAAGAAAAAGGATGGTTCTGTGGCTAAGGTACTGGACAGGCTAAGGCACTACCTGACTTTGCTACACACTTCCTGTGTGAGCCACTGTTCTACTTCTGGAGAACAGGACACATAGAGGTTAAGTTTATTCCATGCTCCTCCTTTTCAGTTTGCTGGTGTTGCCCTGCAGTATAATCCAAGAGTGGCTGGCCAGAGCACTCATACAGTATAGCTGGGAGTAACTTGCATGCTGGAGGCTGGGTGTGGGCAGACCAGGAGTGGTTGTTCTCTCAGCCAAGCAGCGTAAAAAGCACCCCAGGTTGGAGAACTGAGGGGACACAGTGTTTAACAGTCCAGATTGTTCCCTGAGTAATGTCACACAGGGGCCTAGGTTAGAAGATCCCAGTGCAGGACTGGGGCCATCATTTGCACTAATCAGCTTGCAGTAAAGACAGCATGAAATAGACTTCATGTATCAATATGATATTCTACAGCAGCAGAACCCACAGTTCTGGCCTGATCCTGCTCCATTGAAATCAATGGGAGCTTTGCCATTAGCTTCAACCGGAGCCAGACTAGGGCCTTTGTTTAACAAAGCACTTAAGCACATGCTTAAAGCTAAGCACAGTCTTAAGTGCTTTGCTGAATTGGGATGTTAGGATCTGTTCCAAAACCTAGTGACACCAATAGAGGGTCTCCCATTGACCCCAATGGGCTTTGGATCAGGCCCTTCATGTAGAGTTTGGATCTGAGGAATTAGCAACAGGCTTTCTGCAGTAATGTTAGGCTCTTTGTGCAATACCAAATGCAGCAGCAATACCTACACAGCAATCTCTACTAGGCTCACAGTATTTGTGCTATAAAGGCAATTTCACGCTGTCTGAAATATCCACATCTCATGCATATTTAGAGTGACCAGACAGCAAGTGTGAAAAATCAGGACGGAGTGGGGGGTAATAGGAGCCCATATAAGAAAAAGACCCCAAAATCGGGACTGTCCCTATAAAATCGGGACATCGGGTCACCCTATGCATATTGAAAGCAATTATAAATATTTATTGTACTTAAAAACTCCTCCAAATCATTGCATTATTAATTATATATATTTTCTCCTTACATCCTTTCTTACCCAGGATGCCTTTTCAAGTGTTATGTGGTTCATTCACAAAACTATGGGCAAGACTCAATGACCTTAGCTACTACTAATTTGGTGGAATGAAATGGATAGCCAAAGCAGCTAAGTATTGTGCAAATCAATGACCTGATCCAGCAATTTCCCTATGAAGGGAACCCCCATTGCAAACACGGCAGCTCCCCTGGAAGTTTTCTAACAATGCTATCTATGCTTTTGTCACATCCTGGTTACTGTGCAAAGATGGTGTTCTGGTGACAGTGCGTTACTCTATCATTTGCCTCACAGTTCAGTTCCAATCTCTGTTATTAACAAGTTGTTATTGTTCATAAAATTAATGTACCGGTTTCTTTGTAGGAGACTTTGTTTGGATTGATGCCCAGGGGTACGATCTCCTCAAATACGCCAACTCGAAGGTCTGGGAAACAGTGAGCTCCTCCAGCACTGCTCTGGGAAATTAAAAATAAGGTCATGCCACCAAAGAGACACCTTGCTGTCAAATTAAAGACACCCCAACAGATGAACAGATCCCTTTAGACTTGCTGAGACTCCACGGTATTTCTAGTTTCTAAATTCATGTGAGATGTCAATACAAACAAGTCGCTATGGGGGACTGACTGAATGGCACGGGGGATTGGTGATGGCTTCTCTCCTTTCAAGGTTGCCTCTCTGAATCCACCAGAGAGCGGTGGTGGTTCCAGTCCAGTTCCCAGTGGACAGTTATTCAAATAACAGTTAAAAAAAAAAAAGGCAACTGGCCACTAATGGAGAGATGCCAAGGGCTGAATGCGCCATGGAAACTGGGCCAGCCACTCGCTGCTAGCGGTTCCTCTTGGGCAGGAACAAGACCTGTTAGCAGGCAGTATGGGGAGGCCAGGCCTGCCCTGCCACTGAACGTGCTGAGTCTATTTTGTTGATTAAAGAAAGGTTTTATTATCTGGGACTGACAAGCTGGGACGTTTCACCAATGCTAAATTCACGTCAAATTTAAATGACTAAACAAAATTCCCTTCTGCTCTCTGGCTCTGCTGGTGGGGTTGTGGTTCATTGCAATCTTCAGTCAGAACAATCCCTGACACAGAACACAGTTTGGCCTGCTGTGACTGAATGTAATGGCAACCTGCAGTGATCCATGAGGCTCGCTGGACCCTGATGTAATGCATGAGGGACCAGCCAGATTCAGGGTTTTACTAACAGCAACGTGCATGCGGGAGGAGCTCTGTGTGTGAAAATTCCATCCTGTGTGGGCAGGTGTGAGAACGTGCCAAGTGCACATGCTGGTGTTTGAGCTGGGAGAATGTGATGCAGGAGTGCACATGTGCAACTTCGCACATACACAAGTGAAGGCTTTGCTGGGACCCTAATGAAAAAAGATTAAATCAGCACTAGAATTTTATAAGGACTTTTAGTTTAATGATGCTCAATCTGATTGTCTTATTTACAACATAAAAACGTTTTCTAACTAGACACAAACCTATCCACGGAACAGTAAATAATAAAACAAAACCGTTTATCCACAAATAAACTGTTCCTTGAGCCAATACTGCAGGAGTTGAATTCCTTGTGTTCAATGTGGATTTTTAGTGCAGTAGAGGGACGCTACCACGAAGTAACATTTATTTCTAAAAGAAATTCTGAGGATGAAAACAAACATTTGAGAAAATAATAATTGTATGTGGGTCCCTTTCTCTTACCTTGAAATCCTCTCTGCATAAAATGGTTTTGAACAGAGGATGGGAAAGCATAGCCTCTATATAAAGACTGGTAGCTACTTTGCTTCCACCAACTGTCCCATTAATGCCTTCTGAAGCAATGCGCACCTAGAAGCCAGAAAGGAAAGCTAGATTTAAGATCTAGTCATAATGCAAACCAATCAAAATGAAATTAATGAACCAGAACCAGCTGGGAATGAGAGGAGAGTTGTAGAAAAATGTTCAGGAAAAGAGGAAAAAGTGGGGGGAAAACTATAGTGATCCTGAATGAGAGAGGAGAAGTGCAGCAAAAGAAAAACTGCAAAAGGTAGGAATTGTTCTATGGCCGGTTTTGCTCTGTACTCATAAAAAGGATAATGAGGAAGTCAGAAAACCTTGTGCAGGAAGCAGAAAAAACAATTACCAGTAAGGGGCAAATTTTGCAGTAATTAGTCAGACAGAACCTCCAATGGGAGTTTTAGCTGAGTGAGGCCTGTGGTATTAGTCCCAATAAAGCAGGTAGACAGAAAGGGTGAACATGCCTGTGTTGTAATGAAATCTATCCAACTCAGATGCATTATAGCATGTCCAGTAGAGAATTTTTTTTAAAAGTGAACAAAATCTCAGAATGGATGGAAACAAATTTTGACTCCATCAAGAGAGAGAGGAAAAGTATGCACCTGACAAGGTCAAATGTAACACCTGCCTTTGAGAAGGAAGGACTGAGAAACTACCAAGTAAAATATATGAGCAAAGAAAGGGAAATGAATGTGTCAGATCCCACAGTGAAATGCCCTATCTAGGAGCTGCATAAAAAAACAGCAAGAATATAAAGGTGCTTTCTCTCTCTCCTCCTGGATAGAGGAGCATGACTTTGTCTATGAAGGGCTTTTGGGTTTGTGTTTTAAACACTATCAGTTCTGGGAAGCATTTCATAGGCCAGACATAGGCTGATTTGTGAGCTTACAATACTGTGCCGTTCTGGTCCCAACCCCTAAGGATACAGAAAAGCCAAAGAAAATACAAAGAGGGGCAACAAAAATTATGAACAGAGTGGGGATGACAGACAGACAAACTGAGATAAAAGGACATACAGTAGAACCTCAGTTACAAACATCTCGGGAATGGAGATTGTTCGTAACTCTGAAATGTTCATAACTCTGAACAAAATGTTATGGTTGTTCTTTCAAAAGTTTACAACTGAACATTGGCTTAATTCAGCTTTGAAACTTTATTATGCAGAAGAAAAATGCTGCTTTTAGCCATCTTACTTTAAATTAAACAAGCACAGAAAGAGTTTCCTTACCTTGTCAAATCTTTTTTTTAGCTTTCCCTTTATTTTTATTTTTTGGTAGTTTACGTTTAACACAGCACTGTACTGCATCTGGTTTTTTTTTGGTCTCTGCTGCTGCCTGATTGCATACTTCTGGTTCCAAATGAGGTGTGTGGTTGGCTGGTCAGTTCATAACTCTGGTGTTCATAACTCTGAGGTTCTACTGTCGTCCGTCAAAAAGAAGTGTCGGGGTCACGACAGACTCAGTTCATAAATAATTTCAAGGGAGCTAGAGCACAAATGTCTGAAAAGGAACTATTTGTACTCTAAGAAGACAGTAGGACAAGAAGCAAAGAGCTGAAGCTAAGGAAGGAAAAATTTAGGGTAGGCACTGGGGAAAAGACTGTAGGAGCAATGGAGCAGCAGAACAGAGTAGCAAGGCAGGTAGTCAGGGGACCATCACTGCAGATGTTCAGGATAGGCTGGAGAAGATGTTCATGGGTGTTATGTACTGTAGCATATGACTAATCCTACAAAAAGTAGGGAATCAGGCTGGATGAGCCAAACCCCCCCAAACCTGGAAGGGTTAATGTGCTGCTGTGAACTAAATCAGCCCCGCCTGTCACACTTGTCGGAAGGGAAGGGCTGAAGAGGGGAGAGCCTGCTCAGCTGGGGGAGGAACACAGATGGACACCCTTCGTGTGGTGACAAAAGCTGGGCTAGGACTGACGCCTGATGGAACCGCCCTGGAACAGGACTATTTGGAGGTACCTGGGAACCTGGCTGGGGTGTCTCACCTGAAGGGGCAGTACAGCGCTTGAGAGCTGAGCCCAGAGGGTGGATGGATGAGTAGCTTTAGAGGGGCTGAGAACTCTCCTTTATTTTGTGTTTGTGACTTTGGACTCTGCTAGCCCAGAAGAGGATTGAGCTTTTGTAGTGACCTGGTTGGAAGGCTGAGCCACATAAATCACCAAAGTGGGCAAGAAACAGTAGTTGGAGAAACTGAGGTAGAGGCAGGCCTGCAGTACCATGCCTCACCATGAGGTGATGGACTGGGGCCCCTAATGTCTGTGAAGTTGTGAAACACAAAAACATGCCTGACAATAAACAATCCTCTCCCTTATGCGGCTCTCCATTGTACAGTTTGATGTAACTTGTTAAATGCTCTGCTCTCTCCCTCAATGGAATAGTGCCGATTACAGCCTGGCTCTCCGGGGCACATCATTTCTCACTAAATAGAGACAAATATGGGGAGGGGAAACAGCCACTCCTTAAAGACTTACCTTGCCAGTGAGATTAAGGTGCTGGCACAGGGACTTCTGCCAAGCACAGAGCCTCCCTGGATCTTTCACCTCACAGTAACAGTAATATAACAGCACTTCTCCCACTCCACTGCCACAAGCGTCGCGAAGGAGAACAAATAGGAAGAGTAGATTCAGCAACACACAACACTATGCAGTTAATACTGTGATTGGTGTCAGACAGGGAATTCATCCTTAGAGAACTGGCCAGTTTCCTCCAGGCTATACAATGTAGTCAACAGGTGGTGTGGGGCTATGCTGTTTCTTTTCATTTACTTCAAGAAGTGGAAATAACTCAGAGATGGTGCAGATCTCTATAGCCCTAGTTTTTTCTATACTGGCCTTGCCAATGTTGACAAAAAACAAAGTAGCCCTGAATGGCATATCATTGCCAGTAGCTCATACCTCATTCGCATTTGAGAACCAGATTTCTTTAAACACATGCAATGCGAGACATGTCAGAGGCTCTTTGAGGACTAAGGCTGAAGTTTGAAAACATCCACTTCTTTTAAAGGGCCAATCAGGGGCCACATTCGGAGGTGGTGTAAGCTGGACTCTCTTACACTCAGTAAGACTCACGTACACCCACAGACAATTGTTATAACCCACAAGCTGGAGAGCCAGGAGAGGATGACAGTAGAGGGTAGCCTGCATATTCTCACCCTCTCCTGCTAGTTGCTTTCCTTGAGCGATGCCTTGTTATGGCCTCTGAGCATGTGAGTTCCTCACCCCAGGCCGCCTTCGACTCAGTGGGAAAAATACAGAGATGGGGCCTGATTCTCTACCGCCTTGCACGGTGTGCAGTGATTTACACTAGTGTAAAGTGGGGGTGAAATGCTCCCAGATCAGCATGGGGGGGCTTCACACTCCCTTCGCACAGGTCAGAACGGCTGCACAAGGTGCATTTAGTAAGTGGGAATGACTCCATGGGGTTCTAGGTCACTAGGTAAATCACAGGGGGTCTAGAGGGATGAGACGAAGGTGGGAAGTTGCATCAACCAACCTTGTCATACACAAAAGTTGCATCCGTTTAATTAAAACTAACTTTAAATGGCTGTAGTTAAACAGGTGCAAACAGCGACATGGATGCCTTTACATGGGCTCACCCCAGACTTACAAATGAGAGAAACAGTTTTCATATTGTTGAGGCAATTTCTTACCTTGTCAGTTCATCAAAACTAATGTGGCTTGTGTCTGGGAGCCTATCAGAGAGCTCCTGGCTGTTACAGGTGGGACCGCTTAGCCTATCTGCCTCGTCTGCAGAAGCTGGGTTACTTGAGGTGTTGGCTTCAGTAGCCAACTGCTTTAGAATCAAACCTGTTTGTTGCCAGACATCGCTGGAATGCTGCGCGGCGACATGTATGTGAATGCCGGTGAGGTCTTTAAAGGTTTGTCTGCAGCATTTCCACCCCAGTCCCGCTCTGCACATGGCTGGAGGGCAGCTAGCTGTTGCCGGCACTTCCTTTGCTTTGACAAAGAGGGCAAATGCCTGCAAGCATTACAAACACTATCAATTAGGCTTTGGTTTCTTCTAGATCCTGTCACGCGACTTGAGACTGGATGAAGGACAAATCCCAGTGATGTGGTGCTTTTGCCCAGTTACTGGACATGGTGTTAGGCTAAGTGAATACCCTGGGATTCCTCAGCAATGCCATTTCTCATGATGCTGTCAATCTGCCCTGCCAAGGCTCTTGGTTTCATTAGAAACAGCTGCCACATTAACCAGCTGGGGAGTTATTTTCCGGGCCCAGCCTAATGTGCCATATTGGGAAGCTTTGCAGTACTAGGCCCCAAACCACAACAGAAACACAAGCACTTCCTCTTCTTTTGGGGACACTGTTCGAGTGCTGCCACAGTACCCCTTATCAGTCCCCACGCCATGCACCTACTGCCCCCAGCCCGAACCCCCACTGCCTGCCTCACGAAACATGCTGCTGCCCAGGACACGGTCTTGGAACGATATTTCCATGCATTCCAGTGACCTCAGCATTAACACTCCAATTTGTTATATAATCACAGCAAGTGGATACACCTATCAGCAATAACGGCAGTTTCCAGCCCCATCCACCTGCGGTTGGGATAATTAAATCTTATGTTTTAAATACAACCATGCTCTGGTGTTCATGGGCAAGCCCCTCAAGTACCCTGTGGTTCTTGGGACATCACACATTTGGATGGCGGGTCCCACCATCCTGCCACATCCCTAAAATGTCCTACATCTTCTGCCCCCATGACCTCTTGCCTGAGTGCACTCAGCTGCCTACCGCTGAGTCTAGTTAATTCCACTGCCAGGGTGACTGTGCCTGCCCTCCCTGCTGCCTGGCCCCTGTACACTTCCACCAGCAGCCCCCCCTGCCTGAGCCCAGGCAGCCAGGGAAACTTGCTTACCTTCCTACTGTGCTCTCCAGCATCACCGGGAGGACAGCAGGGAGGTGGGATATGGGGCAGACTGAGAGAGGATGGGGAAAGGAGAGAACAGTGGATGATGGGGGCTTAGACTGCAGAGGAAAGGGAAGAAGAATGAGGTGTCACTTCAGGAGTCACAATCCTCTCTGCCTCCTATTTTGGGGGACTCTGTCACACACGGACATTTGGGGAGATGTGTACATACCATGTACATTCAGCAACCCAGTGTGTCTGAGTAAGTGTAGCAGATGGTATCGAAAGATAGTTCCCCCCTGTAGCTTTTAAATGATTGTGAAAAACCACACACTCCTCAGATCAACATTTTGATCACCTGAATTTTCTCAGTTGGAATGGGAGGTCTACGCTCCAATCATTGCTGAGGCATTCTCTGCACATTTTCACAGCACTGTTTGGTTTTACTGTAGCTAAGTGATGCAATACATTTGGTTTAGCCTTGGAAATGTAGTGAGCATCCTCACAGGGCATCTCGAAAATGTCCTTTCACATACAAACACCAGTTTTTAGGTGCAAAAGTGGGGAATGACATTATTAAAACAAAACTATCCCTTTAATACATCATATTTCTGTTTGATGAGTGTCTTTCCCACTCATGATTGTTGCACGCAACCCAGTGATTAAAGACAAAACATTTCTCTCTATTTTGTCAGTGTATTTGACAGTACTCTGTGTAACAGTCTGTTTCATTATAATCAGTGCTATTGTTTACTCTGGAGGGGTAGAATCACTGTATGTAAAGTGTGTTTCACTGTTGCAACAGAGGACACCTGACCGCAGTGAATATTTGAGTCTTTCATATAGCAACATTAAAATGGGAATTTTTTTTAAAAAATCAGAAAATATTGCTCCACACCTGCAAAAATTGGCAGGAGGAATCAGAGGCAGATTTTTGATTGGAAACTTTTAATCAATTTTTTTCTTTAAACTGACTAGATTTCAAGTTTAAACATTGGTTTCTCTGTGTTTGAATTCTGTTTCAGATTCACCTTTTCATTTATCCTGCAGCAGCAAACTGGTGACAGTACTTTAATGCACTAACATCCTCTCTTAGGCCCAATTTCACAAACAACTTAAGCATATGCTAAACTTTAAGCAAGTGTTTCAAATCCCTATCTATTCAGCAAAGCACTTAAATTTAAGCACATATTTAAGTGCTTTGTTGAATCAGGTCATGATACCAGTTACATCCCTATTTGCCTTAAAGCAGTGGTTCTCAACTAGGGGTATGCGTAACTCTGGGAATACGCAGAGGTCTTCCCGGAGGTACAACTAATCCAGATATTTGCCTAGTTTTACAACAAGCTACATAAAAAGCACTAGCAAAGTCAGTAGAAACTAAAATTTCAAACAATGACGCGTTTATGCTGCTCTATATACTATACACTGAAATGTAAGTACAATATTTATATTCCAATTGATGAGAACGTAAGCAATTTTTCAGTAATAGTGTGCTATGATACTTTTGTATTTTTATGTCTGATTTTGTAAGCCAGTAGTTTTTAAGTGAGGTGAGACTTGGGGGTACACAAGACAAATCATACTCCTGAAAGAGGTACAGTAGTCTGGAAAGGTTGAGAGCCACTGCCTTAAAGGAATTAATTGCAGACTCCTTTCATGTAATGATACTAATGGAGCCAAATTATTTTTAACTTATTACTATAACAAGAATTAAGGGTGTAGCAGGAATGAGATAGGAACACTGTAAAGCAAGTTCTTACAAGATAAAGAAATTGTGCAGTTGCATAATCTGCATTATGAACATACTCAATGAAGTACTAAACTAAAATGTACCTTCTTCTTTGCAAATGCAAACTTCTTTCTCACACTGGTATCTGATTCCGCTTTGAGATTGCTTTTGGCTGTCAAAGGAAAAGGATCTTTCAAGTCCAGATCTGGAAATCTTAAAATACAGCACTCCACTTCATCTCCTCCATCCAGCAACACAGAAGAAGGTATCATTGCTGTGTCACTGCAGTTAGGCATAAATCCTGTTCTGTGATCTAGGCAAGACGCAGGCAAATCACAGATTTGTATATATTCTGATCAAACATACACAGCAAAAAACATATTATCAATACTATACATTCAAAACAATAAAAGCACACTACAGACAGACATTGCTAAAGGCAGTCTTTGTCTTCGCAGCCTTTGTCACTGCCCTACAACAGCAAAAAAGTCAACCAGCAGCAAGCCTTGATCTTTTAAGAATTTAAGACTATAAAAATAGTGTTCACAGAAGTTACCAAATAGCTGTCTGGAGATCTTTATGACAGGCTTTCAGAGACAGAAATTTTCAACTAAGTTCAGAACAGTAAGTCCCCATGATCTTTTCCTATCTCACAAGTTTTGCTGGGTAGCAGTATACCAAAATAATCATGGTTTCAAAAACCCTGACCAGTTCATTGGAGAGTGTGACTGACCTGTATGCTAAATACTGCATAGCAGGCTATGGAGTTTATGGCTCCCTCTTCTCTCTGCCTTCCCTGGTAGGTAGATGGTTCTGCTCTCTCCCTACTAGAGGAAGCATGTCTCATCTCATACCTCCTTCCTGGAAACACTTCACTTCAGGGACAATTTACAATTCACAACCTTTTTACAATAACCATACTGACAAAATAACAGTTATGGACTGCTCATCTTGATGGCATTACTATTCCTACAAGTAAACCAGAACCATGTAAGACTGCTACAATGAGAGAGAGCGAAATGTGTCGTATCTGTGACATCAACATGCATGTACTTCTTGTGTCTCTAGCCTCCTTGTGTCCATCTTGCTTTCCAGAGCTTTCTATGGGAGCGCAACAGGAATTCAAGTTTTGCCCTGCCAGGGGATGTTCTGTACCATAGGGGACTTTCACGACACACACAGTATGAAATGCATTCACTAGAGCTGGCCAGAAATGGGAATTTCCATCCTGCAGGAAATGGCAACATTCTGAAATTTGTTTTGGAACAAAAAGTCGAGTTTTGGAACATTTTCACAGAATGGAAATTCCAAATTTTTTTTTATTCAGAACATTTTGTTTTTGATAATGTTGAAACACGATAGTATAATCTAAAATGTGAAATATAATATATAATATAGAAATATATTTAATGTATAATGTCAAAACGAAATATAACAAAACAAGGAAGTCATTATGAAATATTTGTATCTTATCGAAGCAAAATGTTTTGACATCCAATCAAGAAAGCCAAAATAATTTGACATTTTGCTGTTGAAAATGTATGTTTCCCCAAAATGTTTTTAGACAAAACTGCATTTTCCAATGGAGTTCTGTGGGGGGAACGTTCAACAAGCTCTATTTTTTTCAGTGAATAACATACATTGAACAGATTGTGAGACAGTTTTAAATTTGTAATTCCATTTGCAGTATGAAATCCAACAGGCAACTCCCTGAATAGTGTGAACACTTTAAGGCAGGGATAGTCAATAAGTAAATAAAAAGATTTCGGGGTCTGTTTGAAAGCATCTGGTGGTCCGGATTTGGACCACTGTTGACCTGTTGACTACACCTGCATTAAGGTATCATCTGGTTCCTGGTACAATTCCTTGTTCGATTTTTACATTTCAGCAGCGTGTTCCACACTCTTACAAGCAACTGCCATTCCTGGTCCCTTGTGCTTGTGCTTTAAGCCCACAGAGTCTCCCACACGGATGCATTTGCATGATTGCACCCAAACTAGTAACAATGGCCCAGCTCCTCAAAGGCCCAGCTTCCAATAATTTCAATCAGAGTCAGGCGCCTAAATAGCTGAGAGGACTGGGCCAGGAGTGTTTCTGTGATGGTATTTCATAGAATCATAGAATATCAGGGTTGGAAGGGACCTTAGGAGGTCATCTAGTCCAACCCCCTGCTCAAAGCAGGACCAATCCCCAATTTTTGCTCCATATCCCCAAATGGCCCCCTCAAGGATTGAACTCACAACCCTGGGTTTAGCAGGCCAATGCTCAAACCACTGAGCTATCCCTCCCCCCTCAGATAGTCACTGGCTGAACGTGTTGTTTGGTTGTGTGTGAGCACCCTCCTGCAGTGTGTACCCTCGGGGTGTCTAGACACAGGAATCAACCCGCTGCGCCCGTCTCCATGGGCAACAGTAACAGAACTGCTCATCACACCAAACGCTGTAAGGCGTGGGGGGAACCCCATGGTTTACTGGGGTTGCCAACTCTGACTGAAGCTATTCCGGGAGATTCCCCCCCCCCCCCCAACATGACGTAAAATAGCCGCTTAACATCTCCGGGATTGCTGTCAGTAGTCCCCGGGACACCAAGGCCGATTCCAGAGGACTCCAGGCCAATCCCTAAATGAAACCCTGCGGTTCAGTCTGCCCCGGCACGGGCGGGGGCAATGGCAGCGGCATGGGCTGAGCGAGGGGACCATGCTCCCACCTGGGCCCGCCCGCACAGGCCCAGCTGGGGGCTGCGCTGGCTCCACACAGGGCTACGCCGCCCGCTCTGGGTCTGGGGGAAGCTTCTGCCATTTGCCTCCAGCCCTGGCCCCCCCGTCGCCACGCGCCCTGTCCCGCTCCGCGGGCCTGGCAGCGCTGGCCTGGCGGGGGCAATGGCAGCCGCAGGGGCTCAGAATCGGGCCCCCTGGAGCCAGCAGGAGCTAAGACACTGACTTGACTGAGGGCAGGATCGGGGCCGGGGCCGTGCAACGCTGGCGGGGGTACCTCAGGATCGGGCCCAGTGGTGCCAACAGGAGCTAGGACATTGGCTTCACTCAGAGCAGGCTCGGGCGTTGAGAGCGCCTCAGGATTGGGCCCGAGGAAGCTGGGGGGCGTCACGGGCCCGGGCAGGACCCACGTTTTCCCGGGACTGGGTTGCTTTTTCGCCTCACAGGTATTCAGGTAATTCCGCGACTGTCCCTTGCCGGCCCCGGAAGTGATCCCCCGCCGCACCATAGAGCGGCGGGTAGAGCGACGCTCAGTGCTAGCACGGAAGGGGGCGGGGTGTAGCGGCCACTCTCCCGCCGCCCTTTGCCCCGGAAGCAGCTCGCGGGCGCGGCCGGACGGAAGCTGGATTGGGAGGGGGCGGCCGGAGGGAAAAACGCTTCTAGGCGCCGCCGCGGCCTCTGCTCAGCGCCGCCCGCCTCGCGCCGCTCCCCGCCCCCCCGCAGCCCGCGCGGCCCGGCCCGGCCGCCAGCATGTCGCGGAGGCGGCACAGCGACGAGAACGATGGTGAGCGGGGGGGCGGCGAGGCGCGGCGGCGCGGCCGGGCGTGGGGCCGCCCGCGCTGTACGTGCCGCGCTCGGTCCCGGCGCTGAGGGGAGGCGGCGGCTGGGCTCGGGGGGAAGCGCGCGGGGCGGGGGCCGGACTCGCGCTTTGCTCTCGCCGTGCCCGGGGTCTCCTCGGACTCCCGAGCCGGACAAAGGGGCCGGGGAGCGGAGCTTGTTGCTCCGCCTTTCCGGGGGGCTGTGGTGATGCGGCCCGGGAGCCCGGGAGCGGGGCTCAGCACCGCCCCGAACCGGGCTCCAGCCAGGCTGCATCGGCCACAGGCTTAACGTTAGGCAGGTGAGTAACCCCTATGGACTCCTGTCTCTGTGAGTACAGCGAAGGGACAGCGCGAAGTCCTTGCGGGGTGATAGCATAGTTCTCTCATGGATACAGTGTGGGACGATGCCCTGAGCACTCCGCATGAAGGTCCCTCACCCAAGGGTCTCTCAATATGTACTAGTTGGTTTTGGTTTTTTACTTTGATTTCTTTGGTGAATATCTAGATCGTATCTCCCCAACATGAGAACATCCCCTTAACAGCACAAGCTGCTTTGTTCCTGTATTCGTTCATTGTGTCTCACCCTGGTGTAATACATTGAGTTTGTTTCTGTTTCAGGAGAATTACTTTGTGATCTTTGGCACCTCATAGACTAACAGAGGTATTGAAGCATAAGCTTTCGTGGGTCAATACCCACTTCTTCGGATGCAAGCAGTGGAGTTTTTCCAAGTTTTTCCACTGCTTGCATCCGAAGAAGTGGGTATTGACCCACGAAAGCTTATGCTTCAATACCTCTGTTAGTCTATAAGGTGCCACAGGACCCTTTGTCGCTTCTGCAGATCCAGACTAACACGGCTACCCCTCTGATATTTGTGATCTTTAATGTCCTGGATGGCCTTGGCTTACAAAAATCAGGTGATTGCCTGTCAGACGGCATTGCCTATTATATTGTCCTGATTTATGAAGTAGTAGACACAAGCTAGATGCCGAGAAGGTTACTTTTGCTAATCTGTTTCACTTAATTGCAGTAGCAACAGCAGCTTTGAATGGCATTATACCCTTTTAAAAACATTGTAAGCTATATCTACCTCCACTTGCTTGCTGTGTGTGGCCTAGTAATCTACGTTCAGGATCCACTAGTCTAGACCTGTGCAGAGCCTATCTGATTGCAATGGCGGTGTGTATAAGTGCAGGGGAGCGTGCTAGCAGATTGTCACTCAGGAGTTGAATATGGTGAATCATTGTATAGTAGCCTCAACCATCAATATGCTGGCCCCAAATGTCCCCTTCCTCCCCATCACCACATAGATTTCCTTGGTTTTTTGACAACCTGCATTAGATGGAGAGAAGATGGAAAACAAATGCTGAAACAAAGAATTTCTGACAGCCTACGCAGAGGCTGTATTACAGGCCACAAGAACCTTCCTGTCAATCTCTACTGAACCTGTCAAATCATGTCTTAAGGAGCTAAACCACTTGTACTGAGTTCCTACAGTCCACACCAACACTAAGCACTGTGAAGAACTAGCATTCTACTTCACTGAAAAGGAATGCACACTTAGGAAGGCGTCCCAAACTGCATGGATCTGCTGTCATGCCTGCCAACAAACAGGCTACCTCGGTTTCCCCAGTTCAGTTGTACATGCAGCCGCTAGGTAAATTGGTGAGATGACTGGATTCAAGTGCCAGCAATATGCAGATGACAGCCAGCTCCACCTATTCTTCACTGCATACAGCCATATCACTATCACCAAGATAGTCCAGTGCTTGGATGGTATCAGCTGATATGTGAACAGCTGGGCTGAAGCTGAACTCAAGCAAGATAGATTATGGTGGTCACTTTGGAGAATTTGCAGCCATGGGGCAGTCTTTTTGTTAAAGGTACACACTCACAACTGATCAGACTGTCAGTTAGCGATGCTCCTGGATTCCTTGCTGACACTAATATTAATGTGATATACCTGGACATAAAGCCGTCAGTCCACCTAGTACACAACGCTACAACACAGGTTACTGGCAGCACATTGAACTTGTCCTGCACTCTACACTGGCTTCTTAGAGAATGTCACATCACGGTCTCAGTCCTTTATCTTGAAGATGCTCAATGACCTGAGCCCAACATGTCTGAAAGATCAGCTAAAAAGCTCTGGCATGAAGACTGTGGTCGACAGTTTCACTCCCTTGGCACAATAGAATTTACTACCATAAGGGGAAGGTTCATCTGTGCAGGATGCAGACTTTCTCAGTGGCAAGTTCCAGGCTAGTCACCGAACTCCCATAGGAACTAAGGATCATTACAAACTTCGCCACCATTGCTCCAGCTGCAGGGGGCACTGTTTCCTCCTTGCCTTCTCTACCACCAGTGTGCAGCTTTTAAAACAGATGAAACTCTACTAAAACAAAGTACACGGTATGTACAGTTCTACCCTGGGGAGATGGTGACAAAATATGAAGCACATGTGATAAGCGACATGACTGATGGATAATGCCCTGGTGATGACAGTGTGATAAGAACATGTATAGAATAGAAGCAGCTTTTGGGGCATATATAGTTAACTTGATGCAATCCTACAGACCGAGAATCTTCTACTTTTTCTAGCAACATTTTCAGCTCTGACCTGAGCATTGAGTTGAACTAAAATTGACTCTAAAAGCTCTTTAGTGCTTGTTTGTTTAGAGAGTAAAATGGCTACAGAAACTGGATATGTTTTAATTCATATGTTAGCTTTGTTTTTCATGTTTGTTGGATCTGTCTTAAATAGCAACACTTGAATGTCTTGTGGGTAATTTTTATTATAGTACAGAACTGGAACATGAGCTGAGGCTGACAGAATTGTTCAGAATGTTTTTTAAAAGCAGTCAAGGAATTATTTAACTGGTACTCTTGGTTTCATGAATGTATTGAAACAGGAGGACAACCTCACAAAAGGAGGAGAACATCTGAGCCCTCTGAAATTGAAGAGAGACTGGAATCTTTAATATGCAGAGTGGGAGAGAAGGTATGAGTAACAATTTCTTATGACAAGTTGGGCTTTTGGATTTGAATCCTTGGATGTAAGAGTTTATGCTTCTGAGAGAGCTCTGTCTAGTAAAGGGGTGGGCAAACTTTTTGGCCCGAGGGCCACATCTGGGTATGGAAATTGTATGGCGGGCCATGAATGCTCATGAAATTGGGGGCTGGGGTGCAGGAGGGGCTGAGGAGTTTCGTGAGGGCTCTGGCTGGGGGTACAGGCTCTGGGGTCGGGCTGGGGATGAGGGGTTGAGGGTGCTCCGGGCTGGGGCCAAGGGGTTTGGAGGGGGGAGGGGGATCAGGGCAGGGGGTTGGGATGTGGGAGGGAGTCAGGGGTGCAGGCAGGTAGCGCTTACCTCAAGCAGCTCCCAGAAGCAGCGGCATGTCCCCCCTCTGGCTCCTACGCAGAGGGGAAGCCAGGCAGCCCGGTGCGCTGCCCCAGCCGCAGGTGCTGCCCCTGCAGCCCCCATTTACCATGACTCCCGTCCAATGGCAGCTGCGGAGCCCTTTGGCTGACCCTATGCATAGGAGCCAGAGGGGGGACATGCCGCTGCCTTCAGAAGCCGTGCAGAGCCACAGGTGGATTAAAACTTCTGAAGGGCTAGATGTGGCCCCTGGGCCATAGTTTGCCTACCCCAGTCTAGTTCATGAATTGAGACTTTTGTATCAGTGATTAGTAGTGTATTCCTCAATCTAGTGAGTGGGTGTTGGGTAGGAAAAGGATACTGATGGAATAAATTCAAAAAGGGAAGTGCAGGGTTTTTATTGAGGGATTTTGATGGAGGAAGGGATAAACCAAATCTAGGGTAAGAGGAAGATCCCAAATGCAGGGGAGATTGCTATGGATGGGAATCAAAAAGTGAGGGTGGACAGGGAGAGAAGGGGAAAACAGGAAATACACTGAAGACCGCTCCAGAAAAAGGCCAGTCTATTATAGAGAAGAAAAAATGGCATGAAGCCAGTTAACAAAAGAAGGTATAAAATAAGTAGTAAGTAGGACTGACCGGTTAGTGTTTGTAAATACTAATTTAATTTTAATTTCACCCAGTTTTCTATAAATACTTTAGTCATATTCTGCTAGCTCTAACTTGATACTACTCCGTGGATATGTTGTTTGTTGAAGACTGGTGAAATTATTTTAATAGTATGCTCACTAACTTTTCCTGCTGTCCAGATTGCTGAAATAGTAAAAACCAAAGGGCTGGTCTACACTAACCCCATAATTCGAACTAAGATACGCAACTTCAGCTACGTGAATAACGTAGCTGAAGTCGAACTATCTTAGTTCGAATGAAAAAGCACTTACCCGGGGTCCACACGCGGCGCGCAGGCTCCCCCGTCGGCTCCGCCTACTCCGTTCATCGAGCTGGATTACCAGCGTCGACGGCGGAGCACTTCCTGGTTCGATTTATCGCGTCTAGACAAGACGCGATAAATCGAACCCAGAACATCGATCCCGCGCCTCCGACCGGACGCGTAAGTATAGACGTACCCTTAGAAATGCCTGTGTGGAAAGCTAATTGGCAATGTTTCACTTAAATACAGTACACACTGTTCTGTTTCTTTAAATTTCAGGGGGCATGGCAGCACAGGTATCTCACTTGGATGGTAGGCCTTATATGTTTCAAGACCCAGGCTATAGATACAGTAACTCCCCACTTAAGGTCCTCTCGCTTAACGTGGTTTCGCTCTTGTGACGAACTAGGACTGTTAATGTTTTCCCTGAGTACTGTGTGGGTGCCTCGGTTTCCCTATGTAGTGCTTGATTATCTAGGTGGTGGGACAAGGGTGCATGATTGTTACAGAGCCCTAGGGCAGGGGCCTGGACACAGAGAAGGGCCGACACTCGGTCTCCTAGCAACTGATGGCCCCGGCCCCTCCCCTGCAAAGGTGAGAGCTGAAGGTGTTGGAACAAAGGGATCAGGTGACCTCCTGGCCCAGGAAGGAGACAAAGGGAGAGGCGGGGATGGACAGTCTCAGTTTGGGCTGTCTGGGGAACATGGAGGGAGGCACAGACAGGGTCTGGCCTCCCTGCCCTCCTTTTGGAGCTGTGGGGTAAAACGCAGGGAGCCCCAGGCTGGGGGCTCCCTGCCCCCCGGAAGGCCCTGACTAAGGGGTCGTGGTGGTACTACAAGCTCTGTTTGGACTTTGTTCCTGGCATCTCTAATAAACCTTCTGGTCTACTGGCTGGCTGAGACTCCCAGTGAATCCGGGGAAGAGGGGTGCAGGCGCTGACTCCCCCACACTCCGTGACAGCTCTTACATCCCTGCTCCATAACAGAACATGCTCTATTTAAAGTTATGCAATGCTCCGCTATTACGTGGTTTGGCTGCCTGCTTTGTCCACAGCTGGCAGCTCCCCTATGCCCCTCCTCCCTCAGCACCTCCTGCCCGCCGGCGGACCCCGCAGATCAGCATCTTCCTACTTCTCCTGCCCGCGGCAATTAGCTGGCTTGCGACGTTTAGGAGGGAGGAATGAGGAGCGAGAACTCGATGTGCAGGCTCCTCCTCCCTCCTGAATGCCACAAGCCAGCTGATTGCAGGCAGGAGGGAGCGGGAGGAGCGAGGACTCGGTGTGCAGGTTCCCGCCCGCCTGTGGCAATCGGCTGGCTTGCGGCTGGCTTGCGGCTTTCAGAAGGCAGGGGAGGGAGGGTATAGGAGTGAGGACACGGCAGGCAAAGTAGGGGGAAGGGGTGGAGTGGGCGAGCGGAGGTATTGGCCACTCCCCCTGTGAGCAGAAGCGGCGCCTTAAAAAGGGAGCAGTGCCTTTTTTTTAAAGGGGGAGCGGAGCTAAAAAAGGCGCCGCTTCTTTTTAACGTGCCACTTCTTGCACTCACCCGGCGGCGCTCCAGCTGTTCGGCGGCACTTCGGCGGCAGGTCCTTCACTCGCTCCGGGTCTTCGGCAGCATTTCGGTGGCGGGTACCACCAAAGACCCGGAGCAAGTGAAGGACCCGCCGCTGAACAGCTGGAGTGCCGCCGGGTGAGTACAGGGGGAGGTGCCTTTTTTTAGCTCCGCTTCCCTTGTACTCTGGACCTGGCTACACGGCTGGGTTGAGCCTCCCGCCCTTGGTGCTTGCAGAGTAGGGGAAGCTGCCGCTGCTGCTGCACAACGTGCTTCTCCTAGCCTACAGCCTCCTTGCCTGCCTCATTGTCTGCAGTGCCAGTAGGCTGTGCCTGTGTGAGGTAAGGTGGGGGAACCTCCCAACTACAGTGCTATACTGTATGGACTATAGTACTGTACTGTATGGCAAAAATTTCCCTGGAACCTATTTACATTCATTCTTATGGGGAAATTGGATTCGCTTAACATGGTTTCACTTAAAGTCGCATTTTTCAGGAACATGACAACGTTAAGTGAGGAGTTACTGTACGTAAGGGATCTTTTTAGTTTTTCTCTTTTTAAAAACATTTCAATGAGATTAGGATGGTCCTCCCCCTTAATACATTTGCATTAGATTTAGAATAACAAAGAAATAAAAATGGGCTGCCTTCAACAGTTCTGTGGAATTCAGGAGGTATTGCTCACTTCCTTGTCTTATTACTTAGCTGCTGTCTACTTTCAGCAAACTAAAAATATCTTGTGTAGCCAGATTACATTTGAAACATCACTCCCACTAAAAAACAAAATGCAAAATGTTATTCTTACCCAGATTTATCTTTTATCAATAAGAGCGCAATAAAATAGTCAGTCTTCTACTCAAACAGTCTTGTTACTGAAGGGTTGGCTGGCTATCCCTTGATTTGATTGTGATGGGTTTCTAATTATCTCCTTTCTTAGAGTACTTCTTCTTTAGAGAGCAACTTGGAAGGCCTAGCTGGTGTCTTGGAGGCAGATCTACCGAACTACAAAAGCAAGATATTAAGAATTCTTTGTACAGTGTATGTATGCAAAAGATTTGTGGAGCCAGGTGATGATGTATTATCTACACTAAATGCTTTTCAGACATACATGACATATTTAAAATGTTCATATGAACAGCTCGTACATTACTGACACTTCAAGTTTACTTTTAACCAAGGAAATTGGCAACAGTAACAGCTGGAGGGAAAACTAACATACTGTGTATGCACACTACATTCTCTTAAGGACTTAGTCTGCTCTAAGAGCAGTTAAGCAGACAGAGGGTCCCTGACCTACTCCCCACCACGGCAAGCCATCTTTCATTATCGGCAGTGTGGGTCTGCAGGGGAGGGCCTTGATGCTGAGCCACCTCAGAAGAAGCTGTCACTAGTGGCATTTCTTCTTGCCTTTGGTGTTGCACTTTTTATACTTTTCTGTATCTTGTGTAAGATGAGGTGCTAAGCGTCAGGGTAAGTGAAATTAGAATTGAATGCGCGGTCAAATGATTTTACAGCCACACTTTTCTGAGCATTGTAATGCAAGTTACAATCTTAGTCAAGCAGTTAATTTGTTTCCCACAGCAGTAATGCACATGTCAAGGTGTAAAAGTACACATGAATACAAAACACAGGTAAGGAGATGACCTAAAATGATCATCGGAACCATCCCTTTGAATTACACAGTGCAAAATGGTGTTATGTCTCTTACATATTCCTGATGTTTCACTGTATTTAAAGGAATTACACGAGGCCAAACAAAGTACAAATCTTCACAGCCTTTAGCTCTTCAACTGCTGAGTCATATTCATATAAAAATGTATATGAAAGGGGTGAGAAAAGAGAGTATGACAATCATTATTTTTACTCTAGTTTTTTTTTTTAAACCTATGCAAATTCAGTTTTAGGACTCTTATGATTCTAAAATCTACTTCGACCCTTTCAAGTTCAGCTGCTGGTTCACTAAAATTAAATTGTTTTGGTGTGAAACTTCTGTAAAACGATGCTTTCCTTTGGCTTTTAAACTTCAAAGCCTCTTTATAAAATACTCCTCAAAACACCTCTATAAAGTGTTTAAAATTTCCAATAAATGCCATTCCAGGCTCTTACGCCATTTTTATTGTCAATAACAACTTTTATCCAATTCACATTAATTTCAATGTGAGACAGAGGCTACCACTGACGGATATTAATGCACAATTGCTGCAGGCTTTAGAACCCAGTAGTTTGAAATGTAGTTCTCGCCCACTAGAATGAATTGAAGGGAAAATATTTTGCAATTGAATTTAGTAGTATTTAGATTCTCAGTAGGATTGTAGTTTAAAAACATTGGAGAGCATTTTTCTGAGCAAAGTAAAGAAATCTAAGGAAAAGTTAATGGTCTGGGTTGTACTTCTTATTCTAGCACAAGAAATAGACAAGTTTAGCCTACCCTAACCAGAATCTGAGATGTATAATTGCGGCAGGTGGCATGACACAGATTAACATCTGATGCAATATTTTTTCTTTTCTGCGTTTAAATCAGTGCACGTCTGTTACCAGAAAAGCTTACTGTTTACACAACACTAGTTGGGTTGTTGAATGCCAGGAACTACAATTTTGGTGGGGAATTTGTAGAAGCCATGATTCGTCAGCTCAAAGAATGTTTGAAAGCCAATATGTATAATGAAGCGGTGTATTTAGTAAGTAGTATTTTTTTTCACCTCTTATGCTCCTTTCCCCTTAACCTGATGTTCTGTCCCTGTTATACCTGCCAGAGGTAGGGTGTCTCTAATTGTGATTCTGGGGAAACTGGTCTGTTCTAGAGTCCACATGCAGTATTCCATAGGTGTACTAGGAGAAGATGTGAGGCGTGCAAGAGATTTTTCCTCCCAAAAGAAATAATTTTAATTAATTCTTTTAGAGTGAATATTATTACATAGTTTAAAGGGGCAAGGCTTAAAGTATGCGTTATTCAGGGAGGGACTCTTTTTACACTGCATGCTTCCTTCATGCTACTAGGCGAGTGCTAGTAACTTTTTTGTTTTAGTAGTTTGTTTTAGTAGCTCAATGAATATTTATATTTGTTGTCAGGTCTCAGACTTACTACAAACTTACTGAAGTAATTGCAAGAGAATAGTTTAAAAACGTATAACATCAGAACTTTTCTTTACCTTATTAGGTTCGTTTTCTATCTGACCTTGTCAATTGTCATGTAATAGCTGCGCCTTCAATGGTAGCCATGTTTGAGAACTTTGTGAGTGTGACTCAAGAGGAAGACGTGCCCCAGGTAAGCAAAGGAGTCTTTACTTTGTGGATAACTTGCTATTCCATCAAGAATTTTTCACAGCCAAGCACTTGCAGTACAAGCAATGTGAGGGGTTAAAATGGGCTGGTGCAATGGTAAATTCCCCAAATGAGTCGCTGGCTATAGTTCCATAGTATGGCTAGAAGGTAGCAGTGGCAATTGGAGAAAAAATAAAGTCCTTGGCCCTTCTACAGTCCGTTCCCTCAGATGGCTTTCTTTACATTCAAATTTGGCATATACATAATCCTCAATGAGACTCTGCCAACTTTGTTTTTGAAACTTTAAAATACTGATCTAATCTGAAAAATGACACTAAAAATGGCTTTTGTCACTCAGTGACTTTCAAATTAATTATGACCCAATTTTACAAGAAAAAAGTTTTATTTTCCAACAGCCAGTCATGCAGATCCACCATGGTCTCTGCGAATCAGACTGCGCTCTGTGCTGCTTCTGCATCATCATCAGTGTAGTGTAAAGATTCTGCAGGCCGGATGAGGGCCTCGGGGACACCCATGCAATTCCATTGTCTTTAAACAGACTGTTCACATAGAACTGAAAGTTAGTAAACAATTGTATTGATACAGACGTCATAATTGAATACAGGTCTCATCTTTATGAAAGTTGGCAGATATGCTTTTGAATACACCCGTAGGGGAAAACTCAAGATGAAAGAGGCCGTTTTTACAGACTATTCCTTTAAAGCATAGTTCTATTTTGAAAAGCAATTGTCAACTTCAATTTGAACCAAAATGTTAACATTGTTTAAAAACTACATTTTTTATAATGAGCGCCTGAGACTGTGTTAAAAACAGACAATGGAATTTTATTATGCTTTCCTGTAGTGTTTGAAACAAAACCTGTATGTCAGTGATTGGTTTCACTGGCCAAAGTAAACGCACAGTGGCAAGTAAATTTTTTTTTTTTTTTTAATATTTACTGCTTCTAATCTAAAATATTGGTAAGAGATAAAGATTCCTTTGTAGTAATGTCTTTAAGTTGACTGCTAAATCATTACAATGAATATTGCCGGTGCACAATATTTTTCTTACCAACTTAAGTATGTATGCAGTGTAGTTGTACTCATGTCAGTCCCAGGATATTAGAAAGACCAGGTGAGTGAGGTAATATCTTTTATTATCTAATTCTTTTAAGAAGTTCGTCCAATTAAAAGACACTACCTCGACCACTTTGTCTTAAGTGTGATTATCCAGTTACTTAATGTCATGAACATGCATATATCTGATATCCACACACTGAAATACATCACACTTTCAAACATCCTTGCCAAGTAAAATAGGATGCTTCTTGAGAAATTCCTTGTTAAAGGTATGGAACTTAATTTTTTTTTGTTTTTGTCCTTGTTTTCTGCAGGTGCGATGTGACTGGTATGTGTTTGCATTTCTGTCATCTCTGCCCTGGGTTGGGAAGGAACTGTATGAGAAAAAGGATGCTGAGATGGACCGCATTTTGTCCCAGACTGAAAGCTATTTGAAGTAAGACTACAGCCAACATCAGTCTCCTCTTCCCTGATACCTGGTGAAATGTAGAATAAATAGCTTTGCTTATTGGTCATTCAACAGTAATCTAAAATTGTAAAACCTGATAATTCTCAGAAGTCTGACACAATGAAATGGCATAGATTGTGGGATTTTTTAACACTAAAACGATGTAAGCACCTCTTTCATACTAGTAGATGCTCCTAGTTTTTTCCAGTTGTCCAAAACCTGTTTAGCTTTTATATTTGTGATGCAAAAACACTAGAACTCTGTTTATTTTGGATTGTTTTAACAGCAGCTTATTAAAGATATAGGACTTCTCTTTACTGCAGTGTTACCGTGTGTGGTGCCCTCACCCAACTCCTGTCCACATACAGATCCATAGCTTAAGTTAAATAGTGCTTTAAACTTGAGCTCGCTGGCCAATTGGGCTATTGGTTGAAGCTGGAGTGCTGCTAACACTCAGGCTAAGAATGTGTTGGGGGTTCAACTTCTCTGTGTTTCTTTTCAAACACTGGATGCTGCTAATAGTCACTCAGTGCTGCGAAATGTCCACTATAACTCAAGTGTCGATAACTCAACACTGCAGTGAGGGCAACCCATAGTAACACTAAATAATACCTGACAGATTAGTAAATGTTAGTTTACTACAAAGCTACTCAGCTGAACAGCTCAAATGCTGTACATCCCCAATAGAAAACAATTACTTTTTCTAGATTACAGTTTTAAAATGGATAGGCTTTCTTTCTATATGTAATAGACGGCGTCAGAAGATCCATGTGCCCATGTTACAAGTTTGGTCTGCTGACAAACCACATCCACAAGAAGAGGTAAATGGATTTTATTTGCTATGTAGTAACAAAAGTAGAAAAATCTGGGGCTAAAGCACTTTTTTTCTTCTGAAAAAGTGATCTTGTTGAAGCAAATATTTCTCCCTTTCCCCATGTTTTGTGTTATCCCCAGTAGGTTCTAGGTAACCAGCTGTCTTCAATTTCTCAGGTCTAAACCTATGCAATACTTGGTCATTCTACAGGGAGACACTTGTTTTCTGGCACACCACTTAGGAAAACACTTGCTGCTCAATTGAGCAGTGGCTGCAGACTGAGATCACTGCAGGAAGAGTACTGTGAGGCTCCCTTTTTTGGGTATCCTGATGCAACTAGTTATCTAGTCACCATTTGGGAGAGTGACATTGTGTTGGAAACAACACTGACCTTGACAGAAAGGGGACCTGCACTGTTGGCCCTTCAGCAACCTCATTCTTTGCAGCTTTCTTGTGTTCACCAGTAGGTTCAATTTCTGAGTGGCCTACCTTTTGTCTCCTTCACGCTCGAAAGGAGCAGCTCCCACCTGCTGTCATGTGGCAAGAAGCACAGGCAGCACTCCCACCTCTTCCCCTTAGAAGTCAGGTATGAAGAGTTGCATTGATAGTGGTGGTCAGGGATCCCAGCTTGGCCACCTCATGTGGGAAATCAAAGGAACAGTTTTCCTGTGAAATGCAGGGCTATTAGCATAGTTCAGCCCCTCTGTAACATAGCAGGCAATGGAGCAGCACAAGGGGCTCAGAGAAAGATGCTCCCCCTTCAGCGAAAGTGTTCAGTACTCTTGACCCCTCCCATTCAGGATTGTAGCATGTCCTTAGGCTCTGAAGCTTGATGTGTCTCTGAAGCTCACCCTAGAAGCTCTGTTACAGAATAAGTGTAGGCTCTGAGTAAGAAGCAGGGACAACGGATTCTTCCTAAAAGTGAGGGGGTCACGAGGCCCCGGTCAAGCCAGAAGCTGGGGTGGGGGCACCCGAGAGCAGACCTTGGCTCATGCTGCACCGCTGAGGCAGGCGGAGGGTCCATGGCTCCCCACAGCTTCCCGTGTGGCTCATACCCTGCTCCGGCTTCCGGCCTGGCTGTGTGGCCAAAGAGCTGGGCCAATGTAAGAGCTGCCCAGGCAGCTGTGCGGAACCACGGACCCTCCACTTGCCCTGAGTGGAGGGTTCCGGGGCTGGGGACACAGGCAAGGGGGTGGGTGGGGGGGACCCTCCCACCCCAGGCAGGTGGATGGTCTGTGCTCCCCACAACTTCTCTGGGCCACTCGCACCTGGGACAGGATCCGCTTCTGGCCTGCCCAATGGGCAGGACCTTGTGGGGAAGAGGAGGGGCAGAGGGCCGAGCCCGTGGCAAAAAGTGGACCGGCCAGGCCTCTTGCCCGCCCCCCTCCCCCCTTGTCCTGGTGCCCCTGGTGAGAGGTACTGTGATCCAGTAGAGATGGACTTCCGGGTGTGCTAGATTCTGCACTGCAGGCTCATCAAGTAAAGAGGGAATATGATTCCTCACCCCCTGTCCTCATGGGAACATGCTACCATCAGGATTAAAGTTTTCATTTGTTTTCTAAAGTCAAGAAATACAGAAAATAAGAATTGTTAGCTTCTGTTGACCCGAAACATAGCAAATTGTACTTAGACGCAATTGTCTCTTGTCTCAGTATTTCCCTTGTTTTCTCTCATTTGTGACTTAAGAGATAATTTGCTGCTGCTCCTGCTTATGTTGAATGTATCATTGGGCTTATGTGTGCCTCATTACTAACAATTGTAGAGCACTGGGCTATTTTATTATTAGTAGTATTTTAAAAGTGACAACACTTGTGAATATGTGGAACTATGAAGGCTACTTTCTTCTGTGTATAGAATTACCAAATTTTACCAAATTTTACCAAATATCAGTCGTTATCTCCTGAATGAATAGATGGTTGTTAATAAGCAGCCTAGCCAGATGTCTTGCTTTTCTGAGTGTGAGAGTGATAGAGTTCGGTAATGAGGAAATCCTTTTTTGAAAATGCCTGTGGCTCTGAGGGGTTTTCTGGAGTGGCTGATGGAGGAACTAAGCTCTTGCGAGTGACAATATAGAATTTTGTAATTTCTTGAGAGATACTGTATCTGATATTTAAAAATATTTCCTGTTTTGTTTTCAGTATTTAGACTGCCTTTGGGCCCAGATTCAGAAGTTGAAAAAAGATCGCTGGCAAGAAAGACACATTCTGAGGCCCTACCTTGCCTTTGATAGCATCCTCTGTGAAGCACTGCAGCACAATCTGCCTCCTTTTACTCCACCACCTCACACTGAAGATTCAGTTTACCCTATGCCGAGAGTTATCTTTAGAATGTTTGACTACACAGATGATCCTGAGGTATGTGATCTTCAGGAGGTGGAGGAAAGCGAGGGTTTTGCATACAGACATCTAAATCTGCAGCAGGGGCCACAAAGCTGGTGGAAACTCAGACCAATGCAGGGTGAGACTTCACCCCTTTTTATGGACTGATAACCAGTGTGAAGATCAGCGGTAATGCTGTATGTTTTGATGCCACTGGGAAGACGACAACATGAAAAATTTACTTTGGCAGTTCATGTAATCATACACGACAGCTTTGTTTGACAATTGAAAATTGCCGGAGTTAATATCTTAACATGTACAAACATTTATAACAGGGGTGGCCGACCTGTGGCTCCGGAGCCGCATGCGGCTCTTCAGAAGTTACTATGCGGCTCCTTGTATAGGCATCGACTCTGGGGCTGGAGCTACAGGCGCCAACTTTCCAATGTGCAGGTGGTGCTCACTGCTCAACCCCTGGCTCTGCCACAGGCCCTGCCCCCACTCCACCTCTTCCCACCCCTCCCCTGAGCCTGCCGTGCCCTCACTCCTCCCCTATCCTCCCAGAGCCTCCTGCATGCTACAAAACAGCTGATTGGGACGGAGGGGAGAAGAGGGGCTGCCTGTGGGTGGGAGGTGCTGGGAGTGGGGTTGGGGAGCTGATGGGTGTGGGGGAGGCTGCTGACATATTACTGTGGCTCTTTGGTAAATTCTGGCTCCTTCTCAGGCTCAGGTTGGCCACCACTGATTTATAATATGTGTCATAACGTATGTGTAAGATATTGTATGATAAATTAATTTAAGGTGCACCTTTAGCTACCCTCACCTGGTCTTAGCCCACTAATCTGTCTCACTGAGATGACTTCTGATGTTCCAAACCCCCGAGTAGCTTCTAACAGCTGAGTGGGCTTTTTAAAACAGTCTGCCAGAGAAACCTTCCCCCAAATAGAGAGTGTCCTTTTCTCCCCTCCACCGAAATTATTTACCTGGGCCCAAAGGGGACAATGTTCTGTCCTATAACATTAATAACTCTTCTGCAGAAAAAGTCTCAGCATTCAAGTCTGTTGTTACACTACCTTGCTGAGCTAGAAACAACTGTTGAAAATGGGAGAATCTCCGCTTGTGATGAGACTAGTGCTTGAAATAACTGACTTTGAATTGTGGCACTTTTAGGTACAGAAAAATTACTGGATCACCTGCAGAGTCCTGTACATTTAGGGTGCATGGTAACTGCAGCACTTGGCTTAACAGGCAGAGGTACATTTAAAAAAAACCTCCATGAAGCTTTTAGATTTTATAAAATAATTGTAGAAGTTATTCTATAATACGTGGTATGCATAGTACATGATACCATGGTTTTAAATGTTTTATTGGTACTCATTTGGGATGGTTGGCCTAGCTCATGGCTTTTGCAGTTTGTGAGTAGTGAAGTATTATGCCAGACGCTCATCAATAAAACCATTATACCATGTTGTCAGGTATTCTCTGTTTAAAAACTTTTTAAACAGTGCCAATCATAACCCTCTATTTACTATATCTGGAAACATGAAAAGCATGCCTGGTGTGGGAAGTGAGAAGTCAACTTTGCTTGCTATAAATGTGGAAAGGGGATGCCTCGAATCTTGTTTCATCTGGTTGATATTAATGACATAGTCTGACCTTCCTTGCGGTAGCTGAAAAGGATGCAGTATCAATGTGCCAATTGATGTGGTCCTTACGTGTGGATTAACTCTTATGAATTGTAGCCATTTTGTGTAATATTCAGAAGCAGTTGGAATAAAGGTGGTGTGTGGGGCAGTGGGGAATATGATAGGATGACATTGTATAGAAGTGCTGAATATATTCTTGGACGCTTAGGTTAAAAACAACACTTGAGTGGTAAAAATGACCAGTAACTGGTCAAAACAGGCGCAGCTGAAATTGTAGCTGGGTATTAGAAGTTTAATATAAGTGACCTGAGGTCTCATCTACAAACAAGACAACCTGATGCAAAAACCTAGATATGAGTTCTAGTGCTGTCTGTGTTTTGTTTGAAATTGTCTTTAAGGATGTCATTTTATTTGAAACTAACCCCTTTGTATTTTAGCAGTTTAAAACGCTTGATGAAACAGATTGCTTCGAGGAAGTTTTTATACCCAACAGCAAACAAAGTGTTAAATCTCTCTGAATAATTTATCTATAATAGAACTACAAAAACAATGAGGAGTCCGATGACACCTTAAAGACTAACACAGGGGTTCTCAAACTGGGGGTTGGGACCCCTCGGGGGGTCACGAGGTTATTACATGAGGGGTCGTGAGCTGTCAGCCTCCACCCCAAACCCCACTTTGCCTCCAGCCAGGGTGGATGTAAGTTTGCAAATGAATTGTAGCGCTGCAGTTTCTCTTTGAAGTCCGTTTTTGAAGTTTTTTGTTAAAGAATGGCTACTTTTAAATCTGTTATTGAATGTCCAGGGAGATTGAAGTGTTCTCCTGGCTTTTGTATGTTACCATTCCTGACGTTTGGTTTGTGTCCATTTATTCTTTTGCGTAGAGACTGTCCGGTTTGTCCAATGTACATGGTAGAGCGGTATTGCTGACACATGATGGCATATATCATATTGGTAGATGTGCAGGTGAATGAGCCCCTGATGATGTGGCTGATGTGGTTGGTTCCTCTGATGGTGTTGCTAGAGTAGACATGGGGACAGAGTAGGCAACGGGGTTTGTTACAGGGATTGGTTCCTGAGTTAGTGTTTCTGTGGTATGGTGTATAGTTGCTGGTGAGTATTTGCTTCAGGTTGGTGCGCTGTCTGTAAGCGAGGACTGGCCTGCCTTCCAAGGTCTGTGAGAGTGAGGGATCATTTTCCTGTTGTTTTCCTTGTTGGGGCTGTCCTGTAGTAGGTGACTTCTGGGTACCGTCTCGCTCTGTCAATCTGTTTCCTCACTTCCCCAGGTGGATATAATAGAACTAATCACTTTTCTAACTTGTAACAGTGACTTTCCATATATCTTAATTTTCTTTTTTAATAGGGTCCTGTTATGCCTGGCAGTCATTCGGTTGAGAGATTTGTAATAGAAGAAAACCTTCACTGCATCATCAAATCCCACTGGAAAGAGAGAAAAACGTGGTAAGAAGTCTTTTCACTGAGTGAATAAAGGAAAAGTGGTATAAGACCACAATACCCCTTCCTGAATTCTTTTTTTAGCTTTCTGTCTTGAGCATCGTGACTTTCACGGGAGACCTTTAAAATCCTGAATGACTGTTGTCCAGAAGCTTGAGATGAAGAAGTTAGGAAATTATATTCCTGCATTCCACTAAGTTTTTAAATTTAAAATTGCTTCCAAAAAAGAGCCAGTAGCCTTAGTGTAGACACTTGGGGTAGGTCTACACTTACCCGTCGCGTCGGAGGCGTCGGATCAATGTTCTGGGTTCGATTTATCGCGTCTTGTCTAGACGCGATAAATCGAACTAGGAAGTGCTCCCCCGTCGACGCTGGTAATCCAGCTCGACGAACGGAGTAGGCGGAGTTGACGGGGGAGCCTGTGCGCCGCGTGTGGACCCCGGGTAAGTACCTTTTCATTCGAACTAAGATAGTTCGACTTCAGCTACGTTATTCACGTAGCTGAAGTTGCGTATCTTAGTTCGAATTGGGGGGTTAGTGTAGACCAGCCCTTGGTGATAAACGGGCAGGATTTGTGTTTGTGGCAAGGGTTCTTGCACAATGACTGGTACAGCTTTCTGCTTCCACAGAAACTAGAAATCCTGTGTTCTTGTGAAGACTTTGACTGTTACAGTTAATAGGAAGATTCCTGTCTTAGTCCTTCCACTTTTTTGTGGAAATTATCTAGAGCAGGGGTCTCAAACATGCGGCCCATGGGGTTATTTTCTGCGGCCTGCCAAGCTCCCCGCGCCCTCCCTCCCCCCGCATTATTTCCCGTGGCCACCAAGCTCCCCCGCCCCCCAGCGTGCCGTGTCCCCACTCCTTTGCCTACCTCCAGGCGCTTCCCGCCACCAAACAGCTGGAGGAGGAGGAGTGGGGAGCCGCGTGCTCGGGAGGAGGCGGAGAAGAGGTGGGGCAGGGGTGGGGATTTGGGGAAGGGGTTGGAATGGGGGCGGGGACTTCAGGGAAGGGGTTGAAATGGGGGCAGGGAAGGGGTAGGAAGAGGCGGGGCCTCATGGAAGGGGTGGTTGGGGGCAGGGCCAGGGCCAGCGAGGGGGTGGGTGTCAGTGATGCGGCCCTCGGGCCAATGCACTAGTCCTCATGTGGCCCTTGTGGTCATTTGAGTTTGAGATCCCTGATCTAGAGGGTGTTATAAATTAGTGCAAGTGGACTAGGCTTAGAAGAATTGAAGAGTGGCATTATTTTCCTTTGGGACAAATGCTGGATAATGAAGCAGTCATTAAATGGTACTGCAGAAGTCCGAAGGCCTCTTGTATTTTCCATTAGCTTGTCCTATATTCAAATATCAATGGTAAAATAAGGGCCATGGGGAGGTGGCTCGGCAGGCACTTGCTAATGAGATACTCTTCATTTTGGTTCATGAATCAAATTCAGGCAAGGCAAGTGGTGACTGGCAGGTTTTTGTCTGGCTTATATGAGCCGAGTTTGATTTCAGTACAGTTTTCAGGTGGGCAGGTACCAACATTACGCAAACCACCACAAAACTTATACTAGATGGTATCTTTGTTAGTAGTTTGAGTATTCAAGAATTGCATATGTGTGGAAATAAACCTGTTTCTCCAGGTTATGGTTCAGGCATATCTGTGAATAAGCTTGCACTGATGCTTGTGTTTTACCTGTTGTGTGTGTGTGTAAATAGTTGACTTCAGTCTTTAGACCTTTCAATCTGAGAGCCTTCATGCAAAAAATGAACTATTCCATAAATCATTATTTCTTGGTACCTAGACCATATCTAATCTGTTGCATTCTAACTCGCATGTATTTATTTTTGCAGTGCTGCACAGCTACTGAGCTATCCAGGAAATAACAAGATCCCTTTGAACTATCACATAGTTGAGGTATGCATTTTACACACACACTGATCAGGAATCCTAACATTCAAAAACCAGTAGGAGAACACTTCAGCCTCTCTGGTCACTCAATAACAGACTTAAAGGTGGCTGTTCTGCAACAGAAAAGCCTCAAAAACAGACTCCAATGAGAAACGGCTGAACTGGAATTAATTTGCAAACTAGATACCATTAACTTGGGTTTGAATAGAGACTGGGAGTGGCTGGGTCATTACACAAATTGAATCTATTTCCCCATGTTAAGTATCCTCACACCTTCTTGTCAACTGTCTGAAATGGGCCATCTTGATTATCACTACAAAGGTGGTTTTTTTTCTCCTGCTGATAAGAGCTCATCTTAATTAATTAGCCTCTTAGAGTTGTTATGGCAACTTCCACCTTTTAATCTTCTGTGTATGTATGTATAAATACTGTATGTTCCATTTTATGCATCTGATGAAGTGAGCTGTAGCCCACGAAAGCTTATGCTCAAATAAATGTGTTAGTCACTAAGGTGCCACAAGTACTCCTCATTTTATTAAGAACTAGGAAGTTCAGTTAAACTTACAAGCACGTGGTAATCTTGTGGGTGAATCGCTAAACAAAATCACTCCAGGAATTAAAGGTTTACAATCCAAAATCGCCGAATATTTTAAAAACCAGGAATCTCATAAGGTCAACCAAACCACCTCGTCTCTACCCCTATTCAGGCCAAAGAAACAACAGAAATGGAGATTGCTTTATCCCTCCATAATAGTTTTCATCTCATCAGTGACTACAAACCCTAAATTGCCTTTAGCGTTAATCAGAGAGTGGTTGTACAGAGTCTGGCATTGTGCTGGCTGTACACAATCTCCAAAATAAATAATTTACCATTCTAATTTGAAGACTGCTTAAAGGCCTTCAAAAAATTCCAAATCAGAAACATAGGGGCCTCCTCTTCAATCACTAATCTGAGTAGGATATGAAAGTAATAAAGTTTGTAGGTAAGAGGGTAACAAGGGAAAATGGAAAGTGGGTGTTACAGGTTGCTTGACGGTGACTGTTAACCTTCCTGTCTATGAATGTGTCTTTAACAAAACTACAATGTTCTTAGGTTTCTTCTGTCTGAGAAACTGGAAAATTGAGTGTTAGTAAAAAAACAAAACTGCTATGCTCTTGTAAGACCGCTAACATTCAAGTCAGTGAAGCATCACTTTCAACCTTAATGCCAGTTTAACTAATGCTTTTGTCTGGGGAATTTCCCTTCTTTTTACAAAGTCATTTGAATAATAGAAATAATGTGAACTAACCAATAGAAAATGAAAATGCCATTTATGCTTCGATACATGTGTACTTCTGCCTCACTGATGGAGGGCTAAGGTGCGCCATCTTTATACTTAACTCAAACAGCTGTCTTGTTCAAGCTTGCCTCATTTAGGAAGCGGCTGTACTTGAAGCAATGATTGTCAGTTTTAAAAATTGAATGTTTAAATTGAATGTATGCACAGTAGAATTTACTGTTAAGTTTTAATGATACTTCTAAAGCTAGAATCTCAGAATAATAGAGTGCAGTGAAGTGCTTTCACTTTGGATTGATCTTTAACTCTGGTGTAGAATTTGAAGTGGCTGGGTCTAAGGTATCAGGATCTCCATCAAGGACATGCTAGGGTCAGGTGGAGAACTTACAAAGCCCATTAAGTATTTTCTGTCCTTAAAGGAAATGCTAAGGCATTATCAGACTAATGCTAGGAACACTAGAGTTGAGTGAACAAGCAGTCAAGTCTAGAAGTCCAGGGTTTATGTTGAAAATTGAACCTTAGTTGTGCCTTTTTGCAGTATTTTGGGGAATAACTACTTCTCAAATAAAATTATACAGAAAAGAACACTCAAGTTGCAAAGTCAGAGACTGAACCTGAATTCTGGCATTTCCTAATTTGGCAATGTTGTAGCTGTGTTAATACCACAATATTGGAGTGACAGCGTAATTAATATCTTTAACTGCACAGACTTCTGTTGCTTACACGGAGTTCTTTAGCTGTGACACTGCGTACCTTTCCCAGACCTTGATACAACATGGAACAGATTGTTAAGCATAAAGAGCTAACACACATTGCAAGAGACCATTCAAGGTGAAGCGGAGAGTTAACATCTCTCCAATAGTATGAAAAAGGAGGGTTAGTGAATCACAGCTTGTAATAATGAGCCATAAATCCAGTGTCTTTGAGTCCATGATTTTTAGCTTCTAGCAAAGTTATGAATTTAAGCTCCCAGGCTTGTTTTTAAGGTGTTGTGCAGGCTTTCTTTTGAGGATGAGGACTGAGAGGTCTGATATGGAGAGATGGTTTTCGTTAAAAAGGTTTGCCCTCAAATTATATGGCATTTTTGTCTTTATCATTTTTTCTGTGACACTTCATTCATGAGCTTAGTGATTGTCTCGTTTCACCTATGTTGTTGTTGGAGAATTAAGGTTCTCTAGGCATTCTTAATTTAGCCCCCTTTGTTCTTATCCATTATGATAGTCTTTATTATATGATCACATGTAATAAAGGACCCCTACTTGATTCAGTGTGCGGAGAAGTGTATGGCTTGACTCTTTCAGGGTACTTAGCACTTCAAGCACAGCTCTCGCTGACCGCAGTTGAAGTTGAGTGTGCTCAGCACTCTTACAAATCAGACTCCAGATGTCTCAGATTGGGCACCCAAAAGTGAGGAAAGTGTCTACTTGTGGAAATTTGTTTTGCGACTTGCCCTTAATCACACACACACACTGTGGCAGAGACAGGGATAGAATCCAGTACTCAAGGGTTGCATTTAATTTTCTAGACTGGGCTCTGATAACATGCTTTTTTCCTCTCCCCCCCCACAGGTAGTATTTGCAGAACTGTTTCAGCTTCCAGTTCCACCACACATTGAAGTCATGTACACAACACTTCTGATTGAATTGTGCAAACTTCAACCTGGCTCTTTACCCCAAGTTGTATCTTTTCCTTGTTGTTAAGGAGCACAGTAGCTTTGAATGCTTTTTCTTTTGTTCTCTGGAAAACTGAGTGTTGTCATAAATTGTAGCGGTGACTTTATTTCCTTCTCCCCTTATTCAGTTGAATAAAACAAGCAAATACTTTGCCCATCAGTACTACGTATGTGAAAGAACAATGCAGACAAATAGCCGTTGTACTTCTGCTACCCAAGCCTCTAGTGTCAAAGTAATGGGAAAAATTTCCAGTGTTTTAAGCACTCATTTTAAAAATAAACCCCAAATGCTAAAATAGAGATGACTGTAATTATGCTGTATCATTGAATCATAATGCAGGAAACAGATTGTCAGTAAACCTGGCATATTTACTTCAGTGAACAGAGCACGTTGGCTTCTCAGTTACTATGTCTCTGCGTATTAACTCTTTGTTAATATCAGGGTCTAAAGTCACCTTTAAAAAGTAAATTGTTGGACTATATTCTCCTTACTTACCTGCAAAGACTCAGGTAGAGAGCTTTGTCCTTCAAGAGACAAGGACGTCACTTAAACAGTGCAGATAGTTATAAAAGTCCTTATGGTTTAAGACTTCTGAAATATCAAGTTTCAGATCATATCAAAGTTTGTGTTTTACAGCTCAGATAAAGTCCCTGAAATTTAGAGTTGAGTCTTTGACACACTTGTATCTCAGTGGTGTCATAATCTGAAATGAACCAACTTTAAAGGCTCACTCTGGCTTCTAGAAGATCAATGTTACAAAAAAAGTAACATTGACCGTGGATGACTTGATTGGGTGAAAATTTTCAGTCTGTTTCTAACTCAGCCCAGATTAATAGATTTAGCATATACATTTATGCAACAAGTTTGTCACTGAAATAGCTGCTGCAGTTTTCTTGCCGCATCATAGCGGAGAGGTCTTCCCCTTGCCATCTTACATTGTCCCATGGCTTTAAAAAGATTAGCAGTTAAGAAGCATGGAGGACTGTCATCCATTTTTGAGCTGCCTTCTGTTTAAATTCTTCCCCAAAAATCTCTAACCCTAGTGGTGAAAACAATCTGGCAAAACAAGTGCAGTATTCAGAGAAATGAAGATAAAAATGAGTGAAGGTGGTTTGTTCTTGTTGCTTCTTACTGAGTTCTTTAGTGTGTTAGACTGTATCACTAGATGTGCAGCTTCCGCTGTCTTGTAAAGTACTCTCTTTATGAGCAGAGACAAGAGTCTACCTATTGGGCAAACTGCAGTTGCTCTCTTTTCTGTGATATTACCAAGACTTGCCCCAGCTTGGAATAGTTGAAAAGTGAGATGTTACTGGTGGGGGGAACATCCTTCCGCAAACCCTCCTAGGAAAGTGGAAAGAGTTAATATAAGCTGTGATTTATCAGACTCCTCTTTGCCTTAATTACACACTTGCAGCTTGCACAAGCCACAGAAATGCTGTACATGCGCTTGGATACAATGAACACTACGTGTATAGACAGGTAAGTGCTTATGCATTTCAGGAACATCAGAATGTTTTCCTCATTGTACATTTGATGAATTGAAAATGGGTCACATTAAATTCTTCCTACTACCTATTGGCACCATAACAAAACCCTGTAAATCCTAAGTAGAGCGTTTTAATGTTTGAGCTCTAGTCTTGAGCCTTCTAAACTGAAGGATGGGTGTCTGAAGGATGGGCGTCTACTTAGCACTTGCTCGCCTTCCTCTGCTGTCTGCCGAGATCCTTCTTTCCTTACTCTCAGAAGGGCAGTTGCCTTATACTGCCAATCTACTGCCCTCCAGATCAGTGCTCTGCCTACGAGCATGGTGCAGTTATGAGCTCAGTCCACACTCTGATCTGCTGATGCATGCCACTTCCATCCTCTGGCCTGAGGGAGGGGTTGAGAGTTGGTTTACAGTGGGATAGCAGGCTAAAGGAGGGTGACCGTTCATTGTTCTAAGAGTTACGTGAAGCTTGTACAACATGTTGTAAGAATTGCAGTGGCTATGGAGAAAATCATTAAGACAATCTGCATATTTGCAGGTTTCAGAGGGGTAGCCGTGTTAGTCTGGATCTGTAGAAGCAACAAAGGGTCCTGTGGCACCTTATAGACTAACAGAGGTATTGGAGCATAAGCTTTCGTGGGTCAATACCCACTTCGTCGGATGCAACCACTGCTTGCATCCGACGAAGTGGGAATTCACCCACGAAAGCTTATGCTCCAATACCTCTGTTAGTCTATAAGGTGCCACAGGACCCTTTGTCGCTTCTACATATTTGCAGTCAGCTATCTTTACTTATGTTAATAAATTGATATAATGGGACCAATGTGGTGAATCTGACAGAGCATGAGACTATCTCCATTCTGTCTCAAAGGCCAAAGTGACTCTCGCTAAACCTAAGGTGAGTCTGCACTTACGGCAGTGTGTAGACTGCAGACACTGCACACCCCCACAGCGTGGGTATAAATAGCAGCGTAGGCAGCACTGCTTAGGCGTGCAGAGTACAGATGCCCCAGAACTTCAGGGTACATACTCAGCATGGCTCTCTACATTCCCAGAAAGTGCCTGTTTCTAGCAGGGTAGTGTTTTGCTGCCGGAGCTTTTTCCCACTGCCATATGTAGCTACATGCACCCTTCACACCGCTGCAAGTGTAGACATAGTCTTAATGTTTGGTATCTGAGAACACACATGTTAAGTTTATTCCTTAGAGGTGCCTTACAGACCACTAAGATGGAGCCACCTGGAACCAAATAACAAAGTTTTGTCGTCATTTTGGTGGGAGCTTAGGTAGTGGGCTAAAACTGCAGAGTTGTCACTTTTCATTCTTCCTTGTTTAGACTTTAAGGTCAGAAGGGACCATTATGATCATCTAGTCTGACCTCCTGCGCAATGTTTGATGCTTCATGGACTTAATGTGACATTTTTTTTAATGTTGCCAGGCTAGTAATTGCTCTAAAACCATAAGTTGTGACCTGATTAATCAGTGGCTTCTAGTAGCTGAGAGAGAAGCTGTACCTTACAAAGGACTGTGTAAAGACAGTTATCTGCCAAATAAGAGAAACTACTCTGTATGCCTGAATCATATTTTAGCTGATAAAATAGTGACGAGAATGAAAAAGAAAAATCTATTAACCCCCTTTTGAAATTGCCTGTTGCACTTTTATATGAATATATGACCAAAGACCTCTGTAGATAGACTTGTACACTTGACAAACTTGGCTTCATTTGGAGTTCAGTGCTTAGCAAGTATTGGAGGTGGAGGGAGAGGCTGTGTAAGGGGTGAATTTCAAAAGTGCCTAGGGGACTTAGGAACACAAGTCTCACTTATTTGCAGTAGAAATCCCAAGTCTCTTATGCACTGCTGAAAATATCCCACTTAACTTGGGCACTTAAAGCAAAGAAGCTAAACATTGTTGACCTTAGTATACCAGCATGTTTCTGTTCTGTTATAAACGGTGTTTTAACATCAACTCTAACATGCCAGATATGAGTGTGCCTTTTAATCTGAATGGGTGACTCACTAATGACTTACTCTGTGACTTTTTTCTGTTCATCATTTTTTGGAACACATTTTTCTTGACTATTGAAATGACTCTAGGCTTCCCTTTGAAAAGTATAATTGAAACTCTCGTCTAATTTTTTGTTCTGTGAGTTGTTGCATACTTAATGGAACTATAACCTTTCCCTCTTTAAAAGGTTCATGAACTGGTTTTCCCACCATCTGAGTAACTTTCAGTTCCGTTGGAGCTGGGAAGATTGGTAAGTTTTTGTTGGGGTCCCCATTTGAACCATTTGTATTGCATAAAACTTTTGAACGTATCCAGAACTTGCCAGTGGTGCTGCTAATAGTTGTCCCCAGCTATCTGTAGTTAACATCTCTCTAAAGCACTAATCACCATAGCATCATCACCATAGTGCCTTAACTTTATAACCATTTACATTTAGACAGGATGCAAAATACTGTCCTTGTGTAACTAATATATCACAATCTGCTTAATACAGTTAAAACTGTTTTTTACTGTAATTAGAAATCACTTATTTCAATATGTATTTGCGAAGATGAGACTCCATGTTGGCAGTTCATAGATTCTAATACCATTATGTCTTAGTACCCCATCTCAAAATTGCTGACACCGTGGAGAGCGGAAAGGAGAGTGGTGTAGCTTAACTGTGCTTAACCTGTGAACACTTTGTACAGGACTGAGGCAATCTAAGAACAGATTAAGAAGAAAATACAGTGCTTTTTACATGCTATCAAATTTTGCACTTTGTTAGGTCAGATTGTCTTACTCACGACCTTGACAAGCCCAAACCCAAGTTTGTAAGAGAAGTCTTGGAAAAATGCATGAGGTAAGTGAAGCTTTTGAACACACCACTTTAGGCGCATGGTATTTACTATCAAGTTTGTCTGATCATTGTTTACTTTTAGATACTATTAACCAGATTCCTTTCAACTTTGCACCTGTATATGTACTTATGAACTCTTTCCCATACAGCACATTCTATTCATGTTTTCAGTAGATGTGTCAATCTGTTCTGTTGTCTTGGCTGATGAGACTCTTGGAAATATGCCAGTAATGGGACACTTCCACTCTCCTAATAGACTGGTTTCATTGACTCTTAATGTCTGGAAGGACCTATCCTCAATAACATGTAGTAGTAATCAGACTTCTTGGTTTTTGTTCTGCCAAAATTAAAACATAATAAAATAAGAGCATATTTAAGGCAACACCATGGGGTATTCCTCAAAATATTCCACTGGTAATTCTATTACAACTGAAATTTTCTCTTGCAGGCTTTCATACCATCAGCGAATAATAGATATTGTTCCTGCTACCTTCTCTGTCCTTAGTCCTGCAAACCCATCGTGTATTTATAAATATGGAGATGAAAGCAATAGTAAGTATACCAGCTATTTAGAAGACTTTAATATTTTCATAGCATTCTGAAGAAAACGTTATCTATGTTTTGAGATCTGATCAAGCAAGGCAACACTCTAGTTTCTGGGTCAAATTAGTTATCTTTATAGAAGAAAATTCAAAATGGAAATAGGCTGACTTTTAACCTGGAAAAATTGCCCGAGTGGGACACAGTAATATAGTTTAGGTCTAAAATTTTGATTTGGGGCAGGTTGGGAGGGAATTCACTGAAAAAGGGTTCCTAAAAAGTTTAAAATGTCAATGTAGACACCTTGGTTTGAAGTTAATTACCCTGCAATGTTTGCAGCCTCAACACTGCAGCATTGTGCTAGTTGCAAGGAAGCCTAAACGTCCATTTGGCTTCTGTTTTCGGTGTCCGAGCTGAGTGATGCGCAAAAGTTGAACAGCATAGTGAAGATAACTTACTATTCTTTGAGTTCCACATTTGTTTCAGAAACAAACGAAAGAGCTCTTGGTAAGCTCCAAAGAACTCTAGCTAATAAATGAAGCAAGTAAACAGACAGGAGTAAGACAATAGTTGAGGTGAAAAATGATGTGGAGAGATTATTTGTGAAGAAAAAAAGGATGAGTGCCATAAGTATAAGGAGTGTCACAATTGAAGTCACAAGGTGAGCGGGAGAAAGAAATGAAGAGACTCTTCAAGGAAGTATGAGGAAATTGGAGCACAGATGTAGGCAAAGGGACGGTTATGTAAGGCCTCTAAAGTTGAGGCCAAGCAGGGATTGAATTTGATGTAGCAGATATGAGGGAAGGATTCTATGCGGCTGCTGATGTGGACAGTGACATGGTGAGCAGGGTGGTAGCAGCAAGATTTTGGGTAGCTGTGGGGGAGAGAGGGAGGGAGAGTTGAGAGGCAGAAAAGATTATATGTATGTAGGTGTGGATAACATTTTGCTACTGGAATAGAGGAAAAGGTGGATTTGGGAGGAAGAAAGGACAAAAGGAGTTGAGTGTACTAGTTTTGCCAAGCTTTTATGTGGGGAGGTGCGGCCACAGCTCTTAATGTCCACGCTACCTGGAATTGAGAGTGTGGTTTTAAGTGTTACATAATTTAACTATTCACTGAATATTAAAACAAGTTCACATCTTGAGAGAAATTAGAGATTTGTGAGTTGGCTGCATGTGGTCCCGGTGTAGCATATGAGTCTGCAGATTGCTGCAAAATCCATATTTCCAGCATGCCAAAATATCAGTTCTATTAATACAAAGCGGTAATTGTTGTTTTTATTTTTAATTGTTCAAGGAAAAGTGTGTGCTTTTCTGAAAAATGCACAAGCTGACATAAAAGTAACCCATATTCATTGCAACTAATTTTGAAGATGATCAGACCTTTTGTCTTCTGTTTAGAGTCTCTGCCGGGATATACTGTTGCACTCTGTTTGACCATTGCCATTAAAAATAAGACCAGTAATGATGAAATCTTCGGCATCTTAAAAGATGTGCCCAATCCTAACCAGGATGATGATGATGGTAAGGATATCTGACATTAGGCATTACAAGGTCATTTCTTCTGTGTTCAAAACTACTTTCACCATCCTGTCGAACTAGGAGTTGTGCCTGGTACATTGTTTCATGACTTTGTACATTTAAGATCACTTAACAGGAAACGGAACTAGTATAAAACGTTGAGTGTGTTTTTGTTTCTCTTGCCCCACAGACAGTATCCATTCTTATCAATGGGATAGTGGTAGGAAGGAGTAAACTGGTATTTGAAATGTACTATTGGGTGGTTGTTGCTGACAAAGATAGTATGAAAGAATGAAATAGTCCCTCAAACGTCACTATCAGGAAGCAGTTCTTGGTATTAGTTTTGATCTAGAAAACGTAACGTGGTTTGTATGCTAAGTATGTGAGAGCGCCTCTTTATAGATTACCTTAGCAGTTGAGAACAGCTAAGAGCTCAAGCTGCCATTCCCCTGGTCTAAACAAAATAGACATTCTTGTAAAGGGGCCTTGGCTTGAGCTCGCTTCCCAGCCTCACCCTTGCTGTAAACATCCAGTGTCTTTCTGTCTGGGGCTTATCTGTTCTCAGATGTCTTAGAAGAGAGATTTGAGAAGTCGCATCTAAAGTTGGTAGCTTGCGTGAAAAAGAACTTGAATAATTCAGTAATAATATGTGAGATTGTACAGGCACCTAGATGAATATATACAAATCAAAATACATGGAGATAATAAAGTGGTGTAGGACTGTCCCAAGTCAGGGGAAGAATGGGTTATAGCAGAGGTTTTCAAACTGTGGTCCGCGAGCTCCATTCAGGTGGTCCACGGATAGTTCCTTCTAAGGTGCACACCTGGGTGGCTGCACACGAGAGAAAGAAGGGCTGTAATTAGGTGCCTGAACCCTGGAGAAGATGCACATGTAAGGTGAGGTGGTGGCCTTGGGGGGAATAGGGGGTAGTTGGAGGGGACAGTGGGGTTGAGAAGAGGGGGTGGGGGGAATTTGGGATGTGCAGGGCTGCGGCGGCCAGAGAACGAGGCGACTTTCTCCAGCTCCAGGGTTGTGGCTGAGGGAGAGACTATTGATATTAAAATATGAGTTGTGTGCTTTTATTTGTAGAAGAAAAACATGTTTATTATTTAGGGTTTTTTTTATATAGTCCCTTTATCCAAAGCGCTTTACAATAGTTAGCTAACGGAACAAACAACATTTGGAAAGCTCATTAAGTGGTCTGCCAAGTCCCTCAGCAATTTTCAAGTGATCCGGTGGGAAAAAAGTTTGAGAACCACTGGGTTATAGGAATCCTAAAGGGATTAAACTGCTGTTTATCCTCTGAAAAGAAAGATGTTGATATGAGTGCTTTTGAAAGTCAGCAGATTTTGCTAGGTATGCTAAAAATGTCAAATGGGAATGGAATCTTCCCTGCTGGTATGAAACAAGAGTTTGAGAATCATCTCCTATAGAGGATAAGGGAGGAGTGTAGTGTAGTCCTAAATGTACTCCAGTAGCTGCATGTCAGCGAGGTAAGACTATCTATCTCTGCATGGCGCCACCTGGCAGCCTGAGGGAGTTGCTGATAAAACTGCAGCTTTTAGAAAGCATTGACTGATTCCTTGTTCAGGCAGTAAAGCTCAAATGCTAAATCTCAAATTTTGCAAAATAAAGAAACCATGAATTATCTTCAGTGCTTTGTTTGCAGGGTTAGATTTTGATAAATACTTGTAATATTGATTTTAATTTAACCCACTGTTTCAATTTGAAAACAACTTTCAGATGAAGGATTCACCTTTAACCCTTTGAAAATAGAAGTTTTTGTACAGACTCTGCTCCATTTAGCTGCCAAGTCCTTCAGTCACTCATTCAGTGCTCTGGCAAAGTAAGTGATAAATGCATTATATTTCTGACTTTATGGAACGCATTTTGATTAGAACAGTGAATTAATTGCTTGGTAGAGCTATTCTTCCACAAGCTTCAGTGTTTTGTATGTTGCACAGTGTAATGTGAAAGTAAGGAAGGAGAGAAGAGCTGATAGCTTTTTTTATATATATAAATAAATAAAAGGGATGGTAGTGTGAATCTTGCTATCCAAGCAGAGATTGTAATGTGCATTTTTCTCCATGTGGCTAGGGCAGGATTCTGCACATTCTGAGACATGCCTTAGCTTGTTGCTCACCTGGGAGAGTACAGCAATAGGTAGCACACTTCCCAGTGCCCACAATGGCCCAGAGGTCCCCACCAGTAGTATAAAGTACACAGCAGCAAATTTGTGCATCCTTTTGTCCATGCCACACCTGCCCGGACCAGTGCACTTTATGTGGGCATGGCATGGATACATGTTCTAATGCCCACACGTAAACCCTGCTAGAGTTCTGGGGGACTCATAAAAGAACTGGAGTCTGTTGGTCCCATCAGTGTATGGCTAAGGAAGGAAGTAGGTCTGCCAACAACATTTATGTATTGGTATTAGACCCTGCAAGCTCTTCCGTAGTGAAGATGCAAGATAGGTTCAGTTGTGATCGTTGAAGTGGTATCAAAATGGAGGCTGTAACAGAAAGCTGTCTGTCTGAAATATCATAGGTGACCTTCTACCAGCATGCTATAATCTTCTAGGAAAATTGGAGGTAAGCTCACCCAAGCATGGGAGAAGTGCCAACTCAAAAGGGGGTTATCTGATGTATCAAACACAGTCCTAGTCATTTTGCCTGCTCATAACTGATACAGCATGGTCTAAAAATTCCATATTTTTCTTTTAATGCTTGTACTGAGTGAGGCTTGGTGTGTCTCACCTATTTGGGCTTTCTTGGTAAAACTTAAACTAGTTCTGCATATGTTATGGTCCTGTGGTGTTAACGCTCCATGGTGCAGAGCCGTGCAGGTGGGGAGGCAATGGAGGGGGTCTGGTATGGGGGAGAAAGCAGGCAGAAGAGCTACATGCAGAATGCATCTGTGGAGGAATGGGGCCCATTACAGTGCAACTTGCAAGCTCCATTTGGGATCCTGTCATTGCACAATGAAATGTGACTTAACCCCGGGAGAGCTAGGACTTAATTCATTGAGCAGCAGTGAAAATAGTAAATATCTATTACTAAAGGGAAACATGCCTTATTGTAGTGTCCTCAGACACAAATGTTAGCCTGGAAATGCAGATAAAATAATTTTAAAAGAAATTCCTCTATAGCTTTAACTGTGGCCCTGTACCGTCATTCACAGAGCCACCTAAACAAGAAAAGTCTGTTCTCCAGTACCTCTCATCTTCATCTCATTAGTGACTCCAGACATGCAAAGTGACGTATCTGTACTACTAGCCTCTCGCTAAACTGTTCTCTCCTGCACTTAAACTGAAGTTCATTTAAGTTTTAATTCCTATATGTTCCTATTAAAATTCTAGTTAGATTATAAACTCCTCACGGGAGGAATGGTCTTCCTCTTTTACTACAATGTGAAGCGTATTGGTGCTCCCTATAGAACTACTGATTATGCAAAACACTTGAATGTAGCTTGAGGCTGCATAACTGAAATCTGGGTATAAGGACACAGGATTGGTGCAAATTTACTGATGTAAGTGCAATATATTCTAGATCTCTGTATGCTGGTATGTATATTTTAAATCTTAACTGTTAAATGTGAGGCGTCTTGGTTTAAGTGGTTATCCTGTCTTTTTGCTGAGTCAGTTTCTGTGTAGAAACAAAAATTCACAGAAGGCTTGAATTCTATCTTCATCTGTAAGGGACCAAAAAGCTAACGCACATTCCTGGGTTTTATTTTCATGTTTGGTTAGTAAACTCTAGCAAAGACCACAATACAAACAAAGCTGTTACTGATGGTATTTAGGAAAAGTAAGAGTTGAAAATAAGCACAGTGCAATCCATATCTTATGACTTAATATCTTTCTCAAAGGTAACTTGCTAGTGCTGTACTTAATGATTGCATTATGTCAGAATGCCCCAGATAGCAATTAGATTTCAAAACGTACTTGTTACCCTAACTTTCAGATGACCCTGTGCTCTGATTTCAAGCATCCCGTGCTCCTGCCTAAATGTTCCAGTTGTGCACTGTGCTGGCAACATCCCGACTACCCAGGGCCAGCACAAACGGGGGCAGGTAAGTGGTGCATTTCTTTACTATATGGCAGAGTTTTGCCAATTTTTTTACATTCACTTTTGGAATATAAAATACCTCTACAGTTGCAAAACCATGCCATATAGTAAGGGAAAATCCCTCATATGATGCACCACCACCACCGCCACCCCTTGCAGTCTGGCCCTGCATGTGAGGTCACAAGCACTGCATATATTGGGACATCTTGGAGCAGGAGCAGCTGATAAATAGGTAAACCTATGTGCTGAATGTCCCAAAGAGCAAGTGGCATAACCTTACATTAACTGGGTAACACCAGTCTACCAAACGATCCTTCGTGTTGTGCAATAAAATACCAATTAAGTAATTATAAATATGACACAAGCAATAAGTCATTATAAAACCATACATTAAATGAAAATCTTTTTGATATAAGTATCTTAAATTTGCCTAAGCAAGATAAAATACATCCTAGAATTTTTTACTGGATTTTTGATTCCAAGCTTCTGGTACAGAAACATTTGAACTTTTAGATACTCTGTTGCAGCTGTCTAAAATATGTTTAACTTCTTTTGATTAAACGTTGTGTACGTAGATACAATATGCTGTGTTAAAATGTGGCACTTCATGTATGTACATTCTGAATCAGTTCACTCGCAAATCAGTTTATTGGTTTCTGAACTAGCACTGAAACTTGAAATGTTTTCAGGTTATATTGCTGCTTAAATTCAGAAAGGTGCTACATAAACTGCCACCGGAAGAAGTGTAGCAATTTCGAACCTGGTCGGCCCTGACCTGCAATTGATGATACACTGGCAGCCTGCTGTGACCAGGGAGCCCTCTTGCTGTCATTGGCACACCTGGCACCATCAATTGTAGCATTGGGACTTAAACTGGTAATTTACATTTTATGTCTTAACAACTTCCGTTATGAACACTCACATTCAAACACCATCAAAACTTAGTAGGTGAGTTGTTGGAGGATCTTCTGCTGTGGAGTGTATGGGACAATACGCTGCAAGGGCATGTTTACACTGGGGCACTCAGATACGTTAAGGCAAATCAACTAAAGGTGTCAATGTTCTTAAGTTAAAATGTTAAATCCATGCGTGGCTGCTCTCATTCAGGAGAAAAGTGACAATAATTTGCTGTAGATTAAATTCCATTAAGGGCTTGTCTACATGAGCAATGAGACTATGTCCAGCTGGGGTGTGAAGTACTCCACACTAGCCTGCTGTGGTTTAACTGTGGGCACCCTGATGATTCACTTTAACAGTTTGTTAGAGGGCTTTAACATGTGTCGTCAGGGCATGCACAGACCATGAGACCGACCACAGCAGGCTAGTGGGGGAAAGATTCACACCCTGACTTGCCGCAGCCTAATTGTTCTTCTTTACTCTGAATTAAGATCATCCACATGGGGATTTAACCCTCATCGGTTTCAAACTAGTAGTTCATCTGCCTTAACTTTCCGAAGTGTTCCTGTTTAGACATGGCCTATTAGAGAATCGCCATGACTTGGTCACAGTGAGTATGTCTACACAGCCTGTAGCAGTGAGCCTCCTAGCCTGGGTCCGTGGACTCGGGCTTGCAGGGTTCATACTACTGTGCTAAAAATAGCTGCATAGACAGGGCTTTGAAGTTGCAGCTTGGCCTCTGAACCCATCCCCCTCCCTAGCTCTAGCCTGAGTTGCAACGTCTACATGGATATTTTTAGTGCTGTAGTACAAGCCTAGGTCTGTTGACTCGGACTGGGAGGGTCACTACCATAGGCTGCGTAGGCATATTCTCAACCAAACTTTTACTGGACCACTTCAACTACTTGCAGTGCATCCACTGATCGCTTTTATTTATTATAATAAGGTTTCATGAAGTCTTCAAAACACTCGCTGAAAGTGATGAGGGGAAGCTCCATGTGCTGAGAGTTGTGTATGAGGTCTGGAAGAACCATCCACAGGTAAGAGTGGTGATTTCAGATGTTTATTGAAGCTTACAGTCTCACAATAATGGGATACAACAAAATCAACACTGAAAAGCCTAGAGACTGAATTGTTTGCAAAGACAACGTTGCATTTTATGCTTTAAAAAAAAGAAAAGAAAAGAGAGGCCTAGCCACTGTTTACTTAAATTGTATATTAGAAAGAAGTCAAAATTTATTTACTGATGTTACTAACAGCATCTTAGATTAGATATCAAATTTGTATCTGTTTCTCACTATGCTACCTCCTTTCAGCATTTATTTCAAATTGATGGCAATTTGACATTCAGCTTCTTAGTGCAGTGTTTGGGTTGCTAACCCTGCAAGAGAATGTCTCTCATTAAAACAGTCATTTCCATTGGGGTTGTTAATATTATGGAATCATTTCTCTTGGTCTTAAGTTTTGCAAGAGTTTGTATTACAAAATCTAAACTTGGGCCAAATGTTTCAAAGTCAGAAATAGAAGTCTATCACTTAGAACTTGCTCTTACTGCAGACGTTACTTGAAATAAGTGTTACGATAAACTAGGGCTCAAGGCAATGTGCTTGTAGAATTGACTGGATCAACTGATCTGGCAGATTTGGTTTTGTGATGTGGCTGTTGCTTAATTGAGGTGAATACAACCTTAATTCTTTGGCTGTGTTACTGTGATTCAGCAGTAGTGAGTGTTCACTTCTAAGTAGTACACCAATTGAACTAAATGTAGATACAGATTTAGTTAAATTGTTGCAGGTCTTCTAGTGTGAACACTGTGTGTGGACCATCTTAAAACTAGTTCAGTGTGACAGTCACACCAGCTTACCCATATCTGGTTAAAATTGCACCTTTTGTTAAACTCATCTACACACACTGTTGCAGCAGGCCTTTAGAGACGCAGCTTGCCCTTATAGAGGGCATTCATGCTGCACTAGCTAATGATGGCTGTTGAGAGCAGAGGGGTCACTGGACAAGCTATAACTGATAGCACCTAATCCGGGGGTATTCTTACCTGTTGCATCCTATGTTTCACACCAGCAATGAACAGGTAGGACTGAATATCTCTTATTACCATAGGTATCGTGATCCTCTAATATAGTAAACAGATGTCTTTTCTCCCACAATGCAGATGATTGCTGTGCTTGTGGATAAGATGATTCGGACGCAGATAGTTGATTGTGCTGCCGTAGCAAACTGGATCTTCTCTCCAGAGCTTGCTCATGATTTTACTAGGTAACAAAATGAATTCTTTATTACTGAAACTAACATTCAATTGATTTATACATATTTTCACTTTATGGATAATGTACACTGAAAGCCAGTTTACTTTGCTCAAATACTTGGCTTTATTATGGTAAGCAAACAATTTTAAAAAAATAAAAATTACCTTTGCACTTCATACACAACCTACCTGTCAACCCCTCCAAAAGGATATTTGTCATTTAGCATTTTCCATTTAAAGTGGAGGTGCAGGTTTATAAGGAACCCAAGAATCCATCTCGTCTACAATGGTCTATAACTTCAGTTTTCAGTGTAGTAGCCGTGTTAGTCTGTGTCAGCAAAAAGAAAACAAGAAAAATACCTGTGGCACCTTAGGGTACGTCTATACTCACCCGTCGCGTCGGAGGAGTCCAATCGATCTTCTGGGTTCGATTTATTGCGTCTTATTAGACGCGATAAATCGAACCAGGAAGTGCTCCCCTGTCGACGTTCGTGGAGCAGGATTACCAGCGGAGCAGGCGGAGTCGACGGGGGAGCCGTGTGTGGACCACAGGTAAGTTCGAACTAAGAGACTTCGACTTCAGCTACGTTATTAATGTAGCTGAAGTTGCGTATCTTAGTTCGACAGGAGGGTTTAGTGTAGACCAGCCCTTAGAGACTAAAAAATTTATTTCAACATAAGCTTTCGTGGGTTAAAGAACCCACTTCATCGGATGCATGGAATGGAACATACAGTAATCAGATATTTATACATTCAGAGAAACTTGAAAAGGTGGGAGTGTCTATATCAATGTTAAGAGGCTAATTAATTGAAAGGAACTGTTATCAGTAGAAACTTTTGAAGTGATAATCAACATGGCCCATTACATTAGACGGTTGACACAAAGGTGTTTTTTAAGGAGGGTTTTCCTTAGGTATTTTTCCTGTTTTCTTATAACTTCAGTGTGTCTCTGAGGAAGGTTACACCTCTACAGTCACCATGCAAACTGCTCATTGGCACAGGGACTGTCTTGTTCTGCACTAGGTTAGCACCTTAGCACAATGGGGACATGGTATGTGGCTGAGGTTCCTAGGTGCTGCTGCAATACAAATAATAATAATAATTAATTGGGAGTGGGGATAAAGTCCCAGACCAGACTGTGGTTCATTTAACTGTTGTCCATAATTGCAGGTACTGTTGTTGCTAGTACCTTTGTGAATTCTACTTATCACTCTCAGTTCTATAAGTTAATAGTACATTGTATTCAGATAATTACTTTTTTAAAGCCAGTTTATTTGTTCATATAGTTATAGTTACAGTGAGTATCCGAATCATTAAAGAATCTCTTGAAGTAAACAAGGCTTAAAAGAAAAGGATACCACGTGATAGTATCCTATAGAGACTCTAGCATCTTGACATTTTTTAACTCCCTTGACATAAAACATTCTAACAAAACAAATCCATGATGTGTCTCATGCGTTCCTGAATAAATTCAAAATAAAACACCACTCATATTTCAAGGTAAAATGGAGGAAAGATCCCACTGTTAGTAATAGGAAGCCACATCTGTTTAAGTGTACTCCCCTATTATTATTGCATAAATTGCAAAGGAATTCAGGTTATAGTTGAAACTTTGGAAACTTCTTCCTGTACATGTATTTCTGTAATAAAGTATGTACACTTAATACATTCTGGTAACACTTGAAACCTGTACTATTGCTGTTAGTCTGAGTAAGAAGGTTGAGGCTAAAATACAGCTAAAATTTTAGACGTGTGATTTTTCTCTCTGCTCTGTAACAGTTTACTATTTACTGTGTTTTGTATTTTGTACCGGCTACAATAAGATTATAATTGGTTCTCTGCTAGGTTCTATATCTGGGAGATCTTACACTCCACAATTCGTAAGATGAACAAGCACGTCGTGAAGATCCAAAAGGAGCTAGAGGAGACTAAAGCAAGATTAGCCAGGCAACACAAACGAGTATGTATCTTGTTTTGTATCTTCTAAATATATTAGTAGCACTAGTATATTGAAGTAAAGCCATGTACATTTCACATTTACTGCATTTCAGACTAAATCCTACTTTTTCTGTGGCAATATGCATGTCAACTGATACGAGACTTGCTCTGTGAGACACACACATAAATATTCTGTTAATGTTTCTACAACATTATACCCATCAGTAGCACTTAGATATTGACTTGGAGTCCACAGGGATTGTGATGCTAACATGAACTTCAAATACAGTTGTAAAGGCTGTTACAGCCATGAAGTTAAAGTAAATGGAGCTCAGTTTACCTTCCTTTACTATTTTTTTAGGTCTTTCTCATAAGTTAACTACAAAAGAACACTACATTTTTCTTGCCAGCTATAGATGCTTCAGTGACAGCTACCTCTCAGCTAACTCAATCTCATTTTCTGTTGCATTCTTGTGTAGCAATGGAAATTGTATTTTCAGTATTTCAGTTTTACTGTAGTTGCAGATAAAAGGTTCGCCTTCAAACTTGTAGATATATCATGTAGTAACTTGATAAATATTATAGAAAAGCAGATTAGAGAGGCTAGTCACGGTAGAGAAGCTGGGGGACTCAATTGATCTACTGTTCCATGCTTACGCTGCCACTACGTTCCAGGGCACACTTCTGCATTTTGACAGTTTCACATACTCTCTTTGTTTGCTCTGAATACATTTTGAATGTGTGACTGTACCCCCAAAAGTTACTATACAAGAAGGTAAATCTTTAAACGCTATCCCTTGTGTGTAAGGACTTCAGTATTCTTTTAAAACACATTATTTTGGTTCCAAGGATAACTGAATGCCAAACTAGATTAAACAGGAAAGCTGATAATGTCTGAAGAAACTGACTGCTGACATCCCAAACTACACTTGTGGAAAAAATTGAGTCTTGCCCCTCCACATAAAGTCTGTATGTGCATTAGAAGCACTTAGTACCTTGAATGTTTTCTCCATTTATCTTTAGCATAATTCGTTTTATTTAATGCACTTTCAATTATGTTGAAATTCAGTTCTGAACAATATTGTAGGCTGTGTTTTGTGAACGATGCTCCTCTGCACTATATCCTTAGAGGACTGGACCTATAATGTTTTAATGCTGATATAAGCCGCTTTGAAGAAAAGTACTTGCTTGTCAGTTTTTATGCAGGCAGTCACACCTCTTGGATTACTTAGCACAGGGCCCCTAGTTTTGTCATTCTAAATTGTTTTTGCATATAGTATTTCTACAAATATTTGAAGTTTATAGCTGTTAATTTATGGACAGATGTGCAGGAAAACAATCTTTTGTGAGAATAACAAAGCAAATAATACCTGCATTTAGTTCTTTGTATAACGTCCCTTAACTGACTCCTGGCTAGTTGCTAAGGGTCAAATGGCAGTTCTGAAGATTTATTTATTTTTTTTAAATAGATTAGGGACAGACGGTAACTGTTATCTAAATTTTTCTTTCATATCTAAATTGTGTGCATGTCACAATTACAAGGGCTAACTGCACCTCTGTCCCCTCCCTGGTCTCCGAGTGCACTCTCTCCACTGTCAGGCCTCGTGCCTTTACCTCTCCCGGGGTACTCTTAGACCAGGCCCAAGGCCCAGGGTATTAACTGTGTGCACACAGCAGATTCTACTGAGTTCTGGCACCTGCTGTTCTTTCATTCAGGAGTCTGTGACCAGCTGTGTTTTTAGTGACTGGACAGCCTTTCCAAACCAAGATGGGTTTTTAGCAGTAGAAACAAAGCATTTAAAGAAGACTTTAAAACAACCTTACCATCCCCGGCAGGTAAACGAAGCCGGCCTAACTTCTTCAAACATTCCCGCTGAGTATGGGTGTGTCTGCCTGTTTGGTTCCACCGGACAAGTCCCCACCTCTCGGGGACGGGGGAAGAGGAATCTTCCTTTTTAAACCTGCCGCAGTTCTTTTGATCTCCTGGTTCCCAGGCCTTGTCCTGTCCTGGCGGTGTCTCTTCTCAGTGCAAGTGTTTGCTGAAAAGTGGTCTGTCTTGAGCTATTCCTCTTCCCTACCAGCCCCATGTAAACTAAAGCAGCATATTCATATAATTAATAACCCACAAATGCAGTCAATATACAGTATTGATAAATTATTACAGAGCAGCTCCATGTCCATCGAGGCCTCATTAGGCAAGTTGCAAGCAACCATGCACATGCTTTGTACTATGGGCACTACCAGGATCTCACTAGCTAAACTTTACCATGTTTGGCTGTCAGTAACTTCATTACTTTCACTTCCAGCGAGACAGTGATGATGACGACGATGATGATGACCGAAGCAGCGATAGAGAAGATGGACCATTGGAAGAGCAGATAGAGCGCTTGCAGGAGAAAGTAGAGTCTGCTCAGAGTGAACAAAAGAATCTCTTCCTTGTTATATTCCAGGTAACGGTGTGGGATTTTGTCCCTCTGGCAACTCTCAACTTCTAAGGGGACTAGAATTCGGAGGGTGTGGGGAAGGATGAATAGCTTTACTATGGAAACTAGCAATGTGGCCCAGCCACTCCAGGTTTCCCCTAGAGAGGACTTGTTCAGCTTCAAAGTGTTTGAATAAACGAGTTCTTATACCAGTTTGCGCCTTTCTTGAACAAGCAAAGGGCAGTGTTTGTATAAATGCAGTGTTTAGTATCTCTTAATTTAAATGAATTATTCAGACTTGACTGTTCAAAACTTTTGTCTGTAGAATATCTCATGGATTATTTTGTCTAGAATAATACATACTTATCTAAGATTAGTGAGTTTCCTTCATGTGCCAAGACATGCTTAACCATTACTTCATTAAAACTATTCTCTTTTTTTAGCGTTTCATTATGATATTAACAGAGCATTTAGTGCGGTGTGAAACTGGTGGGATTGATGTAATTACGCCTTGGTACAAGAACTGTATAGAGAGACTGCAGCAGATCTTCTTACAGGTTGGTCTCGTTCAGTGGGTGGATAATGCTTAGTGATTTGAGAATCAGTCCTGTTCATCTAGCTTCATCCACTTCATTTAATTAAAATACAGCTGGCTGAGGCAGTGTTGTCCTAATTGGTTAGCACAGGGGGGGTTGTGTGTAGGTCGTCTTGCTTCTAATCCCAGTTTTGCCAGTGACTGTTACTGTAGGTAAACTATTTTTGTTTAACTATCTCTCCATTGTAAAATGGATGTAAATACAAAGCATAAGGGATATATCAAGACTTGATGCTTGTAAAGGCACTTTAAGATCCGCTAAGAGGTGCTATTATATGTATGTGCCAAGAATTGATTGAGAGAGGGTAGTTGTAAAAACTTTATCTATGAAATGACTGCAGCCCTGGGAGGGAATGTTAAAAGACCCTTATTAAACCACAAGAAATTTGGAACTCTGCTGCCTCTTTTTTTTAAAATCTGGCAACCAGTGTAAAAAGACTCAACTTGTAGGTGACTTGGCTGAAAGTGACAGGCCAAGAAATGGAAAGTGTTCCTCTCTGTGAATACTAGTCGGTGACCACAAAGGACGTGGTATGTAATTACATACCACATGTGGATTACTCTCCCGTATTTGTAAACAAAGTTTACATGGCCTCCTAGTGTCTATTGGGCCCGATCCTACAGTTACCTCCATGCATGCGCAGAGGCCCACCCACAACTCACTTCAGGATCAGGACTGTAGAGTCACCATTGCTAGCATCCTTCAGCTTGTTTTGCACAGGGAGAGTACAGCACTTAGCAATACAAGATATAAACGCAAATGCAGTTCCTACATCCTGTCATCTCTCCAGGCTACACCTTCCTTGCAGGTGGTAGAAATTATGTGCAGCCCTGCCCAGCACCCAGTGTAGCCCTAAGTTTTGGCCAAAAATTTGGCTCCTGTGTTTGATGCATGTTCTCTGCATGGTTTGGTATATAAAGGCAAATAAGAGTAATAAAGGTGTCTGTCTCTGTCTGCAGCATCACCAGATAATCCAGCAGTACATGCTGACCTTGGAGAACCTTCTGTTTACAGCTGAACTGGACCATCACATATTGGCTGTATTTCAGCAATTCTGTGCTCTGCAGGCCTGAGAATTTTTCATATGCGGAGTCTTACCTGCAGGACTTAAACTGATTTCATATTTTTAAACAAAAAGGGGAAAACTTGACATGGGGAAGGAAGAAGCTTTGAATTCAAGATGGCTTAACATGTTCTTCTGTGTAAATGATGCAGTACAGTACTCTAACAGACATCAACTGTTTTAGCGTCCTAGGCCTTTGTTATGACTGATAGAGGACTGATATGGAATAATTATGAATTCTTTTAATTTGTCCTTTAATTTTAAATGGTTTGAATGTTGGCTTCGTCATAGCATTTGTTTGTTTGTTTTTTTGTCCCCTCTGTCGTTTATATAAAAATAGGGAAAATATTAGAGAATTGGTTACCTCTGCCTAATCCTTAAACCAAACAAATCCCCAAATTACCATAATGTGAAGCAGGTCATAGAGCGTCTTGTGAATGTGACAGACATGCAACTCTTCAGTGAGCAACTCGATAAATTCTCTTTAGTTAGGCAGAGGGAAAGTATCTTATCTTCAGGCATGTGAAACGCTGAGTCAAGCTTACAAAGTAGTCTAGAGCATATGAGTTTATTACCAAACTGAATAGATTTTCACAGTTTGAAAGAGAATGTGGTTGAAATACAGTTGAAATATGTTTTTTAAATCTATTGTCTAGTGTCTTTTTTTATTACAGTAATTACAAACATGCTGCTCATAAACAACTGTTCATTACAAAAGATTTTGTAAGAAGTGTTAACAATTGGGAAGCTTCATGCTGACATCTTCTGAGGAATATATTGCTACTTTCCAACACCCTAAAAAGATGAGTTATCACCTTACAGTGCCTGTCAAAATACCTAAATCATTCAGATGATAGAAGCATGTGCAGGGTGTTTCCCCTTCAAATTAGATTCCCCCTGGATGCTCTCTGAATCAAGCAGTTCCCATTTGAACACTGTGGACAGTGTACCTTCCTTAAACTCTAACCTCCCTCCCAAGAAGAGACTGAATACAAAGTGTAAATGTGTTAATCTTTTATCATTGATTGTAACTTTTCCACCAGCAGTCTTGTGGTAACTTAAGAATGGCCACACTGAGTCAGACCAGTGGTCCATCTAGCCCAGTATCCTATCTTCTGACAGTGACTGATGCCAGATGCTTCAGAGGAAATGAACAGAACAGGTAATCATCAAGTGATCCATTCTCTGTCATCCTGTCCCAGCATCTGTTAGAGTTTTAGGGAGTTGAGCATGGAGTTGCCCCTGACTACCTTGGCTAATAGCCATTGATGAATCTTTCTAGTTCTTTTTTGAACCCAGTTATACTTTTGGCCTTCACAGCATCCCTGGCAATGAGTTCCGCAGGGTGACTGTGTGTTGTGTGAAGAAATACTTTTGTTTTAAACCTGCTGCCTATTAATTTCATTGGGTCACCCCGTTTTTTGTGTTATGCATGGGGGTAAATAACATTTATTTTTTTTATTTTCCACACCAATAATGATTTTATAGACCTCAATCATATCCCCCCTTACTTGTCTTTTTCTCTGCTGAAAAGTCCCAGTCTTTTTTCTCTTTTCAAACAGAAACTGTTCCATATCATAATCATTTTTGTGCCCCTCTGTGTACTTTTTCCACATCTAATACATCTCTTTTGAGATGGGGCGACCAGAACTACATGCAGTATTCAAGGTGTAGGACGTACCATGGATTTATATAGAGGTATTATATTTTCTGTTTTATCTATCCTTCCTAATGGTTCCTAACGTTGTTAGCTTTTTTGACTGCCGCTGCATGTTGGATGGATGTTTTCAGAGAACTATCCATGATGACTCCAAGATCTCTTCCTTGGAGAGCTAATTTAGACCCCATCGCTTTGTATGTATAGTTGGGTTTATGTTTTCCAATGTTCATTATTTTGCATTAATCAACAATTTACCTTTTTATTGCCGAGTCACCCCGTTTTGAGATCCCTTTAACTCTTCGCAGTCTTAATATATGGAGATATGCCTATCTCATAGAACTGGAAGGACTTTGAAAGGTCATCAAGTCCAGTGCCCTGCCTTCACTAGTAGGACCAAGTATTGTCCCCTGACAGATTTTTGCCCCAGATCCCTAAATGGCCTCCTCAAGGATTGAACTCACAACCCTGGGTTTAGCAGGCCAATGCTCAAACCACTGAGCTATCCCTCCCCCCTCAATCTGGTTTGGACTTTGCTGTCTTGAGTAATTTTGTATCATCTTTGCCACCTCACTGTTTACCCCTTTTTCCAGATCATTTATGAATATGTTGAACAGCACTGGTCCCAGTACAGATCCCTGGGGAACTGTATTTATCCCTCTCCGTTCTGAAAACTGACCTACACTTTGTGTTTTAACCAGTTACTGATCCATGAGAGAACATTCCATCTTACACCATGACAGCTTACTTTGCTTAAGTGCCTTTGAGGGACCTTGTCAAAGGCTTTCCGAAAGTCCAAGTACACTATATCACCCTTGTCCACATTTGTTGACCCTCTCAAAGAATTCTAATAATTGGTGAGGCATGATTTCCCTTTACAAAAGCTGTGTTGACTCTTCCCCAACACATCATATTCACTTGTGTGATAATTCTGTTCATTATGTAGTTTCAAGCAGTTTGCCTGGTACTGAAGTTAGGCTTACCGGCCTGTAATTGCCAGGATCGTCTCTGGAACCTTTCTTAAAAATTGGTGTGTCACTAGCTATCCTCAAGTCCTCTGGCACAGAGGCTGATTTAAGTGATAAGCTGCATTACCACAGTTAGTAGTTCTACAGTTTCATATTTGAGATCCTTCAGAACTCTTGGGTGAATACCATCTGGCCCCGGTGACTTATTACTATATAATTTATTAATTTTGTTCCAAAACCATCATTATTGACACCTCAATCTGAGACCATTCCTCAGATTTGTCACCTAAGAATGGTTCAGGTGTGGGAATGTTCCTCAATCCTCTGCAATGAAGGCCAATGCAAAGAATTCATTTAGCTTCTCTGCTACGGCCTTGTATTCCCTGAGTGCTCCTTTAGCACCTCAGCTGTCCAGTGGCAGTTTCACGGACAGTCTCTATGCAAAAGAATAAATGGACACAAATCTGACATCAGGAGTTATAACATTCAAAAACCAGTCGAAGAACACTTCAGTCTCCCTGGTCACTCAATAACAGACCTAAAAGTGGCAATTCTTTAACCAAAAAACTTCAAAAACAGACTCCAACGTGAGACTGCAGAACTGGAATTAATTTGCAAACTGGACACCATCACATTAGGCCTGAATAAAGACTGGGAGTGGATGGGTCATTACAAAACCTAAACCTAATTTCCCCCTACTGTTACTCACACCTTCTTGTCAACTGTTTGAAGTGGGCCACTCTCATTACCACTACAAAAGTTATTTTTCCTCCCTTGGTATCCTCCTGTTCATAGATTCATAGATTCTAGGGCTGGAAGGGACCTCGAGAGGTCATCGAGTCCAGCCCCCTGCCCTCATGGCAGGACCAATTACTGCCTAGACCATCCCTGATAGACATTTATCTAACCTACTCTTAAATATCTCCAGAGACGGAGATTCCACAACCGCCCTGGGCAGTTTATTCCAGTGTTTAACCACCCTGACAGTTAGGAACTTTTTCCTAATGTCCAACCTAAACCTCCCTTGCTGCAGTTTAAGCCCATTGCTTCTTGTTCTATCCTCAGATGCTAAGATGAACAAGTTTTCTCCCTTCTCCTTATGACACCCTTTTAGATACCTGAAGACCCCTATCATGTCCCCTCTCAGTCTTCTCTTTTCCAAACTAAACCAACCCAATTCCTTCAGCCTTCCTTCATAGGTCATGTTCTCTAGACCCTTAATCATTCTTGTTGCTCTTCTCTGGACCCTCTCCAATTTCTCCACATCTTTCTTGAAATGCGGTGCCCAGAACTGGACACAATACTCCAGTTGAGGCCTAACCAGCGCAGAGTAGAGCGGAAGAATGACTTCTCGTGTCTTGCTCACCACACACCTGTTAATGCAGCCCAGAATCATGTTTGCTTTTTTTGCAACAGCATCACACTGTTGACTCATATTTAGCTTGTGGTCCACTATAACCCCTAGATCCCTTTCTGCAGTACTCCTTCCTAGACAGTCTTCTCCCATTCTGTATGTGTGAAACAGATTGTTCCTACCTAAGTGGAGCACTTTGCATTTGTCCTTATTAAACTTCATCCTGTTTACCTCTGACCATTTCTCCAATTTGTCCAGATCATTTTGAATTATGACCCTATCCTCCAAAGCAGTTGCAATCCCTCCCAGTTTGGTATCATCTGCAAACTTAATAAGCGTACTTTCTATGCCAATATCCAAGTCATTAAGGAAGATATTGAACAGAGCCGGTCCCAAAACAGACCCTTGCGGAACCCCACTCGTTATACCTTTCCAGCAGGATTGGGAACCATTAATAACTACTCTCTGAGTACGGTTATCCAGCCAGTTGCGCACCCACCTTATAGTAGCCCCATCTAAGTTGTATTTCCCTAGTTTATTGATAAGAATATCATGCGAGACCATATCAAATGCCTTACTAAAGTCTAGGTATACCACATCCACCGCTTCTCCCTTATCCACAAGACTCGTTATCCTATCAAAGAAAGCTATCAGATTGGTTTGAGATGATTTGTTCTTTACAAATCCATGCTGGTTATTCCCTATCACCTTACCACCTTCCAAGTGTTTGCAGATGATTTCCTTAATTACTTGCTCCATTATTTTCCCTGGCACAGAAGTTAAACTAACTGGTCTGTAGTTTCCTGGGTTGTTTTTATTTCCCTTTTTATAGATGGGCACTATATTTGCCCTTTTCCAGTCTTCTGGAATCTCTCCTGTCTCCCATGATTTACCAAAGATAATAGCTAGAGGCTCAGATACCTCCTTTATTAACTCCTTGAGTATTCTAGGATGCATTTCATCAGGTCCTGGTGACTTGCAGTCATCTAACTTAGATAAGTGATTTTTATCTTGTTCTTTTTTTATCTTCTAAACCTTCCCCCTTCCCATTTGCATTCACTATGTTAGGCATTCCCTCAGACTTCTCGGTGAAGACCGAAACAAAGAAGTCATTAAGCATCTCTGCCATTTCCAAGTTTCCTGTTACTGTTTCTCCCTCCTCACTGAGTAGTGGGCCTTCCCTGTCCTTGGTCTTCCTCTTGCTTCTAATGTATTGATAAAAAGTTTCTTGTTTCCCTTTATTCCTACAGCTAGTTTGAGCTCATTTTGTGCCTTTGCCTTTCTAATCTTGCCCCTGCATTCCCGTGTTGTTTGCCTATATTCATCCTTTGTAATTTGTCCTAGTTTCCATTTTTTATACGACTCCTTTTTATTTTTTAGATCTTGCAAGGTCTCATGGTTAAGCCAAGGTGGTCTTTTGCCACATTTTCTATCTTTCCTACCCAGCGGAATAGTTTGCTTTTGGGCCCTTAATAGTGTCCCTTTGAAATACTGCCAGCTCTCCTCAGTTGTTTTTCCCCTCAGTCTTGATTCTCATGGGACCTTACCTATCAGCTCTCTGAGCTTACCAAAATCCGCTTTCCTGAAATCCATTGTCTCTATTTTGTTGTACTCCCTTCTACCCTTCCTTAGAATTGTGAACTCTAGGATTTCATGATCACTTTCGCCCAAGCTGCCTTCTTCTTTCAAGTTCTCAACGAGTTCCTCCCTATTTGTTAAAATCAAATCTAGAACAGCTTCCCCGCTAGTAGCTTTATCAACCTTCTGAAATAAAAAGTTGTCTGCAATGCAGTCCAAGAACTTATTGGATAGTCTGTGCCCCGCTGTGTTATTTTCCCAACATATATCTGGATAGTAGAAGTCCCCCATCACCACCAAATCTTGGGCTTTGGATGATTTTGTTAGTTGTTTAAAAAAAGCCTCATCCACCTCTTCCACCTGGTTAGGTGGTCTGTAGTAGACTCCTAGGATGACATCACCCTTGTTTTTTACCCCTTTTAGCCTAACCCAGAGACTCTCAACACTTCCGTCCCCTATGTCCATCTCCACCTCAGTCCAAGTGTGTACTGTTAATTGACTTGTCTTGTTACACTTGGTAAGACAACTCCCATCTTTTCATGTATTTATACCTGCTCCTGTATTTTCCACTCCATGCATCTGATGAAGTGGGTTCTAGCCCACGAAAGCTTACACCCAAATAAATTTGTTAGAAGTTCCACTGCCAAAGCATCGTGTGTGATTTTTTTTGTAACAAACTGAATACATAATATCATATAACACTGTCCTCTAGTGGCAAAATGAATTCATGACAACCTCTCTTTTAAAACCTTTACACTTTTTTCTATCCTATATTTACCATCACCATCTGGTCACTATTTTGTTTTGTTTGCATCTAGCTACAAACATCATTGTCCCTACTTCATAGTACATTTGTTAGCAGTTTTACTTTTTCCCATAGCAATACAGTACAACATTGTTTTTATATACCATTTTATACAAAGCATTATATTAAAGTTAGAGGATTAATAAAAAGAGAACAATTTACAGAGTTGGGTACAGTGCTTTCAGAGAGGAAGAAAGGGAAAATGACATATTGGAACTGATAACTTGATGTTTGTAGCAGATTTTAAAGCAAGTTTTTACTTAACAAAAAGTAATTTATGACGTAAGTACAGCACTAATGCCACTGTAATCTAGCCTGGACTGTATTTCTGTCTCTGTATCTGCCACTGGTTTCTGTCTCTCGGCCTTGTCTATGCTCCAACTTCAGTTAGTCTTTGTCTGGGAAGAGACATGTTTGTTTTATAATTGCGTGGAATGCTGCGGACTGATCATCCCTTAGATACTGCTTTTTTCTGAAACACTGACCTGCCCACCTTGAGTAAATATTTTGGCACCAAACAGTTCAAAGAGAATTAAAAGCACTGCTGAGAGTGTTGATGGTGATCTCTTCTCCAGCTCCTAAAGAATCTGTTTGTGAACTACAGAGGTGAGGTGCCCTTGTGGCTTATAAAATATTGTTTTATACTTTTCCATCCCCATGCACACCCGCTATCTATCTGTCTATCGATCCCCATCCACCCCCTCTATCTCCATACACCCTCTATCTATCCCCATACACGCCTTCTATCTGTCTGTCTGTCTAGCTATCCATCTATCAATCCCCATACGCGCCATCTATCAATCCCCATACGCGCCATCTATCAATCCCCATACGTGCCATCTATCTATATGTCTGTGTACGTATCTGTCTATCCCCATATACCACCTCTATCTATCCACATCCACCCTCTCTATCAATTATCCCCATCCACCCACTCTATCTACCTATCTATCCCCATACACCCCCTCTAGCTGTCTGTCTAGCTAGCTTGTTATCCTGATCCACGCACTTTGTCTGTCTGTCTATCCCTATACACACCCTGTTAGGGTTTCCTCCCCACTTTCAACTTCAGGGTACAGTTGTGGGGACCCGCAGGAAAGACCCCCTAAGCTTATTTTTACCAGCTTAGGTTAAAACTCACCAAGGTATAAATTTTCCCTGTACCCTGAGAAAAGGGATGCTGCCACCACCAAGTGATTGAAACAGGAACCAGGGAAGAGGACCACTTGGAGTTCCCCTTCCCCACCCCCCAAAAAAATGCCCTCAAGCCCGTACACCCCCTTTCTTGGCGAGGCTTGAATAATTTTTTAACCAATTGGTTACAAAATGATTAAAGACCCAACCCCTGGGTTTTGGAACAGTGGAAAACAGGCTTTTAAAAGAAGGGTTTTTCTTATTAAAGCAAGAAAGTTAAAAATTATTTTTGTAAAATTAGGATGGTATATATTTTACAGGGTACTTAATTTTTTAACTTAGAGGGATCCCCCCTGGACACAACCTTTAAGTTACAGAAAAATGCGACAAAAACAGGAATACACATTTTCTTTAACACAGCAAATTTTACAAGCTAAAAACAACAGAGAGCCTAACGCATTTTTATTTAACTTCTTTATAGGAGTTGGATGGCTTGTTTTTTGGTCTGTTTTTGGTAGAGAGCTTTTACAGACAGATAAAAGCCTTTTTCCCCTTCCCAAGATTTGAAAGTATTTTGTTCCCTTATTGGTTAGATGCCAGCCCGGTTAGGTGCCAGCCAGGTTACTGGAGTTTTTTAACCCCTTACAGGTAAGAGGATTTTATAGTACTGTATTAGAGCTTTTTAACCCCTTCCTTTATATTTATGACCCACCCCCCCCCCCCCCCCATATCACAGATAGTGTGAAACACTGGCTGTGATTTCTTTCTGGAGTTTTAGAAGAAAACAGAATTAATAAGACACATGCATTTTTAGATATGCTACTAACTGTATAAAGACTAACAATATTTTTTACATTGCAAAGATGATTTTAACCAGTTGGTTTTGGGAAACTTTTACAGGATCTGATGGTGCTGCATACGTCTGAGGGTTATTGAGAGGTTTGCCTTTTTTACACCACTGTTCCTTTTTTTTTTTTTTGTAGTAGACACCTTTAAGACTTAGTGTCATCTTCTTTTTGGGCTATAAACTGACAAAACTTTAATTTTTTGGAATAAAAGGGCTTTAGAGAATTAAAATGGTACACTTTAGGCTTAGGGTTGAGGTGGGGAATGCTATGAGATAGTTAACATCTTTCAGGTGCTTTTGGACTGTAAATGGCCCTTTTTATGACGCTTTCATTTTATGGGCCTGAAGCGCCTTTAAGACCATGAAACTGGTCCCCTACTTTAAAGGAACGCTTTGGGGCATGTTTATTATACCAGACCTTTTGCTTTCCCTGAGCCTTTTTTAGGGTTTTTTTAGCAAGGGCTAAAGAATTCCGGAGGGTGTTTTGTAGGTTGCTTACAAAGTCCAGAATGTTAGTTTTTGGAGAAGGCATAAACCCCTCCCATTGCTGCTTTACCAACTGTAATGGCCCCTTAACCTTGCAGCCATACACAAGTTTAAATCGTGAAAACCCTAAACTGGGATGTGGTACAGCCCTGTAGGCAAAGAGCAACTGCTGTAACACTAGGTCCCAATCGTTGGAGTGCTCATTTACAAATTTACATATGGCCCCCAAAGTTTTATTAAAATTCTTCACCAGGCCATTTGTTTGATGGTGGTAAGGGGTGGCAACCAAGTGGTTCACCCCATGAGCTTTCCACAAGCTTTTTATGGTCCTTGCCAGGAAATTAGTTCCCGAATCGGTAAGGATGTTGGAGGGCCAACCTACGGTGGCAAAAATGTTGTTAATGCCTAGCACACACTTTTAGCCCTGGTGTTGCTTATAGCTACTGCTTCTGGCCATTGGGTGGCAAAATCCATGAAAGTCAGTATGTACTGCTTTCCTCTGGGTGTCTTTTTTGGGAAAGGACCTAGAATATCCACAGCTACTTGCTGAAATGGAGCCTTAATTATGGGGCGTGGCTGGAGAGGGGCTTTGGCCTGGTTTGGGGGTTTTTCCACTCTTTGGCACACCTTACAAGACCTTACCTTACATAGGTAGAAACATCCTTGCCCATTCCCTCCCAGTGAAATGACCTCCCCAAACGGTCTTTCGTTCTGTTCACCCCAGTATGACCACTAGTATGATCGTGGGCTAAGCTCAAGAGCTTTACCCGGTACTTAGTTGGAACTACCAACTGTCTTTGAGGATGCCAGTCTTTCTGGTGCCCACCAGAAAGTCTCCTTGTATAAAAGTCCTTTTTTTACAACAAACTCGGATAGATTAGAAGAGCTGAGAGGCGGTGGGTTGCTTCGTTCCGCCATCCAAGATTCCTGGAGGCTTTTATCTGCTTCCTGTTCGGTCTGGAACTGTTTCCTTGATGCTGGAGACATTTAGTTCCTTACTGGATTGTGGACTTGGGCGGTGACCCCAGGCCCAGCCAGTGAGCTGCAGAAGGATCCCTCCTTGGAGAAGCTGAGGGAACTTGCTGGCCACAGCGCTGCAAACCCCCTTGGGGAAGGCTGCAGAGACAGATTCCTGTGGGAGAAGGGATTCCTGTGCCGGGAATGGGCTTCCCCAGGAGAAGTGGAAGTATGGGGAATCAGGAGGCAGCGAGTGGGACCAGCCAGCCACCCGCTACCCAGAGGCAGTGGCTCTGTCCTCCACCGGGGCAGACACTGTGGCAGACAGGCTGTTGACCATCTTCAGCAGAGTGGGGGTCCCCAGCGAGGTCCTTACAGACCAGGTATCCAATGGCATGTCAGCCCTGTTCCGAGGCGTGTGGGAGAAGTGTGGGGTCTGGCCCACCTGGGCCTCTGCATATCATCCTCAGTCCACTGGGCTGGTGGAGAGATTTCATGGGACTGTGAGGCTGATGCGAAGGACTTTTATAAATCAGCATCCACAGGACTGGGACAAGTACCTGCCCCACCCATGGCACAGGGAAGTGCCCCAGGAATCCCCAGGGTGCTCCCCTTTCGAGCTGCTGTATGGGAGGAAAGTAAGGGGACCCCTACAACCGGTAAGGGATGATTGGGAGGAGAAGGGGGAAAACCCGCTGGTGGATCTCTTCCCTGAGATGGGAGCCAATCCTCCCATCAGGTGCTCCCCATTCAGAGTAACTGGGAAAACAGCCCAGAACCTGGAAAGAGAGGTCAAGGACATGCTGGCTTTAGAGGCGATCCAGTCATTCAACAGCCCAGAACTGGCCAAGGTGGAGGCGATCAGAGATTGGCCCGTTCCCCAGACCAAAAACCAGGTCCAGGCCTGTATCAGGATGGCGGGGTGCTACCAGAGGTTTGTACCCCCCGTTAGCTCCCTGGCTGACCCCATCACTGAGCTAGGTAAGAAGGGGAAGCCAGACGAGGCAGTCTGGATCGAGCAGTGCCTGAGGGCTCTCTGTGCGCTGAAGGAGACTCTAAGCCAGGGCTCGATAAATCGAGTAAACCCAGACCGGGCGAAGCCCTGTACAGTGTTCACCGAAGCCTCAGACACCAGGCTGGGCGCAGCACTGATGCAGGCCCATGCTAAGGGGGAGGGACACCCCATCGGGTATCTGAGCAAGGAGCTGCTGCCCCGGGAGCAGAATGGTCCGGCCATAGAGAAAGAAGGTCTGGCCATGGTGCAGGCCCTTAAGAAGCTTCAGCCGGATCTATTTGGGTGGCGCTTTACGGTGTGTGTTCACCACTCTGCCCCGACGTTGCTGCATCCAGAAAAAGGGGCCGAGGCCGAGCGGCTGGTGACAGAGACACATGGTCAGAGAGGGGACCAGATGAAGAGGGGGGCTCTTAACCAAGAGAGCCCGAATTACAGCCCTCCAGACTGGAGCGCTGGGAGAAGACCCGATCTCAGCTTGAACCCCAGGGGTTCTGGGATGGAAAAAAAAGGCATGGGCCGCATAAACCTTCCCACATGCAGCCTGCGGGTGCCATCAAGCCCACCCAACCTAAGGGAGAATGTGAAACTGGCAGGGCTTGGTGTAACCCCCACCAAGGAATGGGGGAGGTGCGGGGTGTCCATGGGAATGTTGGTGGGGTCGAACTTCCCCAGGTCACTGGCTAAAGTGACCCCGCTCAGTTCGGTCTCGAAGGGGGGAGAGATGTGATGGAATGGGACTGTTCTTAATGTTTCTATGCCTCAGTTTCCCCGAGGCATGTGTTAAGTCTCTAGGTGGTAGGCTAAAGGTGTGTGATTGCAGAACCCCAGAGGGTCAGTGTGATGACAGAGAATGGCCGACACCCTGTCTCCTGGCAACTGATGATCTGGGCCCCTCCCCTGCAAAGGTGGGAGCTGAAGGTGTTGGAACAAAGGGATCAGGTGACCTCCTGGCCTGGGAAGGAGACAAAGGAGAGAGGAGGGGCTGGACAGTTTGAGTTTTGAGCTGGCTGGGGAAGAGGGGGGAAGGACAGACAGGGTCTGGCTTCCCTGTCCCCCCGTTTGGAGCTGTGGGGTGAAATGCAGAGAGCCCCCAGGCTGGGGTCTAAGCTCGCTGCCCCCCCGAAGGGCCCGACTGAGGGGTCCTGGTTGTACTTACTGTGTTCCTGGCATCACTAATAAACCTTCTGTTCTACTGGCTGGCTGAGACTCCCAGTGCATCCGGGGAAGAGGGGTGCAGGCGCTGACTCCCCCACACTCCGTCACAAGCCCACTCTGGGGCTGGGAGGGGACTGGGGCACCAGGCTGGGGCGGGAGCTAGGATGATGTACTCTGGACACTTACCTGCATAGCTACCTCTCTCGGGTTAGGGGGGTAGTTTTTCACACCCAATGTAGTTCAGCTGAGCGAAGCCCTGGCGTAGATAGCGCTAGATGGGTGGAAGAATTCTTCTGTCAACCTGACTTCTCCAGTCATGGGAAACACCTCCCATCGACACAGTGACTGTCTGCTGCAAAGTGCTACAGCAGGTGTGAGTGTAGAGAGCCTGAGGGCAGGTGCACACTATGGGGCTAAAGTGAACAGACTCTTTCCCCTGGAGCAGCAGTGACACCTGGTGGCCAGTCGGGGTAATGCACAGACTCTCCCCCCTGGAGCAGCAGCACTCCCCACCCACCCCCCTTTCATTGCAGGGGCAGCCTCACCCAGTTAGTGAGCTTGTGTCCCTGGGATTTCCCCTCTCCTACCCTGAGCCGCGCCCCCGACTCCATAGGGTTTGCAGGTGCGTTGCCTTGGGGGGTTGGGGTCAGGGGACCATGAGAGAGTTTTGCGGGGGAAGGACCTGGGGGGTTACAGGTGGGGGGGGTCTTGGGAGCAACCATGGAGGTAACGGTGGCCACTCACATGTTCCCAGAATGCCCGGAGAGACAGGGCGGGGGAGGTAACAACTGTTATTGGAACAACTTCTCCTGGGGAGAGAGACAAGCTTTTGACCCCAGCAGGCCTCTTCTTCAGGACCGGGAAAGGTGCTCAGAGCGTCACAGCTAAATACAAGGTGGAGCCCTCTGCCCCGAACACCAGCCATTCCAGTGCTTCTGGGAACAGCGTCGGCCCCACCCCAGCCGCCTATTACCAGTCCTAGTGCCTAACCCAGAGGTGGCTGGCTCCATCTTAACGCCAGGCCTCCAGTGGTCACTGCTCAGATGGGGGGTTCACACAGGGCACTGCCACAATGGAGGTCGGGGGAGGTGAGTCACACAGGTCACTGATCTAAGTGGCCACCAGAGATCACCCAGCATGCACTGTCTCATCCGCCAGGGGTCACTACTGCAATGGTGGGGTGGGAATACAGGCCGGGCACTGCCACTTCAATGGGTGGTGCTATACGTAGGGCAGTGCCGCAGTGGTGGGGTTGATACAGGCCAGTGCCCTAAGTGGCCACCAAAGGCCACACGGCATGTCCCACTGCGCCTCTAGCCCTGTTCGTGCTCTTCTATGGGAAGCACAGGCTGCATTACCCTGACTAGCCAGCAGGCGGGGCAATGCTAGGGGGCACAGCACTGGCCTCTGACTTGGGCAGGGGGTGGAGCCTTGTAGGGGAGGAGGTGGGGCTTACATTTCACTGAGACGGTGCAGGGGGTGGGGCCACAGAAAGCAGCAGGGATTCATGGTGACGGGGGGCAGCACAGCTCCCACAATCTTCTGTCTATTCCACCTCAGCCCCCCGCCACTGGGTAGAGGCTGGCACTGCCCCTGTTGGCCACTGCTTCTCACTACTCCTCCTTGGGAAACACTCTTTGTGCCATTCCCCGACTGGCCACCGGGTGTCGCTGCTGTTCCAGGGGTTAGCGTCTGTGCATTACCCCGACTGGCCACTGGGTGTCGCTGCTGCTCCAGGGGAAAGAGTCTGTTCTCTTTTGCCACATAGTGTACACCTGCTATTAGGCTCTCTACACTTACACCTGCTGTAGCACTTTGCAGCAGACAGTCACTGCGGCGATGGGAGGTGTTTCCCATCACTGGAGTAGTCAGGTTGACAGAAGAATTCTTCCTCCCATCTAGCGCTATCTACGCCAGGGCTTCGCTCAGCTGAACTACATTGGTTAGGAGGGTGGATTTTTCACCCCCAGAGAGAGGTACCTATGCAGTTAAGTGTCCAGAATACATCAGCCCAGCTCCTGCCCCGGCCTAGTGCTCCAGCCCCCCTCCCAGCCCCAGAGTGGGCTGCGTGGCCCCAGCCACCCCAGAACCAGAGCCCCGGGAGGTCAGATTACGGGGCCCTGACTCGACTTGCCATTGACTCGCGTGGCTCTACTCCATCAGCCAGGACGGGCAAGGCTGCAGACGTGACTCAGCTGTGGGCAGCATCGCCGCACTACCCTGACGGGGCATGAAGCAGGCCAAGAGCTTTGTGCAGCCAACAGGGAAGTGGGAGGAAGGCATCTTCGAGCTGGCGAGTCTCGTCCGTTTCTCCCTTGCCGCTTGGGCGGAGGCGGGAAGGGAGCGAAACGTGCCCGGCTGAAGGTTTTGCGCTCGGCCTTGAGGATTAAGCCCGAGACCCCCGGCATGGCTGCTGGGAGATGGGTTTCTGAGTCACATCCAGCGCACTCTTCGGGCCACCAGCTGGGAGCAGTGAGGCCAAGAGGGACGGTGTTGAGGCAGCAAAAGGGCCCTTCAGGGGCAAAGAAATAGTACGGGATTGTCACTGTCCCTGGGTGGGGTCGAACCACCATCCTCTCGGTTAACAGTTGAACGCACTGACCCATTGCGCCACAGAGACACATATGTAAGCAGAGTCAGGATGAGCTCCACCCTGACATCTGGTGGCGAGTCGTGGCAAAGTACTCCAGGGGCTGATCCAATTTGCATAGGCACACCCACCCTGCCTGGTATGAACCATAGTAGCCCAAATGGGCATTTTGGGCTGCTGTAGGATCCCCAGTTTTCTGTATTGGGGCAGGAATTTCTGTTATTGGGGCAGGAAGAAAACTGTTGTTATACTGCTTATGTAAATCATGGACAGTGGAACTGTACTTGGCCTTTTGTCATGATAAAGGGGAACTTACCATTAGCTAAACAGCACTCGCCAGCCAAGGGACATGGGTTCCAGAGGCCTGGTGGTGTAAGCCCCCTTATGAGGATCTGAGACATCAATTGCATCTTCTCCTCTCTCCACGGTGGAAAGAGCTAATGTTAAGTTCCTTGAAAGTCTGGTTTCAGGCTGCTGAATTGAAATCACTCTGGGCTAATGAGCACTAGGGCTCCCCTAAACTACAAGCTGAAATCACTGAGCACTTTGTTAAGTAGTGGGGGAGCTTGAAGATAAATTGCTGAGTGGCTGGTGGAGCAGTTGGCAAGATAGCTGATGGTGTGGTGCTGCTGGCAGAGCGGAGCAGTTTGTGGGGACAGTTGGAGCAGCTTGCAGGACGGCTGGTGGAGCAGCGCTGTTGGCGGGGCGGAGCAGTTCGTGGGGACAGCTGTAGCGGCTTGCGGGACAGCTGGTGGAGCACAGCGGCCTGTGAGACGGCTGGCGGAGCAGAGTGAAGCCCCACGGAGGGGTGAGGCAATCATCTTCATGCCATGTAAGGTGCCCCCTTACCTCCCCCTTTCCCATTGCTGCCCAGGCGGGTGGTGTGTAGCACCTTGCAGATGAACTTTTGAACTCTGGGACTGGACTTTTGGGTTCTTGGACTTTTGGGGACTTTGGGTGACTTTTGGGTTGCTGGACTCAAGAACCCAAGGGACAAGGCATGGCCCAATTGGCTGGGGTGGGTCTTGCTCACAGTTTGGTTTATGGATCCTAGTTGCAGTGTTTTCCCAATTTAAGGCTGGTGTCGTTTACCTGCTGCTATTAAAGATTTCTGTTACACTGAGGCTCTGTGCTTGCGAGAGGGGAAGTATTGCCTCTTTGAGGCGCCCAGGGATGTGTATAAGATTTTCCCAGGTTACTGGGTGGGGGCTCGAGCCGGTTTTGCATTGCATTGTTGAGAAGGGAACCCCCATGTACTGAACCTGGCCCTTGCTGCTGTCAACTCGTCCTGGCAGAAGGGTTACACATAGATACAAGTCTGCTGTTACCAAGGCTGCTGCCTCACAGCCTGCACATCTGCCTGCCGGCACTAGAGCTCACACGGTCCGGATGCTGGAGGTTGGGTACTGGATATGGCAGGTTAAGAGGCAGCAGAGTGCCGCCGGGGACACCTGCTGGCCTATAAAGCAGAGGTTGATGGATCAAAACCATCCTCTGCTAGGCATGTGCTTCTTTCTTTTTGCTCTGGGCCTTCAAGCGAGGCGGCAACGGGCAGAACGCCAAGAGCCTGGGCCATGAGGCAAGAGGTGGCTGAGGCGGTGGCCTGCCAGGGAGCTCCCCGGCCACTCTGGCTGCCTGGGCTCAAGGCAAGAGACAGGCCTGGGTGTGGTGAGGGCTCCTGTCCTGGCCTGAGGCAGCAGTGCATCCTCGTCCCCTTTGCCCACCTACACCGGCAGGCGGCTGCTGCGGGAGAACATGAGGGAGGCTCTCGGGATGCTAGGGAGCTCCATGTGGCTGTCAGATTTTACACTTGGATTAAACCCGAGTCCCCGCCGTGGCTGTTCGGGAGCTCCCAGAAGTGATTAAGGGACAGAAACTGCTAAGTGCCCTTAGTAACAAGGGTTTGGGGTTCACAAGGCCGGTAACGGGGTCACCATGTCGGCCTTGTAACCCTGGGTGTCAGGTCGCTGTGCAGTTTTGATCTAGAGCTCTGATGCCAACGACCGACCAGCAGCCCACAGCCTCACCCTGGGTCTGCCCCACCTGGTTACTCCTCACAGGCTGACCTGACCCCCCTTCCAGCCCTGGATTCACCCCCCAATCATCCTACTCAGAGCCACAGACGTGGAGGTGCTGGTGGAGGGAGCTGGGACTCTAGGATGGGGTTCTTCTCAAAAGATGGCTGGCAGAAAGGTGGGGCTCAGCTCTGTCAGCGACCTGCCCAGTTGTCTCGGTGACAGGGGATGTGACATTTCTGTAAGTGCATAAAGGGCTATTTGGCTTCCAAGTGAATGTGAGGAATGTGCATTTATGAGAGGGAATTTTTGTGTTTTGTTTGTTTCCACTTCAGTGGGCTAATGGATAAGGGGAAGAATAGCTCAGTGGTTTGAGCTATTGGCCTGTTTAACCCAGGGTTGTGAGTTCAATTCTTGAGGGGTCCATTTAGGGATCAGGGGCAAAAATTGGGGACTGGTCTTACTTTGAGCAGCGGTTTGGACTAGATGATCTCCTAAGGTCCCTTCTAACCCTCATATTCTATGATTCTATGAAAGCCAGAGATCATGGGTTCAAGTCCCACCTGGGGTGAAAAAGCTGTTTTCTGCCTGTATATTGCAAAGAAACCTTGGTCTTAGTTTCAAGGAAGCTGGGAGATGTTTGAACACAAAGTTCTGGATCCTCCGATACGCTGGGGGGCTCTGGCCAAGTCAGTGCAGCCCTGTGCGCCTCTGGTTCCCAGTGAGGTGCAGTTCATTTCCCCACCTCATGGGGGCACTGTGCACTTCCAGGCAGGAGAAGTGGTGTAAACATCATCATTAGTATTAACCAGCCAAGGGGAAGTGCTGCCCTCTCACTCTCCTGGCTTGTTTTTGGGATGGCCTCTCCCACCTGCCTCCCAACTCCAGCTAACGGGAACAGCTGCTGTTGTCTCTGTTTCGCCTTCTCCCAGGAAGCGGGGCTGCCCCAGAGACTTATCTGTGACAAGTTTGGTTTGAGGCAGGGACTGGGCCAGTTTTCATCAGAGAAACAAAAAATGTTGACTGGCTCTAGCCCTGTTCCTGCTCTTCTATGGGAAGCACAGGCTGCATTACCCTGACTAGCCAGCAGGTGGGGCAATGCAATTGGGCACAGCACTGGCCTCTGACTTGGGCAGGGGGCGGGGCCTTGTAGGGGAGGAGGCGGGGCTTACATTTCACTGAGACGGTGCAGGGGATGGGGCCACAGAGAGCAGCAGGGATTCATAGTGGGGGGGCAGCACAGCTCCCACAATCTTCTGTCTATTCCACCTCAGCCCCCCGCCACTGGGCAGAGCAGGGGTCTCAAACACGCGGCACGCGGCCCGCCATAGGTGCCAGCTCCACTGGCAGCCAAGCTCCAAACATTACTGAGTGTTTATATTTTATTCAAAACCCCTCTTTGCATTACAGTTTTTAAAAAGTTAATACATTGTATGAAAAGGTTTCAGTGATGCGGCCTCGGGCCAATTTACTAGTTCTCATGTGGCCCTCATGGTGATTTCAGTTTGAGATCCCTGGGGTAGAGGCTGGCACTGCCCCTGTTGGCCACAGCTTGTTACTCCTCCTTCTTGGGAAACACTCTTTGTGCCATACCCTGACAGGTCACCGGGTGTCGCTGTTGCTCCAGGGGGAAGAGTCTGTGCAAAGAGAAAACAAGAAAAATACCTGTGGCACCTTCGAGACTAACAAATTTATTTCAGCATAAGCTTTCATGGGTTAAGAACCCACTTCATCGGATGCATGGAATGGAACATACAGTAATCAGATATTTATACACTCAGAGAAACATGAAAAGGTGGGAGTGTGAGTGTCTATATCAATGTTAAGAGGCTAATTAATTAAAAGGCACTGTTTTACCCCAAGTGGTCACCGGGTGTCACTGCTGCTCCAGGGGGAAAGAGTCTATGCATTACCCCGACTGGCCACTTGGTGTCGCTGCTGCTCCAGGGAAAAGAATCTGTACATTACCCAGATTTGCCACCAGGTGTCAGTGCTGTGCCAGGGGAAGAGTCTGTGCATTGCCCCGACTGGCCACCGGGTGTCGCTGCTGCTCCAATGGAAAGAGTCTGTTGTTCTGGGTCCCAATCCATTGCAGCCGTCCTGTCAAGCCATTGTGACCAAAGAACGGGCTCCGGTAGGCATGAGTCACCCAGCAGGAGGGCAAAGACTCACTCTTGCACAAGCAAGAAAGGGGAAGCTTAGCATATTGCGCTCCAGAGCTTTTCCAGAAGCCAGCACAGATACAGGAGGTTCTACCGAGTTTTGAACTCAGATGATAAGAATCAGAGTCTTGACTGTTTGACCAGGGGACCAGCTCACATTATGCTATCTGGGTACTTACGACACTCAGCTGTCATGTTTGCACTCTGCACTCAAAGCTTCTCTCCAGCTGCTTCCCCTCTTGGCACTTTTACTCCTCCCCTGTCTCTGGTGCGATCTCTCTCTCTCTTCCATTGGCTTTCCCAGCCCCTGTTGCCATAGAACTTGCATGTACCCAAGGACTTTACCTTACTGTGGCCAGCTATTTTGTATGTTCAGCTGCTGCCATTTGAAACCCAAACATCACATAACTAGGAATAATCTTAAGCCTTTGTGAGTGAAGCTCAGAGACCTGCATTCTTGTAGTATATTAATCAGGTTGAAAGGATGGAAGAGAAATTTATGGAGGAGAGTGAATGAACAGTGATCTCGGCTTTAGGTGCCCCGATATATTGTTGTTATGCCTAGAAATACTAGCAATGGCTTGAAATAGTGAGCAGATTGTTGAAATTAGGAGAATTGGTGACTCAGTAGAGCTTGTGATGCTGACCCACTCAGAGTCCCTATAGCTGTCGTCCCCAATGTGGTGCCCGTGGGTGCCATGGCGCCCGCCAGGGCATTTATGTGCGCCGGGCATCAGGGCCGGCACCAAGGAAGGAAGAGGAGAGGAGCATCCGCCGGAGAAGCGTCGCCACTGAAATGCCGCCGAGGAGCGCTTCCGGCGGAGAAGCTTTTGCGGAAATGCCGCCGAGGAGTGCTACCGGCAGAGATCCATCGCCACCACCACCTTCCCCAACCCGTCCCCCCCACGCCTCCAGCCCTCCACCACCTTCCCCAACCCGCCCCCCCCACGCCTCCAGCCTGCCGCGACCTTCCCCAACCCGTCCTCCCCAACGCCTCCAGCCTGCCGCGACCTTCCCTAACCTGTCCCTCCCACGCCTCCAGCCCGCCGCGACCTTCCCCAACCCGTCCCCCCCCACGCCTCCAGCCCACCGCAACCTTCCCCAACCCGTCCCGCCCCCATGTCTCCAGCCCGCCACAACCTTCCCCAACCCGTCCCTCCCCCCACACCTCCAGCCCACCGCGACCTTCCCCAACCCATCCCCCCCACGCCTCCAGCCCGCCACGACCTTCCCCAACCCATCCCCCCCACGCCTCCAGCCCGCCACGACCTTCCCCAACCCGTCCCTCCCCCCACGCCTCCAGCCCACCACGACCTTCCCCAACCCGTCCCCCCCCCACGCCTCCAGCCCGCTGCGACCTTCCCCAACCCGTCCCTCCCCCCACGCCTCAAGCCCACCGCGACCTTCCCCAACCTGTCCCTCCCCCCTCGCCTCCAGCCTGCCACCACCTTCCCCAACCCGTCCTTCCCCCCATGCCTCCAGCCCGCCGTGACCTTCCCCAACCTGTCCCTCCCCCCTCGCCTCCAGCCTGCCACCACCTTCCCCAACCCGTCCTTCCCCCCACGCCTCCAGCCCGCCGTGACCTTCCCCAACCCATCCCTGCCCCCACGCCTCCAGCCCGCCGCGACCTTCCCCAACCCGTCCCTCCCCCCACGCCTCCAGCCCGCCGCGACCTTCCCCAACCCGTCCCTCCCCGCACGCCTCCAGCCCGCCGCGACCTTCCCCAACCCATCCCTCCCCCCACGCCTCCAGCCCGCCGCGACCTTCCCCAACCCGTCCCCCCCCAGGCCTCCAGCCCGCCGCGACCTTCCCCAACCCGTCCCCCCTCAGGCCTCCAGCCCGCCGCGACCTTCCCCAACCCGTCCCCCCCCACGTCTCCAGCCCGCTGCGACCTTCCCCAACCTGTCCCTCCCCCCACGCCTCCAGCCCGCCGCGACCTTCCCCAACCTGTCCCTCCCCCCACGCCTCCAGCCCGCCGCGACCTTCCCCAACCTGTCCCTCCCCCCTCGCCTCCAGCCTGCCACCACCTTCCCCAACCCGTCCCTGCCCCCACGCCTCCAGCCCGCCGTGACCTTCCCCAACCCGTCCCTCCCCCCACGCCTCCAGCCCGCCGTGACCTTCCCCAACCCGTCCCCCCCCAGGCCTCCAGCCCGCCACGACCTTCCCCAACCCGTCCCCCCCCACGCCTCCAGCCCGCCGCGACCTTCCCCAACCCGTCCCCCCCCCACGTCTCCAGCCTGCTGCGCGGCCGCATGCTGTCACTGTGGCTCCACGAAAGAAATGCTTTGTGCATTACCTGGATTGGCCACCCGGTGTCACTGTTGCTCCATGACAGAAACGCTTTGTGCATTACCGCGAGTGGCCACCCAGTGTCACTATTGCTCCACGATGGAAATTCTTTGTGCATTATCACGAGTGGCCACCCGGTGTCACTGTTGCTCCATGAGGGAAATGCCTTGTGCATTACCTGCATTGTCCACTCGGTGTCACTGTTGCTCCATGAGGGAAATGCCTTGTGCATTACCTGCATTGTCCACTCGGTGTCACTGTTGCTCCCTGAAGGAAATGCTTTGTGCGGTAGTCGGGGTGGCGACCTGTTGCTCTATGGAGAAAATCCTCTGTGCCATAACCCTGCCCTTCCACCGGCTGTTACTGTTGCTCCAGGGCAGCTGCACCCTGAGTTGCCCCTAAGGCTATGGCTATACTGGCATTGAAGAACAAAACTTTTTTGTATTTCAGAGGTGTTAACCTCCCGCTTCCCTGAAAGACCAAAGCTTTGCCGCAACAAGTGCTACGCTCCTGCATACGTGGCTGTGAGTAAGCGGTCAGTGCGTTGTATTTCTCATCTTTACTCACTGTAGTATTGTTCACAGGCCGTGTGCATCCTCATTGGGTACGGGGCTCTGTGGGATTAAGGCTGGGGACGAGCCAAAGTGTGCTGTGCAGAGCGACTACCTCGGATTCTGTCGCAAGGGGTGTTTTTGGCTGTAATGTTAAAGGTGCAATGGGAAGAGGGTGGAGGGCGGAGTCCCGCCGTGTGGGAGGGGCGAAAAGAAGAGGCTACGCGATGTTGCCGACTGAGATGGTAACTTCCTTGTTTCCCCCCCCCCCCCGCTTGCTGGGTTTAGTACCAAGGGAAAAGAAATCACGCGTCAGAGTCTACTGCCCTCATGCGATGGAGAGCGAGGGAGAGCGATGAGACCGCGAGCGTTGTTGGCCAACCCACAAAAGACCGCGAGCGTCGTTAATGCCATGCAACAGCCGTCCATCCGAGAGGGGATCAGCCGCCACTCTCAGTGAGATAAGTGTCTGTTTTGGTGATTGCTCTGCTCACGGCCCACCTTGCTCCTGGTAGGGACGCCCCGTTAGCTGGGGGCTGTGTTTGTAAGAAAAGGTTCCTGACTGGCTGGCTGTGGTTACGAGGGAAACAAGGTCCCCATTTTCTGGGGCTGATGATTTCTCTGGTCAGAAGCAGTGTGTCCTCTGCAGCAGAAGGTTGCGTCTAGTATAACCCTTGTCCGAAAGGTCATTTGCTTGCCTTTCTCCCATGTTTCTCTCTCTCTCTCTCTCTCTGTAGTGTGTTGGCCAACAAACAGTCTGTCTCTGTCTGTCTGTCTCTCTGTGTGTCCTTGCCTTTCCTTGTGCTCTTTCCCTTTGTAGGACGTGGGCGGATGCGTTAGCTTTGCACCCTCACAGGCTATGTCTCGGGAGCCGTAGGAGGGGATGCAGGGAAGTGGGTGCGAGAGTGGAGCGGTGACTGTCGGTGTTTACATCGGCCTCACTCGATGAACAGAGACCGAGTTGATAGGATGGAAGAGGGATTTCAAGCCCCAATAGAGCTTTGTGTAGCGATGGCTCACGCTTGGCTTTTCAGCTGCTCTTGCAGAGGAATCGTGCAGGAGCGCTAGCCGGAGGAGAATGTGGCAGAGGTGGAGCTGAACTGCCTGGACATCCTTCTAAGCAGCCATGAACAGTCCTCGGTTTTCTGCCTCCCGCATAACTTGCTGTGAGTAAACGGTCAGTGCTTTGAATTTCTCATCTTTACTCACTGTAGTATTCTTCACAGGCCGTGTGCATCCTCGTTAGGTACGGGGCTCTGTGGGATTAAGGCTGGGAAGTCTGCCTTGCAGAGCGACTGCGTCTGGTGCTGTTGCAAGGGGTGGCTTTGGTTGTAATGTTAACGGTGGAATGGGAAGTGGGCGGAGTGCGGAGCCCCGCCGCGTGGGAGAGACGAAAAGAAGTGCCTACACTACTTGGCCCACTGAGATGGTAACTGATTTGTTTTCCCCGCTTGTGCTGCGTTTAGTATGAAGGGAGAAGTCGCCACACATGAGAGTCTAGTGCCTCCATGCGCTGGAAAGCGAGCGAGAGCGAGGAGACCACGAGCGTTGTTGGCCAGCCCACACAAGACCGCGAGCGGAAGAGCAGCGACTCTCGGTGCGAGAAGTGTCTGGTTTGGTGAGGGCTCTGCTCTCGGCGCTCCTTGCTCCTGGCAGGGAGGCCCCATTAGCTGCGTGCTGAGTTTGTAAGCAAATGTTCCTCGCTAGCTGGTTACGAGGTCCCCATTTTCAGGGGCTGATCATTTCTCTTTTCAGGGGCAGTATGTCTTCCGCAGCAGAAGGTTGCCTCTAGTAGGATGGCTCCAGGCGGTAAGTTACTGGCCTCTCTCCCTTTCCTGTAGTATGTTGGCAAACACACGCTCTCTGTCTTGTGTTGTTCAACACACATGTAACCCTTCTGGCAGTCAGAGTTGGCAGCACCAAGGGCCGGGTTGGGTATGTAGGGGACAGCGTGCAAAAGCGTCTCGAGCGCCCACCCAGTGACCTGGGAGAAATATCTATCAGTCCCCCCCGCTCCCCTGTAGGAGGCAATGCTTCCCCTGTGGCTAGCAGAGAGTGAGAGTGCAGCGCCAAAGGTTTTGAATGAGAGCGAGAGAGCGAGCAAGAATGCAGCATTGTGTTTGGAAAAGAGCAGAAGAGGATTGGTAAGCAAGCCATGAGCGAGAAGAGTCACGCCATGAACTTGGTGGGTGTCGTCTCGCTTTGGTTGTTGAGTCCAGCAAGGGCAAAGGTGCCGAAAGTGGCAGAAGCGGAAAGTCCAGCCCCGCAAAGTGTGTCTCTTTCTCCCCCCCCACCACTTCGTCCAGTGGAGCGCCATGTTTGAAAAGTGAATGTGCAGAACCCCTTCCCCATCCCCATTGCAAAGCCAGGTGAGGGAGGTAAAAGGGGTACCTTCTGTTGTGTAAGGGTGAGCAGCCCAGCTGTGTAGGGTAGTAGTGTAGTGCAGCCCTCCCAGCCAACTGGTCCACTCCTGCTGATATCCCCCAAACCCTGCCCCCAGAAGACAGCAGTAAATGACGTGAACTGTTTGTTAGTTTGCATATAGAAACACCCTTGTGCCAAGATGAATCCAAGTCATCAATTCTCAGACACCTAACGAGATAAAACTTAGCTCTGACATTCCACAGCAGAGAGGGTAGGGGGTGCAATTGGTATCAAGGGCTGCCAGAAGGCACCCATACCAGCAGGTACTGAGACCTGTCCCCAGCCTCTCAATTTACTGGGTTTTGGAACGCATGGCCCCTGCCTAGCGAGTGCTGCTCAGGTGATGGCGAGATCCCCTCCATCATGAGAAAAGGCCACGTACAGTTCCACTGTCCTTGATGTACATAATCAGTAGAATACCAGTTTATTCTTCTTGCCCCAAGAACAGAAATTCCTGCCCCAATACATAAAACTGGGGATCCTACAGCAGCCCATAGTGACCAATTGGGGTATTACGGGCTCAGGCTAGGTGGGGTGGGTGAGCCTATGCAAATAAGATCAGCCCCTCAAGTTCACCACCAGATGTCAGGGTGGGGCTCATCCTGACTCTGCTTACACACACAAACTCTCTCCCTCTCTCTTCCTTCTCTTGTGCTGTCTCCCTTCGTAGGACACGGGGTCGGTGTGCATCCCCACAGGCTATGTCTCGGGAGCCATGGAGAAGTAGGAGGGGACGAAAATCATGCAGGGAAGTGGGTGCGAGAGTGGAGCGGTGACTGTCATTGTTCACTCGGTCTCTGTTCATCGAGTGGGCCCGATGTAGATGGGATGGATGGAGGAGGGAGCCAGGGACGGGGGCAAGATTTCAAGCACCAGTAGAACTCTGTGTAGTGATGGCTCATGCTTGGCCTTTCAGCTGCTCTTGCAGCGGAATTGTCCAGGAGCCCTAGCCCGAGGAGAAAGTGGCAGAGGCGGACCTGAGCAGCTTGGGCATCCTTCTAAGCGGGCGTGAGCATTCCTCAGCTTTCTGGCTGCTCCGTCACTGGCTGTGAGTAAGCGGTGAGTGCTTTGAATTCCTCATCTGTACTCGCTGTAGTATTCTTCACGGGCCGTGTGCTTCGTCGTTTGGTACGGGGCTCCGTGGGGTTTAGGCTGCGGAAGGGACCAGAGTTCCGCCGTGCACAGTGACTATGTCGGGTGCTTTTTAGTTGGAATACTAAAGGTGTAAGCGTGGGTGGGTGGGGGAGGGCAGAGGGGGAGCCCCGCCGTGTGGGAGAGGCGAAAAGAAGAGATTACACGACATTGCCCACTGAGATGGTAACGTCCTTGTTTTTTCCCATTGTGCTGGCTTTAGGACCGAGGGAAAAGAAGTCCCGCGTCAGAGTCTACTGCCCTCGTACGATGGAAAGTGAGTGAGCGCGACGAGATCGCGAGAGTGGGTGCCACGCAAAAGCCGTCCATCTGGGAGCGGAACAGTCGCCACACTCAGTGAGATAAGTGTCTGGTTTGGTGAGGGCTCTGCTCACGGCCCATCTGGCTCCAGGTAGGGACACCCCGTTCGCTGGACCTGGGTTTCTCAGAAAATGTTCCTGGCTAGCTGCGGTTACGAAGGAGAAAAGCTCCCCAGTTTCTGTAGCTGCTCATTTCACTGGCCAGGAGCAGTGTGTCTTCCGCAGCGGAAGGTTGCATCCGGTACCATGATTCCAGGCGGTAGGTTGTTTGCCTTCCTCCCCTGTTTTTTCTTTCTCTTTCTCTTTCCTCTAGTATGTTGGCCAACACACACTCTCTCTGTCCTCTCCTCTGCTCGCCTCTCCCTGTGCCGTCTCCCTACATAGGACACGAGCAGGCGTGCATCCCCACAGGCTAGGTCTCGGGAGCCATGGAGAAGTAGGAGGGGACGAAAATCATGCAGGGAAGTGGGTGCGAGAGTGGAGCGGTGACTGTCATTGTTCACTCGGTCTCTGTTCATCGAGTGGGCCCGATGTAGATGGGATGGATGGAGGAGGGAGCCAGGGACGGGGGCAAGATTTCAAGCACCAGTAGAACTTTGTGTAGTGATGGCTCATGCTTGGCCTTTCAGCTGCTCTTGCAGCGGAATTGTCCAGGAGCCCTAGCCCGAGGAGAAAGTGGCAGAGGTGGACCTGAGCAGCTTGGGCATCCTTCTAAGCGGGCGTGAGCATTCCTCAGCTTTCTGGCTGCTCCGTCACTGGCTGTGAGTAAGCGGTGAGTGCTTTGAATTCCTCATCTGTACTCGCTGTAGTATTCTTCACGGGCCGTGTGCTTCGTCGTTTGGTACGGGGCTCCGTGGGGTTTAGGCTGCGGAAGGGACCAGAGTTCCGCCGTGCACAGTGACTATGTCGGGTGCTTTTTAGTTGGAATACTAAAGGTGTAAGCGTGGGTGGGTGGGGGAGGGCAGAGGGGGAGCCCCGCCGTGTGGGAGAGGCGAAAAGAAGAGATTACACGACATTGCCCACTGAGATGGTAACGTCCTTGTTTTTTCCCATTGTGCTGGCTTTAGGACCAAGGGAAAAGAAGTCCCGCGTCAGAGTCTACTGCCCTCGTACGATGGAAAGTGAGTGAGCGCGACGAGATCGCGAGAGTGGGTGCCACGCAAAAGCCGTCCATCTGGGAGCGGAACAGTCGCCACACTCAGTGAGATAAGTGTCTGGTTTGGTGAGGGCTCTGCTCACGGCCCATCTGGCTCCAGGTAGGGACACCCCGTTCGCTGGGCCTGGGTTTCTCAGAAAATGTTCCTGGCTAGCTGCGGTTACGAAGGAGACAAGCTCCCCAGTTTCTGTAGCTGCTCATTTCACTGGCCAGGAGCAGTGTGTCTTCCGCAGCGGAAGGTTGCATCCGGTACCATGATTCCAGGCGGTAGGTTGTTTGCCTTCCTCCCCTGTTTTTTCTTTCTCTTTCTCTTTCCTCTAGTATGTTGGCCAACACACACTCTCTCTGTCCTCTCCTCTGCTCGCCTCTCCCTGTGCCGTCTCCCTACATAGGACACGAGCAGGCGCGCATCCCCACAGGCTAGGTCTCGGGAGCCATGGAGAAGTAGGAGGGGACGAAAACCATGCAGGGAAGTGGGCGCTACGGTGGAGTGGTGACTGTCTGTGTTTACGCGGTCTCTGCTCATCGGACGAGGCTGACGTAGATGGGATTTGAGAGGGAGGCAGGGATGAGGCAAGATTTCACGCACCGCTAGAGCTTTGTGTAGTGACGGTTCATGCTTGGTGATTGCAGCTCTGTTCTCAGAGGAATTGTCCAGGAGCCCTAGCCCGAGGAGAAGGTGGCAGAAGTGGACCTGAGCTGCCTGGACATCCTTCTAAGCTGACGTGAACGGTCCTCAGTTTTCTGCCTCCCGCATAACTTGCTGTGAGTAAGCTTTGAATTCCTCATCTGTACTCGCTGTAGTATTCTTCACAGGCCGTGTGGTAGAAGAGGCCGAAGAGGTAGGCAGGGACGGGGGCAAGAGTTCAAGCACCAATAGAGCTTTGAGTGGTGATGGTTCATGTTTGGTTTTTGCAGCTGCTCTCGCGGAGGAATTGTCCAGGAGCCCTAGCCCGAGGAGAAGCTGGCAGAAGTGGACCTGAGCTGCCTGGACATCCTTGGAAGGGCATCCCAGCAGGGGGTTGAAACCCGTCACGGGGTGGGCCCCTGAGAAAAGAGCTCTGCATCTAACCGGGGCACGGTAAGCTTGGGGGGGATCCTTTGTGCCCTCCCAAGGAGTTGTCAGGTGCTATGGAAACTTCCTGAAGTACGGTAACTTCGTGGAGAGCAAGCAACTTGACGGTAACAAGAGATGCTTAGTCCTCAAGTGTCTCCCTTCTACATCACCGGGTGAGCTTCCCGTGGTCATGCCAGTCTAGTCGTCCTCTTTGAAGCAGGCCACGTTCAGTAGAGGACGTGAGCAGGGGTCTGAGAGTAGCCCTCGGCCTGTGTCTCCACTCACCAGGTTGCACCGCCCAGGGCATGTGGAGGGTCCAGGGCTCTGCACAGCACTCCGCACTGTGTGCATTCCCCCGTGTGGCCACCAGGTGTCGCCGTTGTTCCACGAGAGAAATGGTCTAAGCATTACCCCGAGTAGCAACTCGGTGTCACTGTTGCTCCATGACGGAAATGCGGCGTGTATTCCCATTCCCATGCGTGGCCGCATGCTGTCACTGTGGCTCCACGAGGGAAATGCTTTGTGCATTACCTGGATTGGCCACCCGGTGTCACTGTTGCTCCATGACAGAAACGCTTTGTGCATTACCGCGAGTGGCCACCCAGTGTCACTGTTGCTCCACGATGGAAATTCTTTGTGCATTATCACGAGTGGCCACCCGGTGTCACTGTTGCTCCATGAGGGAAATGCCTTGTGCATTACCTGCATTGTCCACTCGGTGTCACTGTTGCTCCATGAGGGAAATGCCTTGTGCATTACCTGCATTGTCCACTCGGTGTCACTGTTGCTCCCCGAAGGAAATGCTTTGTGCGGTAGTCGGGGTGGCGACCTGTTGCTCTATGGAGAAAATCCTCTGTGTGCCATAACCCTGCCCTTCCACCGGCTGTTACTGTTGCTCCAGGGCAGCTGCACCCTGAGTTGCCCCTAAGGCTATGGCTATACTGGCATTGAAGAACAAAACTTTTTTGTCTTTCAGAGGTGTTAACCTCCCGCTTCCCTGAAAGACCAAAGCTTTGCCGCAACAAGTGCTACGCTCCTGCATACGTGGCTGTGAGTAAGCGGTCAGTGCGTTGTATTTCTCATCTTTACTCACTGTAGTATTGTTCACAGGCCGTGTGCATCCTCATTGGGTACGGGGCTCTGTGGGATTAAGGCTGGGGACGAGCCAAAGTGTGCTGTGCAGAGCGACTACGTCGGATTCTGTCGCAAGGGGTGTTTTTGGTTGTAATGTTAAAGGTGCAATGGGAAGAGGGTGGAGGGCGGAGTCCCGCCGTGTGGGAGGGGCGAAAAGAAGAGGCTACGCGATGTTGCCGACTGAGATGGTAACTTCCTTGTTTCCCCCCCCCCCCCCCCGCTTGCTGGGTTTAGTACCAAGGGAAAAGAAATCACGCGTCAGAGTCTACTGCCCTCATGCGATGGAAAGCGACGAGACCGCGAGCGTTGTTGGCCAACCCACAAAAGACCGCGAGCGTCGTTAATGCCATGCAACAGCCGTCCATCCGAGAGGGGAACAGCCGCCACTCTCAGTGAGATAAGTGTCTGTTTTGGTGATTGCTCTGCTCACGGCCCACCTTGCTCCTGGTAGGGACGCCCCGTTAGCTGGGGGCTGTGTTTGTAAGAAAAGGTTCCTGACTGGCTGGCTGTGGTTACGAGGGAAACAAGGTCCCCATTTTCTGGGGCTGATGATTTCTCTGGTCAGAAGCAGTGTGTCCTCTGCAGCAGAAGGTTGCGTCTAGTATAACCCTTGTCCGAAAGGTCATTTGCTTGCCTTTCTCCCATGTGTTTCTCTCTCTCTCTCTCTCTGTAGTGTGTTGGCCAACAAACAGTCTGTCTCTGTCTGTCTGTCTCTCTGTGTGTCCTTGCCTTTCCTTGTGCTCTTTCCCTTTGTAGGACGTGGGCGGATGTGTTAGCTTTGCACCCTCACAGGCTATGTCTCGGGAGCCGTAGGAGGGGATGCAGGGAAGTGGGTGCGAGAGTGGAGCGGTGACTGTCGGTGTTTACATCGGCCTCACTCGATGAACAGAGACCGAGTTGATAGGATGGAAGAGGGATTTCAAGCCCCAATAGAGCTTTGTGTAGCGATGGCTCACGCTTGGCTTTTCAGCTGCTCTTGCAGAGGAATCGTGCAGGAGCGCTAGCCGGAGGAGAATGTGGCAGAGGTGGAGCTGAACTGCCTGGACATCCTTCTAAGCAGCCATGAACAGTCCTCGGTTTTCTGCCTCCCGCATAACTTGCTGTGAGTAAACGGTCAGTGCTTTGAATTTCTCATCTTTACTCACTGTAGTATTCTTCACAGGCCGTGTGCATCCTCGTTAGGTACGGGGCTCTGTGGGATTAAGGCTGGGAAGTCTGCCTTGCAGAGCGACTGCGTCTGGTGCTGTTGCAAGGGGTGGCTTTGGTTGTAATGTTAACGGTGGAATGGGAAGTGGGCGGAGTGCGGAGCCCCGCCGCGTGGGAGAGACGAAAAGAAGTGCCTACACTACTTGGCCCACTGAGATGGTAACTGATTTGTTTTCCCCGCTTGTGCTGCGTTTAGTATGAAGGGAGAAGTCGCCACACATGAGAGTCTAGTGCCTCCATGCGCTGGAAAGCGAGCGAGAGCGAGGAGACCACGAGCGTTGTTGGCCAGCCCACACAAGACCGCGAGCGGAAGAGCAGCGACTCTCGGTGCGAGAAGTGTCTGGTTTGGTGAGGGCTCTGCTCTCGGCGCTCCTTGCTCCTGGCAGGGAGGCCCCATTAGCTGCGTGCTGAGTTTGTAAGCAAATGTTCCTCGCTAGCTGGTTACGAGGTCCCCATTTTCAGGGGCTGATCATTTCTCTTTTCAGGGGCAGTATGTCTTCCGCAGCAGAAGGTTGCCTCTAGTAGGATGGCTCCAGGCGGTAAGTTACTGGCCTCTCTCCCTTTCCTGTAGTATGTTGGCAAACACACGCTCTCTGTCTTGTGTTGTTCAACACACATGTAACCCTTCTGGCAGTCAGAGTTGGCAGCACCAAGGGCCGGGTTGGGTATGTAGGGGACAGCGTGCAAAAGCGTCTCGAGCGCCCACCCAGTGACCTGGGAGAAATATCTATCAGTCCCCCCCGCTCCCCTGTAGGAGGCAATGCTTCCCCTGTGGCTAGCAGAGAGTGAGAGTGCAGCGCCAAAGGTTTTGAATGAGAGCGAGAGAGCGAGCAAGAATGCAGCATTGTGTTTGGAAAAGAGCAGAAGAGGATTGGTAAGCAAGCCATGAGCGAGAAGAGTCACGCCATGAACTTGGTGGGTGTCGTCTCGCTTTGGTTGTTGAGTCCAGCAAGGGCAAAGGTGCCGAAAGTGGCAGAAGCGGAAAGTCCAGCCCCGCAAAGTGTGTCTCTTTCCCCCCCCCCACTTCGTCCAGTGGAGCGCCATGTTTGAAAAGTGAATGTGCAGAACCCCTTCCCCATCCCCATTGCAAAGCCAGGTGAGGGAGGTAAAAGGGGTACCTTCTGTTGTGTAAGGGTGAGCAGCCCAGCTGTGTAGGGTAGTAGTGTAGTGCAGCCCTCCCAGCCAACTGGTCCACTCCTGCTGATATCCCCCAAACCCTGCCCCCAGAAGACAGCAGTAAATGACGTGAACTGTTTGTTAGTTTGCATATAGAAACACCCTTGTGCCAAGATGAATCCAAGTCATCAATTCTCAGACACCTAACAAGATAAAACTTAGCTCTGACATTCCACAGCAGAGAGGGTAGGGGGTGCAATTGGTATCAAGGGCTGCCAGAAGGCACCCATACCAGCAGGTACTGAGACCTGTCCCCAGCCTCTCAATTTACTGGGTTTTGGAACGCATGGCCCCTGCCTAGCGAGTGCTGCTCAGGTGATGGCGAGATCCCCTCCATCATGAGAAAAGGCCACGTACAGTTCCACTGTCCTTGATGTACATAATCAGTAGAATACCAGTTTATTCTTCTTGCCCCAAGAACAGAAATTCCTGCCCCAATACATAAAACTGGGGATCCTACAGCAGCCCATAGTGACCAATTGGGGTATTACGGGCTCAGGCTAGGTGGGGTGGGTGAGCCTATGCAAATAAGATCAGCCCCTCAAGTTCACCACCAGATGTCAGGGTGGGGCTCATCCTGACTCTGCTTACACACACAAACTCTCTCCCTCTCTCTTCCTTCTCTTGTGCTGTCTCCCTTCGTAGGACACGGGGTCGGTGTGCATCCCCACAGGCTATGTCTCGGGAGCCATGGAGAAGTAGGAGGGGACGAAAATCATGCAGGGAAGTGGGTGCGAGAGTGGAGCGGTGACTGTCATTGTTCACTCGGTCTCTGTTCATCGAGTGGGCCCGATGTAGATGGGATGGATGGAGGAGGGAGCCAGGGACGGGGGCAAGATTTCAAGCACCAGTAGAACTCTGTGTAGTGATGGCTCATGCTTGGCCTTTCAGCTGCTCTTGCAGCGGAATTGTCCAGGAGCCCTAGCCCGAGGAGAAAGTGGCAGAGGCGGACCTGAGCAGCTTGGGCATCCTTCTAAGCGGGCGTGAGCATTCCTCAGCTTTCTGGCTGCTCCGTCACTGGCTGTGAGTAAGCGGTGAGTGCTTTGAATTCCTCATCTGTACTCGCTGTAGTATTCTTCACGGGCCGTGTGCTTCGTCGTTTGGTACGGGGCTCCGTGGGGTTTAGGCTGCGGAAGGGACCAGAGTTCCGCCGTGCACAGTGACTATGTCGGGTGCTTTTTAGTTGGAATACTAAAGGTGTAAGCGTGGGTGGGTGGGGGAGGGCAGAGGGGGAGCCCCGCCGTGTGGGAGAGGCGAAAAGAAGAGATTACACGACATTGCCCACTGAGATGGTAACGTCCTTGTTTTTTCCCATTGTGCTGGCTTTAGGACCGAGGGAAAAGAAGTCCCGCGTCAGAGTCTACTGCCCTCGTACGATGGAAAGTGAGTGAGCGCGACGAGATCGCGAGAGTGGGTGCCACGCAAAAGCCGTCCATCTGGGAGCGGAACAGTCGCCACACTCAGTGAGATAAGTGTCTGGTTTGGTGAGGGCTCTGCTCACGGCCCATCTGGCTCCAGGTAGGGACACCCCGTTCGCTGGGCCTGGGTTTCTCAGAAAATGTTCCTGGCTAGCTGCGGTTACGAAGGAGACAAGCTCCCCAGTTTCTGTAGCTGCTCATTTCACTGGCCAGGAGCAGTGTGTCTTCCGCAGCGGAAGGTTGCATCCGGTACCATGATTCCAGGCGGTAGGTTGTTTGCCTTCCTCCCCTGTTTTTTCTTTCTCTTTCTCTTTCCTCTAGTATGTTGGCCAACACACACTCTCTCTGTCCTCTCCTCTGCTCGCCTCTCCCTGTGCCGTCTCCCTACATAGGACACGAGCAGGCGTGCATCCCCACAGGCTAGGTCTCGGGAGCCATGGAGAAGTAGGAGGGGACGAAAATCATGCAGGGAAGTGGGTGCGAGAGTGGAGCGGTGACTGTCATTGTTCACTCGGTCTCTGTTCATCGAGTGGGCCCGATGTAGATGGGATGGATGGAGGAGGGAGCCAGGGACGGGGGCAAGATTTCAAGCACCAGTAGAACTTTGTGTAGTGATGGCTCATGCTTGGCCTTTCAGCTGCTCTTGCAGCGGAATTGTCCAGGAGCCCTAGCCCGAGGAGAAAGTGGCAGAGGTGGACCTGAGCAGCTTGGGCATCCTTCTAAGCGGGCGTGAGCATTCCTCAGCTTTCTGGCTGCTCCGTCACTGGCTGTGAGTAAGCGGTGAGTGCTTTGAATTCCTCATCTGTACTCGCTGTAGTATTCTTCACGGGCCGTGTGCTTCGTCGTTTGGTACGGGGCTCCGTGGGGTTTAGGCTGCGGAAGGGACCAGAGTTCCGCCGTGCACAGTGACTATGTCGGGTGCTTTTTAGTTGGAATACTAAAGGTGTAAGCGTGGGTGGGTGGGGGAGGGCAGAGGGGGAGCCCCGCCGTGTGGGAGAGGCGAAAAGAAGAGATTACACGACATTGCCCACTGAGATGGTAACGTCCTTGTTTTTTCCCATTGTGCTGGCTTTAGGACCGAGGGAAAAGAAGTCCCGCGTCAGAGTCTACTGCCCTCGTACGATGGAAAGTGAGTGAGCGCGACGAGATCGCGAGAGTGGGTGCCACGCAAAAGCCGTCCATCTGGGAGCGGAACAGTCGCCACACTCAGTGAGATAAGTGTCTGGTTTGGTGAGGGCTCTGCTCACGGCCCATCTGGCTCCAGGTAGGGACACCCCGTTCGCTGGGCCTGGGTTTCTCAGAAAATGTTCCTGGCTAGCTGCGGTTACGAAGGAGACAAGCTCCCCAGTTTCTGTAGCTGCTCATTTCACTGGCCAGGAGCAGTGTGTCTTCCGCAGCGGAAGGTTGCATCCGGTACCATGATTCCAGGCGGTAGGTTGTTTGCCTTCCTCCCCTGTTTTTTCTTTCTCTTTCTCTTTCCTCTAGTATGTTGGCCAACACACACTCTCTCTGTCCTCTCCTCTGCTCGCCTCTCCCTGTGCCGTCTCCCTACATAGGACACGAGCAGGCGTGCATCCCCACAGGCTAGGTCTCGGGAGCCATGGAGAAGTAGGAGGGGACGAAAATCATGCAGGGAAGTGGGTGCGAGAGTGGAGCGGTGACTGTCATTGTTCACTCGGTCTCTGTTCATCGAGTGGGCCCGATGTAGATGGGATGGATGGAGGAGGGAGCCAGGGACGGGGGCAAGATTTCAAGCACCAGTAGAACTTTGTGTAGTGATGGCTCATGCTTGGCCTTTCAGCTGCTCTTGCAGCGGAATTGTCCAGGAGCCCTAGCCCGAGGAGAAAGTGGCAGAGGTGGACCTGAGCAGCTTGGGCATCCTTCTAAGCGGGCGTGAGCATTCCTCAGCTTTCTGGCTGCTCCGTCACTGGCTGTGAGTAAGCGGTGAGTGCTTTGAATTCCTCATCTGTACTCGCTGTAGTATTCTTCACGGGCCGTGTGCTTCGTCGTTTGGTACGGGGCTCCGTGGGGTTTAGGCTGCGGAAGGGACCAGAGTTCCGCCGTGCACAGTGACTATGTCGGGTGCTTTTTAGTTGGAATACTAAAGGTGTAAGCGTGGGTGGGTGGGGGAGGGCAGAGGGGGAGCCCCGCCGTGTGGGAGAGGCGAAAAGAAGAGATTACACGACATTGCCCACTGAGATGGTAACGTCCTTGTTTTTTCCCATTGTGCTGGCTTTAGGACCGAGGGAAAAGAAGTCCCGCGTCAGAGTCTACTGCCCTCGTACGATGGAAAGTGAGTGAGCGCGACGAGATCGCGAGAGTGGGTGCCACGCAAAAGCCGTCCATCTGGGAGCGGAACAGTCGCCACACTCAGTGAGATAAGTGTCTGGTTTGGTGAGGGCTCTGCTCACGGCCCATCTGGCTCCAGGTAGGGACACCCCGTTCGCTGGGCCTGGGTTTCTCAGAAAATGTTCCTGGCTAGCTGCGGTTACGAAGGAGACAAGCTCCCCAGTTTCTGTAGCTGCTCATTTCACTGGCCAGGAGCAGTGTGTCTTCCGCAGCGGAAGGTTGCATCCGGTACCATGATTCCAGGCGGTAGGTTGTTTGCCTTCCTCCCCTGTTTTTTCTTTCTCTTTCTCTTTCCTCTAGTATGTTGGCCAACACACACTCTCTCTGTCCTCTCCTCTGCTCGCCTCTCCCTGTGCCGTCTCCCTACATAGGACACGAGCAGGCGCGCATCCCCACAGGCTAGGTCTCGGGAGCCATGGAGAAGTAGGAGGGGACGAAAACCATGCAGGGAAGTGGGCGCTACGGTGGAGTGGTGACTGTCTGTGTTTACGCGGTCTCTGCTCATCGGACGAGGCTGACGTAGATGGGATTTGAGAGGGAGGCAGGGATGAGGCAAGATTTCACGCACCGCTAGAGCTTTGTGTAGTGACGGTTCATGCTTGGTGATTGCAGCTCTGTTCTCAGAGGAATTGTCCAGGAGCCCTAGCCCGAGGAGAAGGTGGCAGAAGTGGACCTGAGCTGCCTGGACATCCTTCTAAGCTGACGTGAACGGTCCTCAGTTTTCTGCCTCCCGCATAACTTGCTGTGAGTAAGCTTTGAATTCCTCATCTGTACTCGCTGTAGTATTCTTCACAGGCCGTGTGGTAGAAGAGGCCGAAGAGGTAGGCAGGGACGGGGGCAAGAGTTCAAGCACCAATAGAGCTTTGAGTGGTGATGGTTCATGTTTGGTTTTTGCAGCTGCTCTCGCGGAGGAATTGTCCAGGAGCCCTAGCCCGAGGAGAAGCTGGCAGAAGTGGACCTGAGCTGCCTGGACATCCTTGGAAGGGCATCCCAGCAGGGGGTTGAAACCCGTCACGGGGTGGGCCCCTGAGAAAAGAGCTCTGCATCTAACCGGGGCACGGTAAGCTTGGGGGGATCCTTTGTGCCCTCCCAAGGAGTTGTCAGGTGCTATGGAAACTTCCTGAAGTACGGTAACTTCGTGGAGAGCAAGCAACTTGACGGTAACAAGAGATGCTTAGTCCTCAAGTGTCTCCCTTCTACATCACCGGGTGAGCTTCCCGTGGTCATGCCAGTCTAGTCGTCCTCTTTGAAGCAGGCCACGTTCAGTAGAGGACGTGAGCAGGGGTCTGAGAGTAGCCCTCGGCCTGTGTCTCCACTCACCAGGTTGCACCGCCCAGGGCATGTGGAGGGTCCAGGGCTCTGCACAGCACTCCGCACTGTGTGCATTCCCCCGTGTGGCCACCAGGTGTCGCCGTTGTTCCACGAGAGAAATGGTCTAAGCATTACCCCGAGTAGCAACTCGGTGTCACTGTTGCTCCATGACGGAAATGCGGCGTGTATTCCCATTCCCATGCGTGGCCGCATGCTGTCACTGTGGCTCCACGAGGGAAATGCTTTGTGCATTACCTGGATTGGCCACCCGGTGTCACTGTTGCTCCATGACAGAAACGCTTTGTGCATTACCGCGAGTGGCCACCCAGTGTCACTGTTGCTCCACGATGGAAATTCTTTGTGCATTATCACGAGTGGCCACCCGGTGTCACTGTTGCTCCATGAGGGAAATGCCTTGTGCATTACCTGCATTGTCCACTCGGTGTCACTGTTGCTCCATGAGGGAAATGCCTTGTGCATTACCTGCATTGTCCACTCGGTGTCACTGTTGCTCCCCGAAGGAAATGCTTTGTGCGGTAGTCGGGGTGGCGACCTGTTGCTCTATGGAGAAAATCCTCTGTGTGCCATAACCCTGCCCTTCCACCGGCTGTTACTGTTGCTCCAGGGCAGCTGCACCCTGAGTTGCCCCTAAGGCTATGGCTATACTGGCATTGAAGAACAAAACTTTTTTGTCTTTCAGAGGTGTTAACCTCCCGCTTCCCTGAAAGACCAAAGCTTTGCCGCAACAAGTGCTACGCTCCTGCATACGTGGCTGTGAGTAAGCGGTCAGTGCGTTGTATTTCTCATCTTTACTCACTGTAGTATTGTTCACAGGCCGTGTGCATCCTCATTGGGTACGGGGCTCTGTGGGATTAAGGCTGGGGACGAGCCAAAGTGTGCTGTGCAGAGCGACTACGTCGGATTCTGTCGCAAGGGGTGTTTTTGGTTGTAATGTTAAAGGTGCAATGGGAAGAGGGTGGAGGGCGGAGTCCCGCCGTGTGGGAGGGGCGAAAAGAAGAGGCTACGCGATGTTGCCGACTGAGATGGTAACTTCCTTGTTTCCCCCCCCCCCCCCCCCCGCTTGCTGGGTTTAGTACCAAGGGAAAAGAAATCACGCGTCAGAGTCTACTGCCCTCATGCGATGGAGAGCGACGAGACCGCGAGCGTTGTTGGCCAACCCACAAAAGACCGCGAGCGTCGTTAATGCCATGCAAAAGCCGTCCATCCGAGAGGGGAACAGCCGCCACTCTCAGTGAGATAAGTGTCTGTTTTGGTGATTGCTCTGCTCACGGCCCACCTTGCTCCTGGTAGGGACGCCCCGTTAGCTGGGGGCTGTGTTTGTAAGAAAAGGTTCCTGACTGGCTGGCTGTGGTTACGAGGGAAACAAGGTCCCCATTTTCTGGGGCTGATGATTTCTCTGGTCAGAAGCAGTGTGTCCTCTGCAGCAGAAGGTTGCGTCTAGTATAACCCTTGTCCGAAAGGTCATTTGCTTGCCTTTCTCCCATGTTTCTCTCTCTCTCTCTCTCTCTCTCTCTCTCTCTCTCTCTGTAGTGTGTTGGCCAACAAACAGTCTGTCTCTGTCTGTCTGTCTCTCTGTGTGTGTCCTTGCCTTTCCTTGTGCTCTTTCCCTTTGTAGGACGTGGGCGGATGTGTTAGCTTTGCACCCTCACAGGCTATGTCTCGGGAGCCGTAGGAGGGGATGCAGGGAAGTGGGTGCGAGAGTGGAGCGGTGACTGTCGGTGTTTACATCGGCCTCACTCGATGAACAGAGACCGAGTTGATAGGATGGAAGAGGGATTTCAAGCCCCAATAGAGCTTTGTGTAGCGATGGCTCACGCTTGGCTTTTCAGCTGCTCTTGCAGAGGAATCGTGCAGGAGCGCTAGCCGGAGGAGAATGTGGCAGAGGTGGAGCTGAACTGCCTGGACATCCTTCTAAGCAGCCATGAACAGTCCTCGGTTTTCTGCCTCCCGCATAACTTGCTGTGAGTAAACGGTCAGTGCTTTGAATTTCTCATCTTTACTCACTGTAGTATTCTTCACAGGCCATGTGCATCCTCGTTAGGTACGGGGCTCTGTGGGATTAAGGCTGGGAAGTCTGCCTTGCAGAGCGACTGCGTCTGGTGCTGTTGCAAGGGGTGGCTTTGGTTGTAATGTTAACGGTGGAATGGGAAGTGGGCGGAGTGCGGAGCCCCGCCGCGTGGGAGAGACGAAAAGAAGTGCCTACACTACTTGGCCCACTGAGATGGTAACTGATTTGTTTTCCCCGCTTGTGCTGCGTTTAGTATGAAGGGAGAAGTCGCCACACATGAGAGTCTAGTGCCTCCATGCGCTGGAAAGCGAGCGAGAGCGAGGAGACCACGAGCGTTGTTGGCCAGCCCACACAAGACCGCGAGCGGAAGAGCAGCGACTCTCGGTGCGAGAAGTGTCTGGTTTGGTGAGGGCTCTGCTCTCGGCGCTCCTTGCTCCTGGCAGGGAGGCCCCATTAGCTGCGTGCTGAGTTTGTAAGCAAATGTTCCTCGCTAGCTGGTTACGAGGTCCCCATTTTCAGGGGCTGATCATTTCTCTTTTCAGGGGCAGTATGTCTTCCGCAGCAGAAGGTTGCCTCTAGTAGGATGGCTCCAGGCGGTAAGTTACTGGCCTCTCTCCCTTTCCTGTAGTATGTTGGCAAACACACGCTCTCTGTCTTGTGTTGTTCAACACACATGTAACCCTTCTGGCAGTCAGAGTTGGCAGCACCAAGGGCCGGGTTCGGTATGTAGGGGACAGCGTGCAAAAGCGTCTCGAGCGCCCACCCAGTGACCTGGGAGAAATATCTATCAGTCCCCCCCGCTCCCCTGTAGGAGGCAATGCTTCCCCTGTGGCTAGCAGAGAGTGTGAGTGTAGCGCCAAAGGTTTTGAATGAGAGCGAGAGAGCGAGCAAGAATGCAGCATTGTGTTTGGAAAAGAGCAGAAGAGGATTGGTAAGCAAGCCATGAGCGAGAAGAGTCACGCCATGAACTTGGTGGGTGTCGTCTCGCTTTGGTTGTTGAGTCCAGCAAGGGCAAAGGTGCCGAAAGTGGCAGAAGCGCAAAGTCCAGCCCCGCAAAGTGTGTCTCTTCCCCCCCGCCCCCACTTCGTCCAGTGGAGCGCCATGTTTGAAAAGCGAATGTGCAGAACCCCTTCCCCATCCCCATTGCAAAGCCAGGTGAGGGAGGTAAAAGGGGTACCTTCTGTTGTGTAAGGGTGAGCAGCCCAGCTGTGTAGGGTAGTAGTGTAGTGCAGCCCTCCCAGCCAACTGGTCCACTCCTGCTGATATCCCCCAAACCCTGCCCCCAGAAGACAGCAGTAAATGATGTGAACTGTTTGTTAGTTTGCATATAGAAACACCCTTGTGCCAAGGTGAATCCAAGTCATCAATTCTCAGACACCTAATGAGATAAAACTTAGCTCTGACATTCCACAGCAGAGAGGGTAGGGGGTGCAATTGGTATCAAGGGCTGCCAGAAGGCACCCATACCAGCAGGTACTGAGACCTGTCCCCAGCCTCTCAATTCACTGGGTTTTGGAACGCATGGCCCCTGCCTAGCGAGTGCTGCTCAGGTGATGGCGAGATCCCCTCCATCATGAGAAAAGGCCACGTACAGTTCCACTGTCCTTGATGTACATAATCAGTAGAATACCAGTTTATTCTTCTTGCCCCAAGAACAGAAATTCCTGCCCCAATACATAAAACTGGGGATCCTACAGCAGCCCATAGTGACCAATTGGGGTATTACGGGCTCAGGCTAGGTGGGGTGGGTGAGCCTATGCAAATAAGATCAGCCCCTCAAGTTCACCACCAGATGTCAGGGTGGGGCTCATCCTGACTCTGCTTACACACACAAACTCTCTCCCTCTCTCTTCCTTCTCTTGTGCTGTCTCCCTTCGTAGGACACGGGGTCGGTGTGCATCCCCACAGGCTATGTCTCGGGAGCCATGGAGAAGTAGGAGGGGACGAAAATCATGCAGGGAAGTGGGTGCGAGAGTGGAGCGGTGACTGTCATTGTTCACTCGGTCTCTGTTCATCGAGTGGGCCCGATGTAGATGGGATGGATGGAGGAGGGAGCCAGGGACGGGGGCAAGATTTCAAGCACCAGTAGAACTCTGTGTAGTGATGGCTCATGCTTGGCCTTTCAGCTGCTCTTGCAGCGGAATTGTCCAGGAGCCCTAGCCCGAGGAGAAAGTGGCAGAGGTGAACCTGAGCAGCTTGGGCATCCTTCTAAGCGGGCGTGAGCATTCCTCAGCTTTCTGGCTGCTCCGTCACTGGCTGTGAGTAAGCGGTGAGTGCTTTGAATTCCTCATCTGTACTCGCTGTAGTATTCTTCACGGGCCGTGTGCTTCGTCGTTTGGTACGGGGCTCCGTGGGGTTTAGGCTGCGGAAGGGACCAGAGTTCCGCCGTGCACAGTGACTATGTCGGGTGCTTTTTAGTTGGAATACTAAAGGTGTAAGCGTGGGTGGGTGGGGGAGGGCAGAGGGGGAGCCCCGCCGTGTGGGAGAGGCGAAAAGAAGAGATTACACGACATTGCCCACTGAGATGGTAACGTCCTTGTTTTTTCCCATTGTGCTGGCTTTAGGACCGAGGGAAAAGAAGTCCCGCGTCAGAGTCTACTGCCCTCGTACGATGGAAAGTGAGTGAGCGCGACGAGATCGCGAGAGTGGGTGCCACGCAAAAGCCGTCCATCTGGGAGCGGAACAGTCGCCACACTCAGTGAGATAAGTGTCTGGTTTGGTGAGGGCTCTGCTCACGGCCCATCTGGCTCCAGGTAGGGACACCCCATTCGCTGGGCCTGGGTTTCTCAGAAAATGTTCCTGGCTAGCTGCGGTTACGAAGGAGACAAGCTCCCCAGTTTCTGTAGCTGCTCATTTCACTGGCCAGGAGCAGTGTGTCTTCCGCAGCGGAAGGTTGCATCCGGTACCATGATTCCAGGCGGTAGGTTGTTTGCCTTCCTCCCCTGTTTTTTCTTTCTCTTTCTCTTTCCTCTAGTATGTTGGCCAACACACACTCTCTCTGTCCTCTCCTCTGCTCGCCTCTCCCTGTGCCGTCTCCCTACATAGGACACGAGCAGGCGTGCATCCCCACAGGCTAGGTCTCGGGAGCCATGGAGAAGTAGGAGGGGACGAAAATCATGCAGGGAAGTGGGTGCGAGAGTGGAGCGGTGACTGTCATTGTTCACTCGGTCTCTGTTCATCGAGTGGGCCCGATGTAGATGGGATGGATGGAGGAGGGAGCCAGGGACGGGGGCAAGATTTCAAGCACCAGTAGAACTTTGTGTAGTGATGGCTCATGCTTGGCCTTTCAGCTGCTCTTGCAGCGGAATTGTCCAGGAGCCCTAGCCGGAGGAGAAAGTGGCAGAGGTGGACCTGAGCAGCTTGGGCATCCTTCTAAGCGGGCGTGAGCATTCCTCAGCTTTCTGGCTGCTCCGTCACTGGCTGTGAGTAAGCGGTGAGTGCTTTGAATTCCTCATCTGTACTCGCTGTAGTATTCTTCACGGGCCGTGTGCTTCGTCGTTTGGTACGGGGCTCCGTGGGGTTTAGGCTGCGGAAGGGACCAGAGTTCCGCCGTGCACAGTGACTATGTCGGGTGCTTTTTAGTTGGAATACTAAAGGTGTAAGCGTGGGTGGGTGGGGGAGGGCAGAGGGGGAGCCCCGCCGTGTGGGAGAGGCGAAAAGAAGAGATTACACGACAAGGACTGCACCCTTAGCAAGTTTGCAGATGACACTAAACTGGGAGGAGTGGTTGATACGCTGGAGGGTAGGGATAGGATACAGAGGGACCTAGACAAATTAGAGGATTGGGCCAAAAGAAATCTGATGAGGTTCAACAAGGACAAGTGCAGAGTCCTGCACTTAGGACGGAAGAATCCCATGCACTGCTACAGACTAGGGACCGAATGGCTGGGCAGCAGTTCTGCAGAAAAGGACCTAGGGGTTACAGTGGACGAAAAGCTGAATATGAGTCAACAGTGTGCCCTTGTTGCCAAGAAGGCTAACGGCATTTTGGGCTGTATAAGTAGGGGCATTTCCAGCAGATCGAGGGACGTGATTATTCCCCTCTATTCGGCACTGGTGAGGCCTCATTTGGAGTACTGTGTCCAGTTTTGGGCCCCACACTACAAAAAGGATGTGGATAAATTGGAAAGAGTCCAACGGAGGGCAACAAAAATGATTAGGGGGCTGGAGCACATGACTTATGAGGAGAGGCTGAGGGAACTGAGATTGTTTAGCCTGCAGAAGAGAAGAGTGAGGGGGGACTTGATAGCTGCTTTCAACTACCTAAAAGGGGGTTCCAAAGAGGATGGATCTAGACTGTTCTCAGTGGTAGAAGATGACAGAACAAGGAGTAATGGTCTCAAGTTGCAGAGGGGGAGGTTTAGGTTGGATATTAGGAAAAACTTTTTCACTAGTAGGGTGGTGAAGCACTGGAATGGGTTACCGAGGGAGGTGGTGGAGTCTCCTTCCTTGGAGGTTTTTAAGGTCAGGCTTGACAAAGCCCTGGCTGGGATGATCTAGTTGGGGTTGGTCCTGCTTTGAGCAGGGGGTTGGACTAGATGACCTCCTGAGGTCCCTTCCAACCCTGAGATTCTATGATTCTATGATTGCCCACTGAGATGGTAACGTCCTTGTTTTTTCCCATTGTGCTGGCTTTAGGACCGAGGGAAAAGAAGTCCCGCGTCAGAGTCTACTGCCCTCGTACGATGGAAAGTGAGTGAGCGCGACGAGATCGCGAGAGTGGGTGCCACGCAAAAGCCGTCCATCTGGGAGCGGAACAGTCGCCACACTCAGTGAGATAAGTGTCTGGTTTGGTGAGGGCTCTGCTCACGGCCCATCTGGCTCCAGGTAGGGACACCCCGCTCGCTGGGCCTGGGTTTCTCAGAAAATGTTCCTGGCTAGCTGCGGTTACGAAGGAGACAAGCTCCCCAGTTTCTGTAGCTGCTCATTTCACTGGCCAGGAGCAGTGTGTCTTCCGCAGCGGAAGGTTGCATCCAGTACCATGATTCCAGGCGGTAGGTTGTTTGCCTTCCTCCCCTGTTTTTTCTTTCTCTTTCTCTTTCCTCTAGTATGTTGGCCAACACACACTCTCTCTGTCCTCTCCTCTGCTCGCCTCTCCCTGTGCCGTCTCCCTACATAGGACACGAGCAGGCGTGCATCCCCACAGGCTAGGTCTCGGGAGCCATGGAGAAGTAGGAGGGGACGAAAATCATGCAGGGAAGTGGGTGCGAGAGTGGAGCGGTGACTGTCATTGTTCACTCGGTCTCTGTTCATCGAGTGGGCCCGATGTAGATGGGATGGATGGAGGAGGGAGCCAGGGACGGGGGCAAGATTTCAAGCACCAGTAGAACTTTGTGTAGTGATGGCTCATGCTTGGCCTTTCAGCTGCTCTTGCAGCGGAATTGTCCAGGAGCCCTAGCCCGAGGAGAAAGTGGCAGAGGCGGACCTGAGCAGCTTGGGCATCCTTCTAAGCGGGCGTGAGCATTCCTCAGCTTTCTGGCTGCTCCGTCACTGGCTGTGAGTAAGCGGTGAGTGCTTTGAATTCCTCATCTGTACTCGCTGTGGTATTCTTCACGGGCCGTGTGCTTCGTCGTTTGGTACGGGGCTCCGTGGGGTTTAGGCTGCGGAAGGGACCAGAGTTCCGCCGTGCACAGTGACTATGTCGGGTGCTTTTTAGTTGGAATACTAAAGGTGTAAGCGTGGGTGGGTGGGGGAGGGCAGAGGGGGAGCCCCGCCGTGTGGGAGAGGCGAAAAGAAGAGATTACACGACAAGGACTGCACCCTTAGCAAGTTTGCAGATGACACTAAACTGGGAGGAGTGGTTGATACGCTGGAGGGTAGGGATAGGATACAGAGGGACCTAGACAAATTAGAGGATTGGGCCAAAAGAAATCTGATGAGGTTCAACAAGGACAAGTGCAGAGTCCTGCACTTAGGACGGAAGAATCCCATGCACTGCTACAGACTAGGGACCGAATGGCTGGGCAGCAGTTCTGCAGAAAAGGACCTAGGGGTTACAGTGGACGTAAAGCTGAATATGAGTCAACAGTGTGCCCTTGTTGCCAAGAAGGCTAACGGCATTTTGGGCTGTATAAGTAGGGGCATTTCCAGCAGATCGAGGGACGTGATTATTCCCCTCTATTCGGCACTGGTGAGGCCTCATTTGGAGTACTGTGTCCAGTTTTGGGCCCCACACTACAAAAAGGATGTGGATAAATTGGAAAGAGTCCAACGGAGGGCAACAAAAATGATTAGGGGGCTGGAGCACATGACTTATGAGGAGAGGCTGAGGGAACTGAGATTGTTTAGCCTGCAGAAGAGAAGAGTGAGGGGGGACTTGATAGCTGCTTTCAACTACCTAAAAGGGGGTTCCAAAGAGGATGGATCTAGACTGTTCTCAGTGGTAGAAGATGACAGAACAAGGAGTAATGGTCTCAAGTTGCAGAGGGGGAGGTTTAGGTTGGATATTAGGAAAAACTTTTTCACTAGTAGGGTGGTGAAGCACTGGAATGGGTTACCTAGGGAGGTGGTGGAGTCTCCTTCCTTGGAGGTTTTTAAGGTCAGGCTTGACAAAGCCCTAGCTGGGATGATCTAGTTGGGGTTGGTCCTGCTTTGAGCAGGGTGTGACGGTGTTCCCCATAAAACTTTATGGGGAGATGCTTATAACTATATATGTGTAACTAAAATATGTTTTATGCTACATGTGCCATGTAACATATCTCTGTGAAAGTTATGACCTACTGAATTTACTCCTCCTGTTTGTATGCATGTATCATTGTTGTAGTTGGAGTTATGAAGATGGGTTTTATATTTGCTGGTTTTGTACATAGCCTTTGTAAGTGCATGGGATCATCTTTGCTCCAAAGATGATCCCATGCACTTACAAAGGCTATGTACAAAACCAGCAAATATAAAACCCATCTTCATAACTCCAACTACAACAATGATACATGCATACAAACAGGAGGAGTAAGATCAGGTTACAAGGGGAAGCTGGGGGTCAGACCTCCCGGACGGGGGAGTCCATCCAGCTGACCTGTTGGGAACAGATACTGGGGTGTCCAAGAAAGAGGTTGTTCTTGCTACATGGGTAGGAGGCAAACCTCTCTCTTCAAAGCAGAAGGGAGCGAGTCTCTGCATGGGTGAAGCCACACAAGGGGATGGGAACCAGCCCAGAGAAATTCCAGAGGGAGGGGCCGAGGGCAGGCCGGGTCGCAGTACACCCTTTCCTGGCCAGAGCCTCAAACGCATGCCTCATTTAGGAGCCGGCTCCAAAGAGGCAGAAGAATCTGCATCAGAGTGCCTACCAGGATACACAGACGGGTGGGTAATCCTGTGTCTTTCCCTACTTCATCTGTGGGTTATAACAAAGGAGTTAACACTGAGGGTCAACCCTTTCAAGATGGAGAACATACCTGATTGGTGGGAAAAACTGTTGTACATGCTTGGGATGGTGACCTCACGGTTGTACAAGCATGTTACCTGTCGGCCTATATCGAGTAACTGGCTGGAAGCTTGGCACAACAGCAAAAGCATAACAGGCCCAAGCTGCTGTGTGAAAGGGGAAACTGAGGCACGTCGCCTCATGGCACTGAGAGCTAAATGCCGAGGTACATACGCCTTAACAGGTATTGCTATCTGTATCCTGTTAGCAATACTACACCCCAACCCATTTACAGGCGCCCGGGGACCAGGAACCTCGCATTTTGCTAAAACCATTACGAATGACACCATGTGGTGTGCCCGTACTGAAAAGGGGTGTGACCAAAGACAAACAGGGGCTTTATGTGTACTGCCTCCGCCATGGACAGTGTCCAAGTCTCTGGCAGTAAGTTCAGGAGGAGGGTGTGACGGTGTTCCCCATAAAACTTTATGGGGAGATGCTTATAACTATATATGTGTAACTAAAATATGTTTTATGCTACATGTGCCATGTAACATATCTCTGTGAAAGTTATGACCTACTGAATTTACTCCTCCTGTTTGTATGCATGTATCATTGTTGTAGTTGGAGTTATGAAGATGGGTTTTATATTTGCTGGTTTTGTACATAGCCTTTGTAAGTGCATGGGATCATCTTTGGAGCAAAGAATGCCTGTTAAATGCGAGCACTTGACAGACAAAAGACTTTGCAGACCCCAATCCACATTGGGGCCAGGTCTGGAATGCAACTGGTTAGACTGGTTAGGGCGCATGGGCAGGTGACTTGCCCATGTGATCCTAAAACTCCAGGGCAACTGGATCCTACACAGGGAGAGGAAGAGAGGCTAAAAAAGCCCTTGCAAGACCCTTCCATGAGGGTCTTCGGCTGGCTAAAGGAAGAAGCTCTCCACCCCCCCAAGGACATTCCTGAGGGGAACTGAACAAAGGACAAAGACACCAGGGGGTGCGGCTACTGGACCTAGGCTAATTCTACAGCCTGTAAAAAGGAAAATATCCGAATCTGGTGAGGCTTTTATCTGTGTTAACTTTGAATAGACGTAGACGTGCGTGTTTTATTTTATTTTACTAAGTAACTTGCTTTGTTCTGTCTGTCACCAATTGAACTCACTTACATCCTATTTTTTGTACTTATTAAAATCACTTTTTACTTATTAAGTTTCCTTGAGTACGAGTTAGTGCAAAGGGAGAGCAAACAGGTGTGCATACTTTCTATCTTTGCAATAGAAAGCGAACGATTTATGAGTTTACCCTGTATAAGCTTTATACAGGGTAAAACGGATTTATTAAGGGTTTGAACCTCCTTGGAGTTGGGCAGCTGGGTGTCAAAGGCAAGAGCGCTTCCAGGGGCCTTACAGTGGTGAGTGGACTTGGTTCGGACCTGGGTCTGTGTTTGCAGCAGATCAGTGGAATCTGGCTCAAAACAGACAGGATTCGGGAGTCCCAAGCTGGAAAAGGCCTGGAAGCAGGGGCAGAAGTAGCCTTGGCACACCAGGTGGCAGCACCAAGCGGGTCTCTGTGGCCCCAACCCGTCACACAGGGGGTTGGACTAGATGACCTCCTGAGGTCCCTTCCAACCCTGAGATTCTATGATTCTATGATTGCCCACTGAGATGGTAACGTCCTTGTTTTTTCCCATTGTGCTGGCTTTAGGACCGAGGGAAAAGAAGTCCCGCGTCAGAGTCTACTGCCCTCGTACGATGGAAAGTGAGTGAGCGCGACGAGATCGCGAGAGTGGGTGCCACGCAAAAGCCGTCCATCTGGGAGCGGAACAGTCGCCACACTCAGTGAGATAAGTGTCTGGTTTGGTGAGGGCTCTGCTCACGGCCCATCTGGCTCCAGGTAGGGACACCCCGTTCGCTGGGCCTGGGTTTCTCAGAAAATGTTCCTGGCTAGCTGCGGTTACGAAGGAGACAAGCTCCCCAGTTTCTGTAGCTGCTCATTTCACTGGCCAGGAGCAGTGTGTCTTCCGCAGCGGAAGGTTGCATCCAGTACCATGATTCCAGGCGGTAGGTTGTTTGCCTTCCTCCCCTGTTTTTTCTTTCTCTTTCTCTTTCCTCTAGTATGTTGGCCAACACACACTCTCTCTGTCCTCTCCTCTGCTCGCCTCTCCCTGTGCCGTCTCCCTACATAGGACACGAGCAGGCGTGCATCCCCACAGGCTAGGTCTCGGGAGCCATGGAGAAGTAGGAGGGGACGAAAATCATGCAGGGAAGTGGGTGCGAGAGTGGAGCGGTGACTGTCATTGTTCACTCGGTCTCTGTTCATCGAGTGGGCCCGATGTAGATGGGATGGATGGAGGAGGGAGCCAGGGACGGGGGCAAGATTTCAAGCACCAGTAGAACTTTGTGTAGTGATGGCTCATGCTTGGCCTTTCAGCTGCTCTTGCAGCGGAATTGTCCAGGAGCCCTAGCCCGAGGAGAAAGTGGCAGAGGTGGACCTGAGCAGCTTGGGCATCCTTCTAAGCGGGCGTGAGCATTCCTCAGCTTTCTGGCTGCTCCGTCACTGGCTGTGAGTAAGCGGTGAGTGCTTTGAATTCCTCATCTGTACTCGCTGTAGTATTCTTCACGGGCCGTGTGCTTCGTCGTTTGGTACGGGGCTCCGTGGGGTTTAGGCTGCGGAAGGGACCAGAGTTCCGCCGTGCACAGTGACTATGTCGGGTGCTTTTTAGTTGGAATACTAAAGGTGTAAGCGTGGGTGGGTGGGGGAGGGCAGAGGGGGAGCCCTGCCGTGTGGGAGAGGCGAAAAGAAGAGATTACACGACATTGCCAACTGAGATGGTAACGTCCTTGTTTTTTCCCATTGTGCTGGCTTTAGGACCGAGGGAAAAGAAGTCCCGCGTCAGAGTCTACTGCCCTCGTACGATGGAAAGTGAGTGAGCGCGACGAGATCGCGAGAGTGGGTGCCACGCAAAAGCCGTCCATCTGGGAGCGGAACAGTCGCCACACTCAGTGAGATAAGTGTCTGGTTTGGTGAGGGCTCTGCTCACGGCCCATCTGGCTCCAGGTAGGGACACCCCGTTCGCTGGGCCTGGGTTTCTCAGAAAATGTTCCTGGCTAGCTGCGGTTACGAAGGAGACAAGCTCCCCAGTTTCTGTAGCTGCTCATTTCACTGGCCAGGAGCAGTGTGTCTTCCGCAGCGGAAGGTTGCATCCGGTACCATGATTCCAGGCGGTAGGTTGTTTGCCTTCCTCCCCTGTTTTTTCTTTCTCTTTCTCTTTCTCTTTCCTCTAGTATGTTGGCCAACACACACTCTCTCTGTCCTCTCCTCTGCTCGCCTCTCCCTGTGCCGTCTCCCTACATAGGACACGAGCAGGCGTGCATCCCCACAGGCTAGGTCTCGGGGCCATGGAGAAGTAGGAGGGGACGAAAACCATGGGGTCAGTGGGCGCTACGGTGGAGTGGTGACTGTCTGTGTTTACGCGGTCTCTGCTCATCGGATGAGGCTGACGTAGATGGGATTTGAGAGGGAGGCAGGGATGAGGCAAGATTTCACGCACCGCTAGAGCTTTGTGTAGTGACGGTTCATGCTTGGTGATTGCAGCTCTGTTCTCAGAGGAATTGTCCAGGAGCCCTAGCCCGAGGAGAAGGTGGCAGAAGTGGACCTGAGCTGCCTGGACATCCTTCTAAGCTGACGTGAACGGTCCTCAGTTTTCTGCCTCCCGCATAACTTGCTGTGAGTAAGCTTTGAATTCCTCATCTGTACTCGCTGTAGTATTCGTCACAGGCCGTGTGGTAGAAGAGGCCGAAGAGGTAGGCAGGGACGGGGGCAAGAGTTCAAGCACCAATAGAGCTTTGAGTGGTGATGGTTCATGTTTGGTTTTTGCAGCTGCTCTCGCGGAGGAATTGTCCAGGAGCCCTAGCCCGAGGAGAAGCTGGCAGAAGTGGACCTGAGCTGCCTGGACATCCTTGGAAGGGCATCCCAGCAGGGGGTTGAAACCCGTCACGGGGTGGGCCCCTGAGAAAAGACCTCTGCATCTAACCGGGGCACGGTAAGCTTGGGGGGATCCTTTGTGCCCTCCCAAGGAGTTGTCAGGTGCTATGGAAACTTCCTGAAGTACGGTAACTTCGTGGAGAGCAAGCAACTTGACGGTAACAAGAGATGCTTAGTCCTCAAGTGTCTTCCTTCTACATCACCGGGTGAGCTTCCCGTGGTCATGCCAGTCTAGTCGTCCTCTTTGAAGCAGGCCACGTTCAGTAGAGGACGTGAGCAGGGGTCTGAGAGTAGCCCTCGGCCTGTCTCTCCACTCACCAGGTTGCACTGCCCAGGGCATGTGGAGGGTCCAGGGCTCTGCACAGCACTCCGGACTGTGTGCATTCCCCCGTGTGGCCACCAGGTGTCGCCATTGTTCCACGAGAGAAATGGTCTAAGCATTACTCCGAGTAGCAACTCGGTGTCACTGTTGCTCCATGACGGAAATGCGGCGTGTATTCCCGTGCGTGGCCGCATGCTGTCACTGTGGCTCCACGAGGGAAATGCTTTGTGCATTACCTGGATTGGCCACCCGGTGTCACTGTTGCTCCATGACAGAAACGCTTTGTGCATTACCGCGAGTGGCCACCCAGTGTCACTGTTGCTCCACGATGGAAATTCTTTGTGCATTATCACGAGTGGCCACCCGGTGTCACTGTTGCTCCATGAGGGAAATGCCTTGTGCATTACCTGCATTGTCCACTCGGTGTCACTGTTGCTCCATGAGGGAAATGCCTTGTGCATTACCTGCATTGTCCACTCGGTGTCACTGTTGCTCCCTGAAGGAAATGCTTTGTGCGGTTGTCGGGGTGGCGACCCGTTGCTCTATGGAGAAAATCCTCTGTGTGCCATAACCCTGCCCTTCCACCGGCTGTTACTGTTGCTCCAGGGCAGCTGCACCCTGAGTTGCCCCTAAGGCTATGGCTATACTGGCATTGAAGAACAAAACTTTTTTGTCTTTCAGAGGTGTTAACCTCCCCCTCCCCTGAAAGACCAAAGCTTTGCCGCAACAAGTGCTACGCTCCTGCATACGTGGCTGTGATTAAGCGGTCAGTGCGTTGTATTTCTCATCTTTACTCACTGTAGTATTGTTCACAGGCCGTGTGCATCCTCATTGGGTACGGGGCTCTGTGGGATTAAGGCTGGGGACGAGCCAAAGTGTGCTGTGCAGAGCGACTACGTCGGATTCTGTCGCAAGGGGTGTTTTTGGTTGTAATGTTAAAGGTGCAATGGGAAGAGGGTGGAGGGCGGAGTCCCGCCGTGTGGGAGAGGCGAAAAGAAGAGGCTACGCGATGTTGCCGACTGAGATGGTAACTTCCTTGTTTCCCCACCCCACCCCCCTTGCTGGGTTTAGTACCAAGGGAAAAGAAATCACGCGTCAGAGTCTACTGCCCTCATGCGATGGAAAGCGAGGGAGAGCGACGAGACCGCGAGCGTTGTTGGCCAACCCACAAAAGACCGCGAGCGTCGTTAATGCCATGCAAAAGCCGTCCATCCGAGAGGGGAACAGCCGCCACTCTCAGTGAGATAAGTGTCTGTTTTGGTGATTGCTCTGCTCACGGCCCACCTTGCTCCTGGTAGGGACGCCCCGTTAGCTGGGGGCTGTGTTTGTAAGAAAAGGTTCCTGACTGGCTGGCTGTGGTTACGAGGGAAACAAGGTCCCCATTTTCTGGGGCTGATGATTTCTCTGGTCAGAAGCAGTGTGTCCTCTGCAGCAGAAGGTTGCGTCTAGTATAACCCTTGTCCGAAAGGTCATTTGCTTGCCTTTCTCCCATGTTTCTCTCTCTCTCTCTCTCTCTCTCTCTCTCTGTAGTGTGTTGGCCAACAAACAGTCTGTCTCTGTCTGTCTGTCTCTCTGTGTGTCCTTGCCTTTCCTTGTGCTCTTTCCCTTTGTAGGACGTGGGCGGATGTGTTAGCTTTGCACCCTCACAGGCTATGTCTCGGGAGCCGTAGGAGGGGATGCAGGGAAGTGGGTGCGAGAGTGGAGCGGTGAGTGTCGGTGTTTACATCGGCCTCACTCGATGAACAGAGACCGAGTTGATAGGATGGAAGAGGGATTTCAAGCCCCAATAGAGCTTTGTGTAGCGATGGCTCACGCTTGGCTTTTCAGCTGCTCTTGCAGAGGAATCGTGCAGGAGCGCTAGCCGGAGGAGAATGTGGCAGAGGTGGAGCTGAACTGCCTGGACATCCTTCTAAGCAGCCATGAACAGTCCTCGGTTTTCTGCCTCCCGCATAACTTGCTGTGAGTAAACGGTCAGTGCTTTGAATTTCTCATCTTTACTCACTGTAGTATTCTTCACAGGCCGTGTGCATCCTCGTTAGGTACGGGGCTCTGTGGGATTAAGGCTGGGAAGTCTGCCTTGCAGAGCGACTGCGTCTGGTGCTGTTGCAAGGGGTGGCTTTGGTTGTAATGTTAACGGTGGAATGGGAAGTGGGCGGAGTGCGGAGCCCCGCCGCGTGGGAGAGACGAAAAGAAGTGCCTACACTACTTGGCCCACTGAGATGGTAACTGATTTGTTTGCCCCCCTTGTGCTGCGTTTAGTATGAAGGGAGAAGTCGCCACACAGGAGAGTCTAGTGCCTCCATGCGCTGGAAAGCGAGCGAGAGCGAGGAGACCACGAGCGTTGTTGGCCAGCCCACACAAGACCGCGAGCGGAAGAGCAGCGACTCTCGGTGCGAGACGTGTGTGGTTTGGTGAGGGCTCTGCTCTCGGCGCTCCTTGCTCCTGGCAGGGACGCCCCATTAGCTGCGTGCTGAGTTTGTAAGCAAATGTTCCTCGCTTGCTGGTTACGAGGTCCCCATTTTCAGGGGCGGATCATTTCTCTTTTCAGGAGCAGTATGTGTTCCGCAGCAGAAGGTTGCCTCTAGTAGGATGGCTCCAGGCGGTAAGTTACTGGCCTCTCTCCCTTTCCTGTAGTATGTTGGCAAACAGACGCTCTCTGTCTTCTGTTGTTCAACACACATGTAAGGCTTCTGGCAGTCAGAGTTGGCAGCACCAAGGGCCGGGTTGGGTATGTAGGGGACAGCGTGCAAAAGCGTCTCGAGCGCCCACCCAGTGACCTGGGAGAAATATCTATCAGTCCCCCCCCGCTCCCCTGTAGGAGGCAATGGTTCCCCTGTGGCAAGCAGAGAGTGTGAGTGTAGCCCAAGGTTTTGAATGAGAGCGATGGAGCGAGCAAGAATGCAGCATTGTGTTTGGAAAAGAGCAGAAGAGGATTGGTAAGCAAGCCATGAGTGAGAAGAGGCACGCCATGAAATTGGTGGGTGTCGTCTCGCGTTGGTTGTTGAGTCCAGCCAGCACAAAGTCCAGCCCCGCAAAGTGTGTCCCGCCCCTGCCCCCGCCCCCGCCCAGTGGAGCGCCATGTTTGAAAAGTGAATGTGCAGAACCCCTTCCCCTCCCCTCCCCTCCCCCATCCAGATGAGGGAGGTAAAAGGGGCACCTTCTGTTGTGTAAGGGTGATCAGCCCAGCTGTGTAGCCCTCCCAGCAAACTGGCCCACTCCTGCTGCCATGCCACAATCCCTGCCCCCAAAAGACAGCACTAAATGATGTGCACTGCTTACTAGGTTCCATACAGGAACACCTTTGTCCCAAGGTGAATCCAACTTATCAATTCTTAGACTCCTAACAAGATAAAAGTTAACTCTGACATTCCACAGCAGAGAGGGTAGGGGGTGCAATTGGTATCTAGGGCTGCCAGAAGGCACCCATACCAGCAGGTGTTGAGACCTGTCCCCAGCCTCTCAATTCACTGGGTTTTGGAACGCATGGCCCCTGCCTAGCGAGTGCTGCTCAGGTGATGGCGAGATCCCCTCCATCATGAGAAAAGGCCACGTACAGTTCCACTGTCCTTGATTTACATAATCAGTAGAATACCAGTTTATTCTTCTTGCCCCAAGAACAGAAATTCCTGCCCCAATACATAAAACTGGGGATCCTACAGCAGCCCATAGTGACCAATTGGGGTATTACGGGCTCAGGCTAGGTGGGGTGGGTGAGCCTATGCAAATAAGATCAGCCCCTGGAGTTCACCACCAGATGTCAGGGTGGGGCTCATCCTGACTCTGCTTACACACACAAACTCTCTCTCTTCCTTCTCTTGTGCTGTCTCCCTTCGTAGGACACGGGGTCGGTGTGCATCCCCACAGGCTAGGTCTCGGGAGCCATGGAGAAGTAGGAGGGGACGAAAATCATGCAGGGAAGTGGGTGCGAGAGTGGAGCGGTGACTGTCATTGTTCACTCGGTCTCTGTTCATCGAGTGGGCCCGATGTAGATGGGATGGAGGAGGGAGCCAGGGACGGGGGCAAGATTTCAAGCACCAATAGAACTTTGTGTAGTGATGGCTCAATCTTGGCCTTTCGGCTGCTCTTGCAGAGGAATTGTCCAGGAGCCCTAGCCGGAGGAGAAAGTGGCAGAGGTGGACCTGAGCAGCTTGGGCATCCTTCTAAGCGGGCGTGAGCATTCCTCAGCTTTCTGGCTGCTCCGTCACTGGCTGTGAGTAAGCGGTGAGTGCTTTGAATTCCTCATCTGTACTCGCTGTGGTATTCTTCACGGGCCGTGTGCTTCGTCGTTTGGTACGGGGCTCCGTGGGGTTTAGGCTGCGGAAGGGACCAGAGTTCCGCCGTGCACAGTGACTATGTCGGGCGCTTTTTAGTTGGAATTCTAAAGGTGTAAGCGTGGGTGGGTGGGGGAGGGCAGAGGGGGAGCCCCGCCGTGTGAGAGAGGCGAAAAGAAGAGATTACACGACATTGGCAACTGAGATGGTAACGTCCTTGTTTTTTCCCATTGTGCTGGCTTTAGTACCAAGGGAAAAGAAGTCACGCGTCAGAGTCTACTGCCCTCGTACGATGGAAAGTGAGTGAGCGCGACGAGATCGCGAGAGTGGGTGCCACGCAAAAGCCGTCCATCTGGGAGCGGAACAGTCGCCACACTCAGTGAGATAAGTGTCTGGTTTGGTGAGGGCTCTGCTCACGGCCCGTCTGGCTCCAGGTAGGGACACCCCGTTCGCTGGGCTTGGGTGTCTCAGAAAATGTTCCTGGCTAGCTGCGGTTACGAAGGAGACAAGCTCCCCAGTTTCTGTAGCTGCTCATTTCACTGGCCAGGAGCAGTGTGTCTTCCGCAGCGGAAGGTTGCATCCAGTACGATGATTCCAGGCGGTAGGTTGTTTGCCTTCCTCCCCTGTTTTTTCTTTCTCTTTCTCTTTCTCTTTCCTCTAGTATGTTGGCCAACACACACTCTCTCTGTCCTCTCCTCTGCTCGCCTCTCCCTGTGCCGTCTCCCTACATAGGACACGAGCAGGCGTGCATCCCCACAGGCTAGGTCTCGGGAGCCATGGAGAAGTAGGAGGGGACGAAAACCATGGGGTCAGTGGGCGCTACGGTGGAGCGGTGACTGTCTGTGTTTACGCAATCTCTGCTCATCGGATGAGGCTGATGTAGATGGGATTTGAGAGGGAGGCAGGGATGAGGCAAGATTTCACGCACCGCTAGAGCTTTGTGTAGTGACGGTTCATGCTTGGTGATTGCAGCTGTGTTCTCAGAGGAATTGTCCAGGAGCCCTAGCCCGAGGAGAAGGTGGCAGAAGTGGACCTGAGCTGCCTGGACATCCTTCTAAGCCGACATGAACGGTCCTCAGTTTTCTGCCTCCCGCATAACTTGCTGTGAGTAAGCTTTGAATTCCTCATCTGTACTCGCTGTAGTATTCGTCACAGGCCGTGTGGTAGAAGAGGCCGAAGAGGTAGGCAGGGACGGGGGCAAGAGTTCAAGCACCAATAGAGCTTTGAGTGGTGATGGTTCATGTTTGGTTTTTGCAGCTGCTCTCGCGGAGGAATTGTCCAGGAGCCCTAGCCCGAGGAGAAGCTGGCAGAAGTGGACCTGAGCTGCCTGGACATCCTTGGAATGGCATCCCAGCAGGGGGTTGAAACCCGTCACGGGGTGGGCCCCTGAGAAAAGACCTCTGCATCTAACCGGGGCACGGTAAGCTTGGGGGGATCCTTTGTGCCCTCCCAAGGAGTTGTCAGGTGCTATGGAAACTTCCTGAAGTACGGTAACTTCGTGGAGAGCAAGCAACTTGACGGTAACAAGAGATGCTTAGTCCTCAAGTGTCTTCCTTCTACATCACCGGGTGAGCTTCCCGTGGTCATGCCAGTCTAGTCGTCCTCTTTGAAGCAGGCCACGTTCAGTAGAGGACGTGAGCAGGGGTCTGAGAGTAGCCCTCGGCCTGTGTCTCCACTCACCAGGTTGCACCGCCCAGGGCATGTGGAGGGTCCAGGGCTCTGCACAGCACTCCGGACTGTGTGCATTCCCCCGTGTGGCCACCAGGTGTCGCCGTTGTTCCACGAGAGAAATGGTCTAAGCATTACTCCGAGTAGCAACTCGGTGTCACTGTTGCTCCATGACGGAAATGCGGCGTGTATTCCCGTGCGTGGCCGCATGCTGTCACTGTGGCTCCACGAGGGAAATGCTTTGTGCATTACCTGGATTGGCCACCCGGTGTCACTGTTGCTCCATGACAGAAACGCTTTGTGCATTACCGCGAGTGGCCACCCAGTGTCACTGTTGCTCCACGATGGAAATTCTTTGTGCATTACCGTGAGTGGCCACCCAGTGTCACTGTTGCTCCACGATGGAAATTCTTTGTGCATTACCTGCATTGTCCACTCAGTGTCACTGTTGCTCCATGAGGGAAATGCCTTGTGTATTACCGGCATTGTCCACTCGGTGTCACTGTTGCTCCATGAGGGAAATGCCTTGTGCATTACCTGCATTGTCCACTCGGTGTCTCTGTTGCTCCATGAGGGAAATGCCTTGTGCATTACCTGCATTGTCCACTCGGTGTCACTGTTGCTCCCCGAAGGAAATGCTTTGTGCGGTAGTCGGGGTGGCGACCCGTTGCTCTATGGAGAAAATCCTCTGTGTGCCATAACCCTGCCCTTCCACCGGCTGTTACTGTTGCTCCAGGGCAGCTGCACCCTGAGTTGCCCCTAAGGCTATGGCTATACTGGCATTGAAGAACAAAACTTTTTTGTCTTTCAGAGGTGTTAACCTCCCCCTCCCCTGAAAGACCAAAGCTTTGCCGCAACAAGTGCTACGCTCCTGCATAAGTGGCTGTGAGTAAGCGGTCAGTGCGTTGTATTTCTCATCTTTACTCACTGTAGTATTGTTCACAGGCCGTGTGCATCCTCATTGGGTACGGGGCTCTGTGGGATTAAGGCTGGGGACGAGCCAAAGTGTGCTGTGCAGAGCGACTACCTCGGATTCTGTCGCAAGGGGTGTTTTTGGCTGTAATGTTAAAGGTGCAATGGGAAGAGGGTGGAGGGCGGAGCCCCGCCGTGTGGGAGAGGAGAAAAGAAGAGGCTACGCGATGTTGCCGACTGAGATGGTAACTTCCTTGTTCCCCCCCCCCGCACCCTTGCTGGGTTCAGTACCAAGGAAAAAGCAATCACGCGTCAGAGTCTACTGCCCTCATGCGATGGAAAGCGAGGGAGAGCGACGAGACCGCGAGCGTTGTTGGCCAACCCACAAAAGACCGCGAGCGTCGTTAATGCCATGCAAAAGCCGTCCATCCGAGAGGGGAACAGCCGCCACTCTCAGTGAGATAAGTGTCTGTTTTGGTGATTGCTCTGCTCACGGCCCACCTTGCTCCTGGTAGGGACGCCCCGTTAGCTGGGGGCTGTGTTTGTAAGAAAAGGTTCCTGACTGGCTGGCTGTGGTTACGAGGGAAACAAGGTCCCCATTTTCTGGGGCTGATGATTTCTCTGGTCAGAAGCAGTGTGTCCTCTGCAGCAGAAGGTTGCGTCTAGTATAACCCTTGTCCGAAAGGTCATTTGCTTGCCTTTCTCCCATGTTTCTCTCTCTCTCTCTCTCTCTCTCTGTAGTGTGTTGGCCAACAAACAGTCTGTCTCTGTCTGTCTGTCTCTCTGTGTGTCCTTGCCTTTCCTTGTGCTCTTTCCCTTTGTAGGACGTGGGCGGATGCGTTAGCTTTGCACCCTCACAGGCTATGTCTCGGGAGCCGTAGGAGGGGATGCAGGGAAGTGGGTGCGAGAGTGGAGCGGTGAGTGTCGGTGTTTACGTCGGCCTCACTCGATGAACAGAGACCGAGTTGATAGGATGGAAGAGGGATTTCAAGCCCCAATAGAGCTTTGTGTAGCGATGGCTCACGCTTGGCTTTTCAGCTGCTCTTGCAGAGGAATCGTGCAGGAGCGCTAGCCGGAGGAGAATGTGGCAGAGGTGGAGCTGAACTGCCTGGACATCCTTCTAAGCAGCCATGAACAGTCCTCGGTTTTCTGCCTCCCGCATAACTTGCTGTGAGTAAACGGTCAGTGCTTTGAATTTCTCATCTTTACTCACTGTAGTATTCTTCACAGGCCGTGTGCATCCTCGTTAGGTACGGGGCTCTGTGGGATTAAGGCTGGGAAGTCTGCCTTGCAGAGCGACTGCGTCTGGTGCTGTTGCAAGGGGTGGCTTTGGTTGTAATGTTAACGGTGGAATGGGAAGTGGGCGGAGTGCGGAGCCCCGCCGCGTGGGAGAGACGAAAAGAAGTGCCTACACTACTTGGCCCACTGAGATGGTAACTGATTTGTTTGCCCCCCTTGTGCTGCGTTTAGTATGAAGGGAGAAGTCGCCACACAGGAGAGTCTAGTGCCTCCATGCGCTGGAAAGCGAGCGAGAGCGAGGAGACCACGAGCGTTGTTGGCCAGCCCACACAAGACCGCGAGCGGAAGAGCAGCGACTCTCGGTGCGAGAAGTGTCTGGTTTGGTGAGGGCTCTGCTCTCGGCGCTCCTTGCTCCTGGCAGGGAGGCCCCATTAGCTGCGTGCTGAGTTTGTAAGCAAATGTTCCTCGCTAGCTGGTTACGAGGTCCCCATTTTCAGGGGCTGATCATTTCTCTTTTCAGGGGCAGTATGTCTTCCGCAGCAGAAGGTTGCCTCTAGTAGGATGGCTCCAGGCGGTAAGTTACTGGCCTCTCTCCCTTTCCTGTAGTATGTTGGCAAACACACGCTCTCTGTCTTGTGTTGTTCAACACACATGTAACCCTTCTGGCAGTCAGAGTTGGCAGCACCAAGGGCCGGGTTCGGTATGTAGGGGACAGCGTGCAAAAGCGTCTCGAGCGCCCACCCAGTGACCTGGGAGAAATATCTATCAGTCCCCCCCGCTCCCCTGTAGGAGGCAATGCTTCCCCTGTGGCTAGCAGAGAGTGTGAGTGTAGCGCCAAAGGTTTTGAATGAGAGCGAGAGAGCGAGCAAGAATGCAGCATTGTGTTTGGAAAAGAGCAGAAGAGGATTGGTAAGCAAGCCATGAGCGAGAAGAGTCACGCCATGAACTTGGTGGGTGTCGTCTCGCTTTGGTTGTTGAGTCCAGCAAGGGCAAAGGTGCCGAAAGTGGCAGAAGCGCAAAGTCCAGCCCCGCAAAGTGTGTCTCTTCCCCCCCGCCCCCACTTCGTCCAGTGGAGCGCCATGTTTGAAAAGCGAATGTGCAGAACCCCTTCCCCATCCCCATTGCAAAGCCAGGTGAGGGAGGTAAAAGGGGTACCTTCTGTTGTGTAAGGGTGAGCAGCCCAGCTGTGTAGGGTAGTAGTGTAGTGCAGCCCTCCCAGCCAACTGGTCCACTCCTGCTGATATCCCCCAAACCCTGCCCCCAGAAGACAGCAGTAAATGATGTGAACTGTTTGTTAGTTTGCATATAGAAACACCCTTGTGCCAAGGTGAATCCAAGTCATCAATTCTCAGACACCTAATGAGATAAAACTTAGCTCTGACATTCCACAGCAGAGAGGGTAGGGGGTGCAATTGGTATCAAGGGCTGCCAGAAGGCACCCATACCAGCAGGTACTGAGACCTGTCCCCAGCCTCTCAATTCACTGGGTTTTGGAACGCATGGCCCCTGCCTAGCGAGTGCTGCTCAGGTGATGGCGAGATCCCCTCCATCATGAGAAAAGGCCACGTACAGTTCCACTGTCCTTGATGTACATAATCAGTAGAATACCAGTTTATTCTTCTTGCCCCAAGAACAGAAATTCCTGCCCCAATACATAAAACTGGGGATCCTACAGCAGCCCATAGTGACCAATTGGGGTATTACGGGCTCAGGCTAGGTGGGGTGGGTGAGCCTATGCAAATAAGATCAGCCCCTCAAGTTCACCACCAGATGTCAGGGTGGGGCTCATCCTGACTCTGCTTACACACACAAACTCTCTCCCTCTCTCTTCCTTCTCTTGTGCTGTCTCCCTTCGTAGGACACGGGGTCGGTGTGCATCCCCACAGGCTATGTCTCGGGAGCCATGGAGAAGTAGGAGGGGACGAAAATCATGCAGGGAAGTGGGTGCGAGAGTGGAGCGGTGACTGTCATTGTTCACTCGGTCTCTGTTCATCGAGTGGGCCCGATGTAGATGGGATGGATGGAGGAGGGAGCCAGGGACGGGGGCAAGATTTCAAGCACCAGTAGAACTCTGTGTAGTGATGGCTCATGCTTGGCCTTTCAGCTGCTCTTGCAGCGGAATTGTCCAGGAGCCCTAGCCCGAGGAGAAAGTGGCAGAGGTGAACCTGAGCAGCTTGGGCATCCTTCTAAGCGGGCGTGAGCATTCCTCAGCTTTCTGGCTGCTCCGTCACTGGCTGTGAGTAAGCGGTGAGTGCTTTGAATTCCTCATCTGTACTCGCTGTAGTATTCTTCACGGGCCGTGTGCTTCGTCGTTTGGTACGGGGCTCCGTGGGGTTTAGGCTGCGGAAGGGACCAGAGTTCCGCCGTGCACAGTGACTATGTCGGGTGCTTTTTAGTTGGAATACTAAAGGTGTAAGCGTGGGTGGGTGGGGGAGGGCAGAGGGGGAGCCCCGCCGTGTGGGAGAGGCGAAAAGAAGAGATTACACGACATTGCCCACTGAGATGGTAACGTCCTTGTTTTTTCCCATTGTGCTGGCTTTAGGACCGAGGGAAAAGAAGTCCCGCGTCAGAGTCTACTGCCCTCGTACGATGGAAAGTGAGTGAGCGCGACGAGATCGCGAGAGTGGGTGCCACGCAAAAGCCGTCCATCTGGGAGCGGAACAGTCGCCACACTCAGTGAGATAAGTGTCTGGTTTGGTGAGGGCTCTGCTCACGGCCCATCTGGCTCCAGGTAGGGACACCCCATTCGCTGGGCCTGGGTTTCTCAGAAAATGTTCCTGGCTAGCTGCGGTTACGAAGGAGACAAGCTCCCCAGTTTCTGTAGCTGCTCATTTCACTGGCCAGGAGCAGTGTGTCTTCCGCAGCGGAAGGTTGCATCCGGTACCATGATTCCAGGCGGTAGGTTGTTTGCCTTCCTCCCCTGTTTTTTCTTTCTCTTTCTCTTTCCTCTAGTATGTTGGCCAACACACACTCTCTCTGTCCTCTCCTCTGCTCGCCTCTCCCTGTGCCGTCTCCCTACATAGGACACGAGCAGGCGTGCATCCCCACAGGCTAGGTCTCGGGAGCCATGGAGAAGTAGGAGGGGACGAAAATCATGCAGGGAAGTGGGTGCGAGAGTGGAGCGGTGACTGTCATTGTTCACTCGGTCTCTGTTCATCGAGTGGGCCCGATGTAGATGGGATGGATGGAGGAGGGAGCCAGGGACGGGGGCAAGATTTCAAGCACCAGTAGAACTTTGTGTAGTGATGGCTCATGCTTGGCCTTTCAGCTGCTCTTGCAGCGGAATTGTCCAGGAGCCCTAGCCGGAGGAGAAAGTGGCAGAGGTGGACCTGAGCAGCTTGGGCATCCTTCTAAGCGGGCGTGAGCATTCCTCAGCTTTCTGGCTGCTCCGTCACTGGCTGTGAGTAAGCGGTGAGTGCTTTGAATTCCTCATCTGTACTCGCTGTAGTATTCTTCACGGGCCGTGTGCTTCGTCGTTTGGTACGGGGCTCCGTGGGGTTTAGGCTGCGGAAGGGACCAGAGTTCCGCCGTGCACAGTGACTATGTCGGGTGCTTTTTAGTTGGAATACTAAAGGTGTAAGCGTGGGTGGGTGGGGGAGGGCAGAGGGGGAGCCCCGCCGTGTGGGAGAGGCGAAAAGAAGAGATTACACGACAAGGACTGCACCCTTAGCAAGTTTGCAGATGACACTAAACTGGGAGGAGTGGTTGATACGCTGGAGGGTAGGGATAGGATACAGAGGGACCTAGACAAATTAGAGGATTGGGCCAAAAGAAATCTGATGAGGTTCAACAAGGACAAGTGCAGAGTCCTGCACTTAGGACGGAAGAATCCCATGCACTGCTACAGACTAGGGACCGAATGGCTGGGCAGCAGTTCTGCAGAAAAGGACCTAGGGGTTACAGTGGACGAAAAGCTGAATATGAGTCAACAGTGTGCCCTTGTTGCCAAGAAGGCTAACGGCATTTTGGGCTGTATAAGTAGGGGCATTTCCAGCAGATCGAGGGACGTGATTATTCCCCTCTATTCGGCACTGGTGAGGCCTCATTTGGAGTACTGTGTCCAGTTTTGGGCCCCACACTACAAAAAGGATGTGGATAAATTGGAAAGAGTCCAACGGAGGGCAACAAAAATGATTAGGGGGCTGGAGCACATGACTTATGAGGAGAGGCTGAGGGAACTGAGATTGTTTAGCCTGCAGAAGAGAAGAGTGAGGGGGGACTTGATAGCTGCTTTCAACTACCTAAAAGGGGGTTCCAAAGAGGATGGATCTAGACTGTTCTCAGTGGTAGAAGATGACAGAACAAGGAGTAATGGTCTCAAGTTGCAGAGGGGGAGGTTTAGGTTGGATATTAGGAAAAACTTTTTCACTAGTAGGGTGGTGAAGCACTGGAATGGGTTACCGAGGGAGGTGGTGGAGTCTCCTTCCTTGGAGGTTTTTAAGGTCAGGCTTGACAAAGCCCTGGCTGGGATGATCTAGTTGGGGTTGGTCCTGCTTTGAGCAGGGGGTTGGACTAGATGACCTCCTGAGGTCCCTTCCAACCCTGAGATTCTATGATTCTATGATTGCCCACTGAGATGGTAACGTCCTTGTTTTTTCCCATTGTGCTGGCTTTAGGACCGAGGGAAAAGAAGTCCCGCGTCAGAGTCTACTGCCCTCGTACGATGGAAAGTGAGTGAGCGCGACGAGATCGCGAGAGTGGGTGCCACGCAAAAGCCGTCCATCTGGGAGCGGAACAGTCGCCACACTCAGTGAGATAAGTGTCTGGTTTGGTGAGGGCTCTGCTCACGGCCCATCTGGCTCCAGGTAGGGACACCCCGCTCGCTGGGCCTGGGTTTCTCAGAAAATGTTCCTGGCTAGCTGCGGTTACGAAGGAGACAAGCTCCCCAGTTTCTGTAGCTGCTCATTTCACTGGCCAGGAGCAGTGTGTCTTCCGCAGCGGAAGGTTGCATCCAGTACCATGATTCCAGGCGGTAGGTTGTTTGCCTTCCTCCCCTGTTTTTTCTTTCTCTTTCTCTTTCCTCTAGTATGTTGGCCAACACACACTCTCTCTGTCCTCTCCTCTGCTCGCCTCTCCCTGTGCCGTCTCCCTACATAGGACACGAGCAGGCGTGCATCCCCACAGGCTAGGTCTCGGGAGCCATGGAGAAGTAGGAGGGGACGAAAATCATGCAGGGAAGTGGGTGCGAGAGTGGAGCGGTGACTGTCATTGTTCACTCGGTCTCTGTTCATCGAGTGGGCCCGATGTAGATGGGATGGATGGAGGAGGGAGCCAGGGACGGGGGCAAGATTTCAAGCACCAGTAGAACTTTGTGTAGTGATGGCTCATGCTTGGCCTTTCAGCTGCTCTTGCAGCGGAATTGTCCAGGAGCCCTAGCCCGAGGAGAAAGTGGCAGAGGCGGACCTGAGCAGCTTGGGCATCCTTCTAAGCGGGCGTGAGCATTCCTCAGCTTTCTGGCTGCTCCGTCACTGGCTGTGAGTAAGCGGTGAGTGCTTTGAATTCCTCATCTGTACTCGCTGTGGTATTCTTCACGGGCCGTGTGCTTCGTCGTTTGGTACGGGGCTCCGTGGGGTTTAGGCTGCGGAAGGGACCAGAGTTCCGCCGTGCACAGTGACTATGTCGGGTGCTTTTTAGTTGGAATACTAAAGGTGTAAGCGTGGGTGGGTGGGGGAGGGCAGAGGGGGAGCCCCGCCGTGTGGGAGAGGCGAAAAGAAGAGATTACACGACAAGGACTGCACCCTTAGCAAGTTTGCAGATGACACTAAACTGGGAGGAGTGGTTGATACGCTGGAGGGTAGGGATAGGATACAGAGGGACCTAGACAAATTAGAGGATTGGGCCAAAAGAAATCTGATGAGGTTCAACAAGGACAAGTGCAGAGTCCTGCACTTAGGACGGAAGAATCCCATGCACTGCTACAGACTAGGGACCGAATGGCTGGGCAGCAGTTCTGCAGAAAAGGACCTAGGGGTTACAGTGGACGTAAAGCTGAATATGAGTCAACAGTGTGCCCTTGTTGCCAAGAAGGCTAACGGCATTTTGGGCTGTATAAGTAGGGGCATTTCCAGCAGATCGAGGGACGTGATTATTCCCCTCTATTCGGCACTGGTGAGGCCTCATTTGGAGTACTGTGTCCAGTTTTGGGCCCCACACTACAAAAAGGATGTGGATAAATTGGAAAGAGTCCAACGGAGGGCAACAAAAATGATTAGGGGGCTGGAGCACATGACTTATGAGGAGAGGCTGAGGGAACTGAGATTGTTTAGCCTGCAGAAGAGAAGAGTGAGGGGGGACTTGATAGCTGCTTTCAACTACCTAAAAGGGGGTTCCAAAGAGGATGGATCTAGACTGTTCTCAGTGGTAGAAGATGACAGAACAAGGAGTAATGGTCTCAAGTTGCAGAGGGGGAGGTTTAGGTTGGATATTAGGAAAAACTTTTTCACTAGTAGGGTGGTGAAGCACTGGAATGGGTTACCTAGGGAGGTGGTGGAGTCTCCTTCCTTGGAGGTTTTTAAGGTCAGGCTTGACAAAGCCCTAGCTGGGATGATCTAGTTGGGGTTGGTCCTGCTTTGAGCAGGGTGTGACGGTGTTCCCCATAAAACTTTATGGGGAGATGCTTATAACTATATATGTGTAACTAAAATATGTTTTATGCTACATGTGCCATGTAACATATCTCTGTGAAAGTTATGACCTACTGAATTTACTCCTCCTGTTTGTATGCATGTATCATTGTTGTAGTTGGAGTTATGAAGATGGGTTTTATATTTGCTGGTTTTGTACATAGCCTTTGTAAGTGCATGGGATCATCTTTGCTCCAAAGATGATCCCATGCACTTACAAAGGCTATGTACAAAACCAGCAAATATAAAACCCATCTTCATAACTCCAACTACAACAATGATACATGCATACAAACAGGAGGAGTAAGATCAGGTTACAAGGGGAAGCTGGGGGTCAGACCTCCCGGACGGGGGAGTCCATCCAGCTGACCTGTTGGGAACAGATACTGGGGTGTCCAAGAAAGAGGTTGTTCTTGCTACATGGGTAGGAGGCAAACCTCTCTCTTCAAAGCAGAAGGGAGCGAGTCTCTGCATGGGTGAAGCCACACAAGGGGATGGGAACCAGCCCAGAGAAATTCCAGAGGGAGGGGCCGAGGGCAGGCCGGGTCGCAGTACACCCTTTCCTGGCCAGAGCCTCAAACGCATGCCTCATTTAGGAGCCGGCTCCAAAGAGGCAGAAGAATCTGCATCAGAGTGCCTACCAGGATACACAGACGGGTGGGTAATCCTGTGTCTTTCCCTACTTCATCTGTGGGTTATAACAAAGGAGTTAACACTGAGGGTCAACCCTTTCAAGATGGAGAACATACCTGATTGGTGGGAAAAACTGTTGTACATGCTTGGGATGGTGACCTCACGGTTGTACAAGCATGTTACCTGTCGGCCTATATCGAGTAACTGGCTGGAAGCTTGGCACAACAGCAAAAGCATAACAGGCCCAAGCTGCTGTGTGAAAGGGGAAACTGAGGCACGTCGCCTCATGGCACTGAGAGCTAAATGCCGAGGTACATACGCCTTAACAGGTATTGCTATCTGTATCCTGTTAGCAATACTACACCCCAACCCATTTACAGGCGCCCGGGGACCAGGAACCTCGCATTTTGCTAAAACCATTACGAATGACACCATGTGGTGTGCCCGTACTGAAAAGGGGTGTGACCAAAGACAAACAGGGGCTTTATGTGTACTGCCTCCGCCATGGACAGTGTCCAAGTCTCTGGCAGTAAGTTCAGGAGGAGGGTGTGACGGTGTTCCCCATAAAACTTTATGGGGAGATGCTTATAACTATATATGTGTAACTAAAATATGTTTTATGCTACATGTGCCATGTAACATATCTCTGTGAAAGTTATGACCTACTGAATTTACTCCTCCTGTTTGTATGCATGTATCATTGTTGTAGTTGGAGTTATGAAGATGGGTTTTATATTTGCTGGTTTTGTACATAGCCTTTGTAAGTGCATGGGATCATCTTTGGAGCAAAGAATGCCTGTTAAATGCGAGCACTTGACAGACAAAAGACTTTGCAGACCCCAATCCACATTGGGGCCAGGTCTGGAATGCAACTGGTTAGACTGGTTAGGGCGCATGGGCAGGTGACTTGCCCATGTGATCCTAAAACTCCAGGGCAACTGGATCCTACACAGGGAGAGGAAGAGAGGCTAAAAAAGCCCTTGCAAGACCCTTCCATGAGGGTCTTCGGCTGGCTAAAGGAAGAAGCTCTCCACCCCCCCAAGGACATTCCTGAGGGGAACTGAACAAAGGACAAAGACACCAGGGGGTGCGGCTACTGGACCTAGGCTAATTCTACAGCCTGTAAAAAGGAAAATATCCGAATCTGGTGAGGCTTTTATCTGTGTTAACTTTGAATAGACGTAGACGTGCGTGTTTTATTTTATTTTACTAAGTAACTTGCTTTGTTCTGTCTGTCACCAATTGAACTCACTTACATCCTATTTTTTGTACTTATTAAAATCACTTTTTACTTATTAAGTTTCCTTGAGTACGAGTTAGTGCAAAGGGAGAGCAAACAGGTGTGCATACTTTCTATCTTTGCAATAGAAAGCGAACGATTTATGAGTTTACCCTGTATAAGCTTTATACAGGGTAAAACGGATTTATTAAGGGTTTGAACCTCCTTGGAGTTGGGCAGCTGGGTGTCAAAGGCAAGAGCGCTTCCAGGGGCCTTACAGTGGTGAGTGGACTTGGTTCGGACCTGGGTCTGTGTTTGCAGCAGATCAGTGGAATCTGGCTCAAAACAGACAGGATTCGGGAGTCCCAAGCTGGAAAAGGCCTGGAAGCAGGGGCAGAAGTAGCCTTGGCACACCAGGTGGCAGCACCAAGCGGGTCTCTGTGGCCCCAACCCGTCACACAGGGGGTTGGACTAGATGACCTCCTGAGGTCCCTTCCAACCCTGAGATTCTATGATTCTATGATTGCCCACTGAGATGGTAACGTCCTTGTTTTTTCCCATTGTGCTGGCTTTAGGACCGAGGGAAAAGAAGTCCCGCGTCAGAGTCTACTGCCCTCGTACGATGGAAAGTGAGTGAGCGCGACGAGATCGCGAGAGTGGGTGCCACGCAAAAGCCGTCCATCTGGGAGCGGAACAGTCGCCACACTCAGTGAGATAAGTGTCTGGTTTGGTGAGGGCTCTGCTCACGGCCCATCTGGCTCCAGGTAGGGACACCCCGTTCGCTGGGCCTGGGTTTCTCAGAAAATGTTCCTGGCTAGCTGCGGTTACGAAGGAGACAAGCTCCCCAGTTTCTGTAGCTGCTCATTTCACTGGCCAGGAGCAGTGTGTCTTCCGCAGCGGAAGGTTGCATCCAGTACCATGATTCCAGGCGGTAGGTTGTTTGCCTTCCTCCCCTGTTTTTTCTTTCTCTTTCTCTTTCCTCTAGTATGTTGGCCAACACACACTCTCTCTGTCCTCTCCTCTGCTCGCCTCTCCCTGTGCCGTCTCCCTACATAGGACACGAGCAGGCGTGCATCCCCACAGGCTAGGTCTCGGGAGCCATGGAGAAGTAGGAGGGGACGAAAATCATGCAGGGAAGTGGGTGCGAGAGTGGAGCGGTGACTGTCATTGTTCACTCGGTCTCTGTTCATCGAGTGGGCCCGATGTAGATGGGATGGATGGAGGAGGGAGCCAGGGACGGGGGCAAGATTTCAAGCACCAGTAGAACTTTGTGTAGTGATGGCTCATGCTTGGCCTTTCAGCTGCTCTTGCAGCGGAATTGTCCAGGAGCCCTAGCCCGAGGAGAAAGTGGCAGAGGTGGACCTGAGCAGCTTGGGCATCCTTCTAAGCGGGCGTGAGCATTCCTCAGCTTTCTGGCTGCTCCGTCACTGGCTGTGAGTAAGCGGTGAGTGCTTTGAATTCCTCATCTGTACTCGCTGTAGTATTCTTCACGGGCCGTGTGCTTCGTCGTTTGGTACGGGGCTCCGTGGGGTTTAGGCTGCGGAAGGGACCAGAGTTCCGCCGTGCACAGTGACTATGTCGGGTGCTTTTTAGTTGGAATACTAAAGGTGTAAGCGTGGGTGGGTGGGGGAGGGCAGAGGGGGAGCCCTGCCGTGTGGGAGAGGCGAAAAGAAGAGATTACACGACATTGCCAACTGAGATGGTAACGTCCTTGTTTTTTCCCATTGTGCTGGCTTTAGGACCGAGGGAAAAGAAGTCCCGCGTCAGAGTCTACTGCCCTCGTACGATGGAAAGTGAGTGAGCGCGACGAGATCGCGAGAGTGGGTGCCACGCAAAAGCCGTCCATCTGGGAGCGGAACAGTCGCCACACTCAGTGAGATAAGTGTCTGGTTTGGTGAGGGCTCTGCTCACGGCCCATCTGGCTCCAGGTAGGGACACCCCGTTCGCTGGGCCTGGGTTTCTCAGAAAATGTTCCTGGCTAGCTGCGGTTACGAAGGAGACAAGCTCCCCAGTTTCTGTAGCTGCTCATTTCACTGGCCAGGAGCAGTGTGTCTTCCGCAGCGGAAGGTTGCATCCGGTACCATGATTCCAGGCGGTAGGTTGTTTGCCTTCCTCCCCTGTTTTTTCTTTCTCTTTCTCTTTCTCTTTCCTCTAGTATGTTGGCCAACACACACTCTCTCTGTCCTCTCCTCTGCTCGCCTCTCCCTGTGCCGTCTCCCTACATAGGACACGAGCAGGCGTGCATCCCCACAGGCTAGGTCTCGGGGCCATGGAGAAGTAGGAGGGGACGAAAACCATGGGGTCAGTGGGCGCTACGGTGGAGTGGTGACTGTCTGTGTTTACGCGGTCTCTGCTCATCGGATGAGGCTGACGTAGATGGGATTTGAGAGGGAGGCAGGGATGAGGCAAGATTTCACGCACCGCTAGAGCTTTGTGTAGTGACGGTTCATGCTTGGTGATTGCAGCTCTGTTCTCAGAGGAATTGTCCAGGAGCCCTAGCCCGAGGAGAAGGTGGCAGAAGTGGACCTGAGCTGCCTGGACATCCTTCTAAGCTGACGTGAACGGTCCTCAGTTTTCTGCCTCCCGCATAACTTGCTGTGAGTAAGCTTTGAATTCCTCATCTGTACTCGCTGTAGTATTCGTCACAGGCCGTGTGGTAGAAGAGGCCGAAGAGGTAGGCAGGGACGGGGGCAAGAGTTCAAGCACCAATAGAGCTTTGAGTGGTGATGGTTCATGTTTGGTTTTTGCAGCTGCTCTCGCGGAGGAATTGTCCAGGAGCCCTAGCCCGAGGAGAAGCTGGCAGAAGTGGACCTGAGCTGCCTGGACATCCTTGGAAGGGCATCCCAGCAGGGGGTTGAAACCCGTCACGGGGTGGGCCCCTGAGAAAAGACCTCTGCATCTAACCGGGGCACGGTAAGCTTGGGGGGATCCTTTGTGCCCTCCCAAGGAGTTGTCAGGTGCTATGGAAACTTCCTGAAGTACGGTAACTTCGTGGAGAGCAAGCAACTTGACGGTAACAAGAGATGCTTAGTCCTCAAGTGTCTTCCTTCTACATCACCGGGTGAGCTTCCCGTGGTCATGCCAGTCTAGTCGTCCTCTTTGAAGCAGGCCACGTTCAGTAGAGGACGTGAGCAGGGGTCTGAGAGTAGCCCTCGGCCTGTCTCTCCACTCACCAGGTTGCACTGCCCAGGGCATGTGGAGGGTCCAGGGCTCTGCACAGCACTCCGGACTGTGTGCATTCCCCCGTGTGGCCACCAGGTGTCGCCATTGTTCCACGAGAGAAATGGTCTAAGCATTACTCCGAGTAGCAACTCGGTGTCACTGTTGCTCCATGACGGAAATGCGGCGTGTATTCCCGTGCGTGGCCGCATGCTGTCACTGTGGCTCCACGAGGGAAATGCTTTGTGCATTACCTGGATTGGCCACCCGGTGTCACTGTTGCTCCATGACAGAAACGCTTTGTGCATTACCGCGAGTGGCCACCCAGTGTCACTGTTGCTCCACGATGGAAATTCTTTGTGCATTATCACGAGTGGCCACCCGGTGTCACTGTTGCTCCATGAGGGAAATGCCTTGTGCATTACCTGCATTGTCCACTCGGTGTCACTGTTGCTCCATGAGGGAAATGCCTTGTGCATTACCTGCATTGTCCACTCGGTGTCACTGTTGCTCCCTGAAGGAAATGCTTTGTGCGGTTGTCGGGGTGGCGACCCGTTGCTCTATGGAGAAAATCCTCTGTGTGCCATAACCCTGCCCTTCCACCGGCTGTTACTGTTGCTCCAGGGCAGCTGCACCCTGAGTTGCCCCTAAGGCTATGGCTATACTGGCATTGAAGAACAAAACTTTTTTGTCTTTCAGAGGTGTTAACCTCCCCCTCCCCTGAAAGACCAAAGCTTTGCCGCAACAAGTGCTACGCTCCTGCATACGTGGCTGTGATTAAGCGGTCAGTGCGTTGTATTTCTCATCTTTACTCACTGTAGTATTGTTCACAGGCCGTGTGCATCCTCATTGGGTACGGGGCTCTGTGGGATTAAGGCTGGGGACGAGCCAAAGTGTGCTGTGCAGAGCGACTACGTCGGATTCTGTCGCAAGGGGTGTTTTTGGTTGTAATGTTAAAGGTGCAATGGGAAGAGGGTGGAGGGCGGAGTCCCGCCGTGTGGGAGAGGCGAAAAGAAGAGGCTACGCGATGTTGCCGACTGAGATGGTAACTTCCTTGTTTCCCCACCCCACCCCCCTTGCTGGGTTTAGTACCAAGGGAAAAGAAATCACGCGTCAGAGTCTACTGCCCTCATGCGATGGAAAGCGAGGGAGAGCGACGAGACCGCGAGCGTTGTTGGCCAACCCACAAAAGACCGCGAGCGTCGTTAATGCCATGCAAAAGCCGTCCATCCGAGAGGGGAACAGCCGCCACTCTCAGTGAGATAAGTGTCTGTTTTGGTGATTGCTCTGCTCACGGCCCACCTTGCTCCTGGTAGGGACGCCCCGTTAGCTGGGGGCTGTGTTTGTAAGAAAAGGTTCCTGACTGGCTGGCTGTGGTTACGAGGGAAACAAGGTCCCCATTTTCTGGGGCTGATGATTTCTCTGGTCAGAAGCAGTGTGTCCTCTGCAGCAGAAGGTTGCGTCTAGTATAACCCTTGTCCGAAAGGTCATTTGCTTGCCTTTCTCCCATGTTTCTCTCTCTCTCTCTCTCTCTCTCTCTCTCTGTAGTGTGTTGGCCAACAAACAGTCTGTCTCTGTCTGTCTGTCTCTCTGTGTGTCCTTGCCTTTCCTTGTGCTCTTTCCCTTTGTAGGACGTGGGCGGATGTGTTAGCTTTGCACCCTCACAGGCTATGTCTCGGGAGCCGTAGGAGGGGATGCAGGGAAGTGGGTGCGAGAGTGGAGCGGTGAGTGTCGGTGTTTACATCGGCCTCACTCGATGAACAGAGACCGAGTTGATAGGATGGAAGAGGGATTTCAAGCCCCAATAGAGCTTTGTGTAGCGATGGCTCACGCTTGGCTTTTCAGCTGCTCTTGCAGAGGAATCGTGCAGGAGCGCTAGCCGGAGGAGAATGTGGCAGAGGTGGAGCTGAACTGCCTGGACATCCTTCTAAGCAGCCATGAACAGTCCTCGGTTTTCTGCCTCCCGCATAACTTGCTGTGAGTAAACGGTCAGTGCTTTGAATTTCTCATCTTTACTCACTGTAGTATTCTTCACAGGCCGTGTGCATCCTCGTTAGGTACGGGGCTCTGTGGGATTAAGGCTGGGAAGTCTGCCTTGCAGAGCGACTGCGTCTGGTGCTGTTGCAAGGGGTGGCTTTGGTTGTAATGTTAACGGTGGAATGGGAAGTGGGCGGAGTGCGGAGCCCCGCCGCGTGGGAGAGACGAAAAGAAGTGCCTACACTACTTGGCCCACTGAGATGGTAACTGATTTGTTTGCCCCCCTTGTGCTGCGTTTAGTATGAAGGGAGAAGTCGCCACACAGGAGAGTCTAGTGCCTCCATGCGCTGGAAAGCGAGCGAGAGCGAGGAGACCACGAGCGTTGTTGGCCAGCCCACACAAGACCGCGAGCGGAAGAGCAGCGACTCTCGGTGCGAGACGTGTGTGGTTTGGTGAGGGCTCTGCTCTCGGCGCTCCTTGCTCCTGGCAGGGACGCCCCATTAGCTGCGTGCTGAGTTTGTAAGCAAATGTTCCTCGCTTGCTGGTTACGAGGTCCCCATTTTCAGGGGCGGATCATTTCTCTTTTCAGGAGCAGTATGTGTTCCGCAGCAGAAGGTTGCCTCTAGTAGGATGGCTCCAGGCGGTAAGTTACTGGCCTCTCTCCCTTTCCTGTAGTATGTTGGCAAACAGACGCTCTCTGTCTTCTGTTGTTCAACACACATGTAAGGCTTCTGGCAGTCAGAGTTGGCAGCACCAAGGGCCGGGTTGGGTATGTAGGGGACAGCGTGCAAAAGCGTCTCGAGCGCCCACCCAGTGACCTGGGAGAAATATCTATCAGTCCCCCCCCGCTCCCCTGTAGGAGGCAATGGTTCCCCTGTGGCAAGCAGAGAGTGTGAGTGTAGCCCAAGGTTTTGAATGAGAGCGATGGAGCGAGCAAGAATGCAGCATTGTGTTTGGAAAAGAGCAGAAGAGGATTGGTAAGCAAGCCATGAGTGAGAAGAGGCACGCCATGAAATTGGTGGGTGTCGTCTCGCGTTGGTTGTTGAGTCCAGCCAGCACAAAGTCCAGCCCCGCAAAGTGTGTCCCGCCCCTGCCCCCGCCCCCGCCCAGTGGAGCGCCATGTTTGAAAAGTGAATGTGCAGAACCCCTTCCCCTCCCCTCCCCTCCCCCATCCAGATGAGGGAGGTAAAAGGGGCACCTTCTGTTGTGTAAGGGTGATCAGCCCAGCTGTGTAGCCCTCCCAGCAAACTGGCCCACTCCTGCTGCCATGCCACAATCCCTGCCCCCAAAAGACAGCACTAAATGATGTGCACTGCTTACTAGGTTCCATACAGGAACACCTTTGTCCCAAGGTGAATCCAACTTATCAATTCTTAGACTCCTAACAAGATAAAAGTTAACTCTGACATTCCACAGCAGAGAGGGTAGGGGGTGCAATTGGTATCTAGGGCTGCCAGAAGGCACCCATACCAGCAGGTGTTGAGACCTGTCCCCAGCCTCTCAATTCACTGGGTTTTGGAACGCATGGCCCCTGCCTAGCGAGTGCTGCTCAGGTGATGGCGAGATCCCCTCCATCATGAGAAAAGGCCACGTACAGTTCCACTGTCCTTGATTTACATAATCAGTAGAATACCAGTTTATTCTTCTTGCCCCAAGAACAGAAATTCCTGCCCCAATACATAAAACTGGGGATCCTACAGCAGCCCATAGTGACCAATTGGGGTATTACGGGCTCAGGCTAGGTGGGGTGGGTGAGCCTATGCAAATAAGATCAGCCCCTGGAGTTCACCACCAGATGTCAGGGTGGGGCTCATCCTGACTCTGCTTACACACACAAACTCTCTCTCTTCCTTCTCTTGTGCTGTCTCCCTTCGTAGGACACGGGGTCGGTGTGCATCCCCACAGGCTAGGTCTCGGGAGCCATGGAGAAGTAGGAGGGGACGAAAATCATGCAGGGAAGTGGGTGCGAGAGTGGAGCGGTGACTGTCATTGTTCACTCGGTCTCTGTTCATCGAGTGGGCCCGATGTAGATGGGATGGAGGAGGGAGCCAGGGACGGGGGCAAGATTTCAAGCACCAATAGAACTTTGTGTAGTGATGGCTCAATCTTGGCCTTTCGGCTGCTCTTGCAGAGGAATTGTCCAGGAGCCCTAGCCGGAGGAGAAAGTGGCAGAGGTGGACCTGAGCAGCTTGGGCATCCTTCTAAGCGGGCGTGAGCATTCCTCAGCTTTCTGGCTGCTCCGTCACTGGCTGTGAGTAAGCGGTGAGTGCTTTGAATTCCTCATCTGTACTCGCTGTGGTATTCTTCACGGGCCGTGTGCTTCGTCGTTTGGTACGGGGCTCCGTGGGGTTTAGGCTGCGGAAGGGACCAGAGTTCCGCCGTGCACAGTGACTATGTCGGGCGCTTTTTAGTTGGAATTCTAAAGGTGTAAGCGTGGGTGGGTGGGGGAGGGCAGAGGGGGAGCCCCGCCGTGTGAGAGAGGCGAAAAGAAGAGATTACACGACATTGGCAACTGAGATGGTAACGTCCTTGTTTTTTCCCATTGTGCTGGCTTTAGTACCAAGGGAAAAGAAGTCACGCGTCAGAGTCTACTGCCCTCGTACGATGGAAAGTGAGTGAGCGCGACGAGATCGCGAGAGTGGGTGCCACGCAAAAGCCGTCCATCTGGGAGCGGAACAGTCGCCACACTCAGTGAGATAAGTGTCTGGTTTGGTGAGGGCTCTGCTCACGGCCCGTCTGGCTCCAGGTAGGGACACCCCGTTCGCTGGGCTTGGGTGTCTCAGAAAATGTTCCTGGCTAGCTGCGGTTACGAAGGAGACAAGCTCCCCAGTTTCTGTAGCTGCTCATTTCACTGGCCAGGAGCAGTGTGTCTTCCGCAGCGGAAGGTTGCATCCAGTACGATGATTCCAGGCGGTAGGTTGTTTGCCTTCCTCCCCTGTTTTTTCTTTCTCTTTCTCTTTCTCTTTCCTCTAGTATGTTGGCCAACACACACTCTCTCTGTCCTCTCCTCTGCTCGCCTCTCCCTGTGCCGTCTCCCTACATAGGACACGAGCAGGCGTGCATCCCCACAGGCTAGGTCTCGGGAGCCATGGAGAAGTAGGAGGGGACGAAAACCATGGGGTCAGTGGGCGCTACGGTGGAGCGGTGACTGTCTGTGTTTACGCAATCTCTGCTCATCGGATGAGGCTGATGTAGATGGGATTTGAGAGGGAGGCAGGGATGAGGCAAGATTTCACGCACCGCTAGAGCTTTGTGTAGTGACGGTTCATGCTTGGTGATTGCAGCTGTGTTCTCAGAGGAATTGTCCAGGAGCCCTAGCCCGAGGAGAAGGTGGCAGAAGTGGACCTGAGCTGCCTGGACATCCTTCTAAGCCGACATGAACGGTCCTCAGTTTTCTGCCTCCCGCATAACTTGCTGTGAGTAAGCTTTGAATTCCTCATCTGTACTCGCTGTAGTATTCGTCACAGGCCGTGTGGTAGAAGAGGCCGAAGAGGTAGGCAGGGACGGGGGCAAGAGTTCAAGCACCAATAGAGCTTTGAGTGGTGATGGTTCATGTTTGGTTTTTGCAGCTGCTCTCGCGGAGGAATTGTCCAGGAGCCCTAGCCCGAGGAGAAGCTGGCAGAAGTGGACCTGAGCTGCCTGGACATCCTTGGAATGGCATCCCAGCAGGGGGTTGAAACCCGTCACGGGGTGGGCCCCTGAGAAAAGACCTCTGCATCTAACCGGGGCACGGTAAGCTTGGGGGGATCCTTTGTGCCCTCCCAAGGAGTTGTCAGGTGCTATGGAAACTTCCTGAAGTACGGTAACTTCGTGGAGAGCAAGCAACTTGACGGTAACAAGAGATGCTTAGTCCTCAAGTGTCTTCCTTCTACATCACCGGGTGAGCTTCCCGTGGTCATGCCAGTCTAGTCGTCCTCTTTGAAGCAGGCCACGTTCAGTAGAGGACGTGAGCAGGGGTCTGAGAGTAGCCCTCGGCCTGTGTCTCCACTCACCAGGTTGCACCGCCCAGGGCATGTGGAGGGTCCAGGGCTCTGCACAGCACTCCGGACTGTGTGCATTCCCCCGTGTGGCCACCAGGTGTCGCCGTTGTTCCACGAGAGAAATGGTCTAAGCATTACTCCGAGTAGCAACTCGGTGTCACTGTTGCTCCATGACGGAAATGCGGCGTGTATTCCCGTGCGTGGCCGCATGCTGTCACTGTGGCTCCACGAGGGAAATGCTTTGTGCATTACCTGGATTGGCCACCCGGTGTCACTGTTGCTCCATGACAGAAACGCTTTGTGCATTACCGCGAGTGGCCACCCAGTGTCACTGTTGCTCCACGATGGAAATTCTTTGTGCATTACCGTGAGTGGCCACCCAGTGTCACTGTTGCTCCACGATGGAAATTCTTTGTGCATTACCTGCATTGTCCACTCAGTGTCACTGTTGCTCCATGAGGGAAATGCCTTGTGTATTACCGGCATTGTCCACTCGGTGTCACTGTTGCTCCATGAGGGAAATGCCTTGTGCATTACCTGCATTGTCCACTCGGTGTCTCTGTTGCTCCATGAGGGAAATGCCTTGTGCATTACCTGCATTGTCCACTCGGTGTCACTGTTGCTCCCCGAAGGAAATGCTTTGTGCGGTAGTCGGGGTGGCGACCCGTTGCTCTATGGAGAAAATCCTCTGTGTGCCATAACCCTGCCCTTCCACCGGCTGTTACTGTTGCTCCAGGGCAGCTGCACCCTGAGTTGCCCCTAAGGCTATGGCTATACTGGCATTGAAGAACAAAACTTTTTTGTCTTTCAGAGGTGTTAACCTCCCCCTCCCCTGAAAGACCAAAGCTTTGCCGCAACAAGTGCTACGCTCCTGCATAAGTGGCTGTGAGTAAGCGGTCAGTGCGTTGTATTTCTCATCTTTACTCACTGTAGTATTGTTCACAGGCCGTGTGCATCCTCATTGGGTACGGGGCTCTGTGGGATTAAGGCTGGGGACGAGCCAAAGTGTGCTGTGCAGAGCGACTACCTCGGATTCTGTCGCAAGGGGTGTTTTTGGCTGTAATGTTAAAGGTGCAATGGGAAGAGGGTGGAGGGCGGAGCCCCGCCGTGTGGGAGAGGAGAAAAGAAGAGGCTACGCGATGTTGCCGACTGAGATGGTAACTTCCTTGTTCCCCCCCCCCGCACCCTTGCTGGGTTCAGTACCAAGGAAAAAGCAATCACGCGTCAGAGTCTACTGCCCTCATGCGATGGAAAGCGAGGGAGAGCGACGAGACCGCGAGCGTTGTTGGCCAACCCACAAAAGACCGCGAGCGTCGTTAATGCCATGCAAAAGCCGTCCATCCGAGAGGGGAACAGCCGCCACTCTCAGTGAGATAAGTGTCTGTTTTGGTGATTGCTCTGCTCACGGCCCACCTTGCTCCTGGTAGGGACGCCCCGTTAGCTGGGGGCTGTGTTTGTAAGAAAAGGTTCCTGACTGGCTGGCTGTGGTTACGAGGGAAACAAGGTCCCCATTTTCTGGGGCTGATGATTTCTCTGGTCAGAAGCAGTGTGTCCTCTGCAGCAGAAGGTTGCGTCTAGTATAACCCTTGTCCGAAAGGTCATTTGCTTGCCTTTCTCCCATGTTTCTCTCTCTCTCTCTCTCTCTCTCTGTAGTGTGTTGGCCAACAAACAGTCTGTCTCTGTCTGTCTGTCTCTCTGTGTGTCCTTGCCTTTCCTTGTGCTCTTTCCCTTTGTAGGACGTGGGCGGATGCGTTAGCTTTGCACCCTCACAGGCTATGTCTCGGGAGCCGTAGGAGGGGATGCAGGGAAGTGGGTGCGAGAGTGGAGCGGTGAGTGTCGGTGTTTACGTCGGCCTCACTCGATGAACAGAGACCGAGTTGATAGGATGGAAGAGGGATTTCAAGCCCCAATAGAGCTTTGTGTAGCGATGGCTCACGCTTGGCTTTTCAGCTGCTCTTGCAGAGGAATCGTGCAGGAGCGCTAGCCGGAGGAGAATGTGGCAGAGGTGGAGCTGAACTGCCTGGACATCCTTCTAAGCAGCCATGAACAGTCCTCGGTTTTCTGCCTCCCGCATAACTTGCTGTGAGTAAACGGTCAGTGCTTTGAATTTCTCATCTTTACTCACTGTAGTATTCTTCACAGGCCGTGTGCATCCTCGTTAGGTACGGGGCTCTGTGGGATTAAGGCTGGGAAGTCTGCCTTGCAGAGCGACTGCGTCTGGTGCTGTTGCAAGGGGTGGCTTTGGTTGTAATGTTAACGGTGGAATGGGAAGTGGGCGGAGTGCGGAGCCCCGCCGCGTGGGAGAGACGAAAAGAAGTGCCTACACTACTTGGCCCACTGAGATGGTAACTGATTTGTTTGCCCCCCTTGTGCTGCGTTTAGTATGAAGGGAGAAGTCGCCACACAGGAGAGTCTAGTGCCTCCATGCGCTGGAAAGCGAGCGAGAGCGAGGAGACCACGAGCGTTGTTGGCCAGCCCACACAAGACCGCGAGCGGAAGAGCAGCGACTCTCGGTGCGAGACGTGTGTGGTTTGGTGAGGGCTCTGCTCTCGGCGCTCCTTGCTCCTGGCAGGGACGCCCCATTAGCTGCGTGCTGAGTTTGTAAGCAAATGTTCCTCGCTTGCTGGTTACGAGGTCCCCATTTTCAGGGGCGGATCATTTCTCTTTTCAGGAGCAGTATGTGTTCCGCAGCAGAAGGTTGCCTCTAGTAGGATGGCTCCAGGCGGTAAGTTACTGGCCTCTCTCCCTTTCCTGTAGTATGTTGGCAAACAGACGCTCTCTGTCTTCTGTTGTTCAACACACATGTAAGGCTTCTGGCAGTCAGAGTTGGCAGCACCAAGGGCCGGGTTGGGTATGTAGGGGACAGCGTGCAAAAGCGTCTCGAGCGCCCACCCAGTGACCTGGGAGAAATATCTATCAGTCCCCCCCCGCTCCCCTGTAGGAGGCAATGGTTCCCCTGTGGCAAGCAGAGAGTGTGAGTGTAGCCCAAGGTTTTGAATGAGAGCGATGGAGCGAGCAAGAATGCAGCATTGTGTTTGGAAAAGAGCAGAAGAGGATTGGTAAGCAAGCCATGAGTGAGAAGAGGCACGCCATGAAATTGGTGGGTGTCGTCTCGCGTTGGTTGTTGAGTCCAGCCAGCACAAAGTCCAGCCCCGCAAAGTGTGTCCCGCCCCTGCCCCCGCCCCCACCCAGTGGAGCGCCATGTTTGAAAAGTGAATGTGCAGAACCCCTTCCCCTCCCCTCCCCTCCCCCATCCAGATGAGGGAGGTAAAAGGGGCACCTTCTGTTGTGTAAGGGTGATCAGCCCAGCTGTGTAGCCCTCCCAGCAAACTGGCCCACTCCTGCTGCCATGCCACAATCCCTGCCCCCAAAAGACAGCACTAAATGATGTGCACTGCTTACTAGGTTCCATACAGGAACACCTTTGTCCCAAGGTGAATCCAACTTATCAATTCTTAGACTCCTAACGAGATAAAAGTTAACTCTGACATTCCACAGCAGAGAGGGTAGGGGGTGCAATTGGTATCTAGGGCTGCCAGAAGGCACCCATACCAGCAGGTGTTGAGACCTGTCCCCAGCCTCTCAATTCACTGGGTTTTGGAACGCATGGACCCTGCCTAGCGAGTGCTGCTCAGGTGATGGCGAGATCCCCTCCATCATGAGAAAAGGCCACGTACAGTTCCACTGTCCTTGATTTACATAATCAGTAGAATACCAGTTTATTCTTCTTGCCCCAAGAACAGAAATTCCTGCCCCAATACATAAAACTGGGGATCCTACAGCAGCCCATAGTGACCAATTGGGGTATTACGGGCTCAGGCTAGGTGGGGTGGGTGAGCCTATGCAAATAAGATCAGCCCCTGGAGTTCACCACCAGATGTCAGGGTGGGGCTCATCCTGACTCTGCTTACACACACAAACTCTCTCTCTTCCTTCTCTTGTGCTGTCTCCCTTCGTAGGACACGGGGTCGGTGTGCATCCCCACAGGCTAGGTCTCGGGAGCCATGGAGAAGTAGGAGGGGACGAAAATCATGCAGGGAAGTGGGTGCGAGAGTGGAGCGGTGACTGTCATTGTTCACTCGGTCTCTGTTCATCGAGTGGGCCCGATGTAGATGGGATGGAGGAGGGAGCCAGGGACGGGGGCAAGATTTCAAGCACCAATAGAACTTTGTGTAGTGATGGCTCAATCTTGGCCTTTCGGCTGCTCTTGCAGAGGAATTGTCCAGGAGCCCTAGCCGGAGGAGAAAGTGGCAGAGGTGGACCTGAGCAGCTTGGGCATCCTTCTAAGCGGGCGTGAGCATTCCTCAGCTTTCTGGCTGCTCCGTCACTGGCTGTGAGTAAGCGGTGAGTGCTTTGAATTCCTCATCTGTACTCGCTGTGGTATTCTTCACGGGCCGTGTGCTTCGTCGTTTGGTACGGGGCTCCGTGGGGTTTAGGCTGCGGAAGGGACCAGAGTTCCGCCGTGCACAGTGACTATGTCGGGCGCTTTTTAGTTGGAATTCTAAAGGTGTAAGCGTGGGTGGGTGGGGGAGGGCAGAGGGGGAGCCCCGCCGTGTGAGAGAGGCGAAAAGAAGAGATTACACGACATTGGCAACTGAGATGGTAACGTCCTTGTTTTTTCCCATTGTGCTGGCTTTAGTACCAAGGGAAAAGAAGTCACGCGTCAGAGTCTACTGCCCTCGTACGATGGAAAGTGAGTGAGCGCGACGAGATCGCGAGAGTGGGTGCCACGCAAAAGCCGTCCATCTGGGAGCGGAACAGTCGCCACACTCAGTGAGATAAGTGTCTGGTTTGGTGAGGGCTCTGCTCACGGCCCGTCTGGCTCCAGGTAGGGACACCCCGTTCGCTGGGCTTGGGTGTCTCAGAAAATGTTCCTGGCTAGCTGCGGTTACGAAGGAGACAAGCTCCCCAGTTTCTGTAGCTGCTCATTTCACTGGCCAGGAGCAGTGTGTCTTCCGCAGCGGAAGGTTGCATCCAGTACGATGATTCCAGGCGGTAGGTTGTTTGCCTTCCTCCCCTGTTTTTTCTTTCTCTTTCTCTTTCTCTTTCCTCTAGTATGTTGGCCAACACACACTCTCTCTGTCCTCTCCTCTGCTCGCCTCTCCCTGTGCCGTCTCCCTACATAGGACACGAGCAGGCGTGCATCCCCACAGGCTAGGTCTCGGGAGCCATGGAGAAGTAGGAGGGGACGAAAACCATGGGGTCAGTGGGCGCTACGGTGGAGCGGTGACTGTCTGTGTTTACGCAATCTCTGCTCATCGGATGAGGCTGATGTAGATGGGATTTGAGAGGGAGGCAGGGATGAGGCAAGATTTCACGCACCGCTAGAGCTTTGTGTAGTGACGGTTCATGCTTGGTGATTGCAGCTGTGTTCTCAGAGGAATTGTCCAGGAGCCCTAGCCCGAGGAGAAGGTGGCAGAAGTGGACCTGAGCTGCCTGGACATCCTTCTAAGCCGACATGAACGGTCCTCAGTTTTCTGCCTCCCGCATAACTTGCTGTGAGTAAGCTTTGAATTCCTCATCTGTACTCGCTGTAGTATTCGTCACAGGCCGTGTGGTAGAAGAGGCCGAAGAGGTAGGCAGGGACGGGGGCAAGAGTTCAAGCACCAATAGAGCTTTGAGTGGTGATGGTTCATGTTTGGTTTTTGCAGCTGCTCTCGCGGAGGAATTGTCCAGGAGCCCTAGCCCGAGGAGAAGCTGGCAGAAGTGGACCTGAGCTGCCTGGACATCCTTGGAATGGCATCCCAGCAGGGGGTTGAAACCCGTCACGGGGTGGGCCCCTGAGAAAAGACCTCTGCATCTAACCGGGGCACGGTAAGCTTGGGGGGATCCTTTGTGCCCTCCCAAGGAGTTGTCAGGTGCTATGGAAACTTCCTGAAGTACGGTAACTTCGTGGAGAGCAAGCAACTTGACGGTAACAAGAGATGCTTAGTCCTCAAGTGTCTTCCTTCTACATCACCGGGTGAGCTTCCCGTGGTCATGCCAGTCTAGTCGTCCTCTTTGAAGCAGGCCACGTTCAGTAGAGGACGTGAGCAGGGGTCTGAGAGTAGCCCTCGGCCTGTGTCTCCACTCACCAGGTTGCACCGCCCAGGGCATGTGGAGGGTCCAGGGCTCTGCACAGCACTCCGGACTGTGTGCATTCCCCCGTGTGGCCACCAGGTGTCGCCGTTGTTCCACGAGAGAAATGGTCTAAGCATTACTCCGAGTAGCAACTCGGTGTCACTGTTGCTCCATGACGGAAATGCGGCGTGTATTCCCGTGCGTGGCCGCATGCTGTCACTGTGGCTCCACGAGGGAAATGCTTTGTGCATTACCTGGATTGGCCACCCGGTGTCACTGTTGCTCCATGACAGAAACGCTTTGTGCATTACCGCGAGTGGCCACCCAGTGTCACTGTTGCTCCACGATGGAAATTCTTTGTGCATTACCGTGAGTGGCCACCCAGTGTCACTGTTGCTCCACGATGGAAATTCTTTGTGCATTACCTGCATTGTCCACTCAGTGTCACTGTTGCTCCATGAGGGAAATGCCTTGTGTATTACCGGCATTGTCCACTCGGTGTCACTGTTGCTCCATGAGGGAAATGCCTTGTGCATTACCTGCATTGTCCACTCGGTGTCACTGTTGCTCCATGAGGGAAATGCCTTGTGCATTACCTGCATTGTCCACTCGGTGTCACTGTTGCTCCCCGAAGGAAATGCTTTGTGCGGTAGTCGGGGTGGCGACCCGTTGCTCTATGGAGAAAATCCTCTGTGTGCCATAACCCTGCCCTTCCACCGGCTGTTACTGTTGCTCCAGGGCAGCTGCACCCTGAGTTGCCCCTAAGGCTATGGCTATACTGGCATTGAAGAACAAAACTTTTTTGTCTTTCAGAGGTGTTAACCTCCCCCTCCCCTGAAAGACCAAAGCTTTGCCGCAACAAGTGCTACGCTCCTGCATAAGTGGCTGTGAGTAAGCGGTCAGTGCGTTGTATTTCTCATCTTTACTCACTGTAGTATTGTTCACAGGCCGTGTGCATCCTCATTGGGTACGGGGCTCTGTGGGATTAAGGCTGGGGACGAGCCAAAGTGTGCTGTGCAGAGCGACTACCTCGGATTCTGTCGCAAGGGGTGTTTTTGGCTGTAATGTTAAAGGTGCAATGGGAAGAGGGTGGAGGGCGGAGCCCCGCCGTGTGGGAGAGGAGAAAAGAAGAGGCTACGCGATGTTGCCGACTGAGATGGTAACTTCCTTGTTCCCCCCCCCCGCACCCTTGCTGGGTTCAGTACCAAGGAAAAAGCAATCACGCGTCAGAGTCTACTGCCCTCATGCGATGGAAAGCGAGGGAGAGCGACGAGACCGCGAGCGTTGTTGGCCAACCCACAAAAGACCGCGAGCGTCGTTAATGCCATGCAAAAGCCGTCCATCCGAGAGGGGAACAGCCGCCACTCTCAGTGAGATAAGTGTCTGTTTTGGTGATTGCTCTGCTCACGGCCCACCTTGCTCCTGGTAGGGACGCCCCGTTAGCTGGGGGCTGTGTTTGTAAGAAAAGGTTCCTGACTGGCTGGCTGTGGTTACGAGGGAAACAAGGTCCCCATTTTCTGGGGCTGATGATTTCTCTGGTCAGAAGCAGTGTGTCCTCTGCAGCAGAAGGTTGCGTCTAGTATAACCCTTGTCCGAAAGGTCATTTGCTTGCCTTTCTCCCATGTTTCTCTCTCTCTCTCTCTCTCTCTCTCTCTCTCTCTGTAGTGTGTTGGCCAACAAACAGTCTGTCTCTGTCTGTCTGTCTCTCTGTGTGTCCTTGCCTTTCCTTGTGCTCTTTCCCTTTGTAGGACGTGGGCGGATGCGTTAGCTTTGCACCCTCACAGGCTATGTCTCGGGAGCCGTAGGAGGGGATGCAGGGAAGTGGGTGCGAGAGTGGAGCGGTGACTGTCGGTGTTTACATCGGCCTCACTCGATGAACAGAGACCGAGTTGATAGGATGGAAGAGGGATTTCAAGCCCCAATAGAGCTTTGTGTAGCGATGGCTCACGCTTGGCTTTTCAGCTGCTCTTGCAGAGGAATCGTGCAGGAGCGCTAGCCGGAGGAGAATGTGGCAGAGGTGGAGCTGAACTGCCTGGACATCCTTCTAAGCAGCCATGAACAGTCCTCGGTTTTCTGCCTCCCGCATAACTTGCTGTGAGTAAACGGTCAGTGCTTTGAATTTCTCATCTTTACTCACTGTAGTATTCTTCACAGGCCGTGTGCATCCTCGTTAGGTACGGGGCTCTGTGGGATTAAGGCTGGGAAGTCTGCCTTGCAGAGCGACTGCGTCTGGTGCTGTTGCAAGGGGTGGCTTTGGTTGTAATGTTAACGGTGGAATGGGAAGTGGGCGGAGTGCGGAGCCCCGCCGCGTGGGAGAGACGAAAAGAAGTGCCTACACTACTTGGCCCACTGAGATGGTAACTGATTTGTTTGCCCCCCTTGTGCTGCGTTTAGTATGAAGGGAGAAGTCGCCACACAGGAGAGTCTAGTGCCTCCATGCGCTGGAAAGCGAGCGAGAGCGAGGAGACCACGAGCGTTGTTGGCCAGCCCACACAAGACCGCGAGCGGAAGAGCAGCGACTCTCGGTGCGAGACGTGTGTGGTTTGGTGAGGGCTCTGCTCTCGGCGCTCCTTGCTCCTGGCAGGGACGCCCCATTAGCTGCGTGCTGAGTTTGTAAGCAAATGTTCCTCGCTTGCTGGTTACGAGGTCCCCATTTTCAGGGGCGGATCATTTCTCTTTTCAGGAGCAGTATGTGTTCCGCAGCAGAAGGTTGCCTCTAGTAGGATGGCTCCAGGCGGTAAGTTACTGGCCTCTCTCCCTTTCCTGTAGTATGTTGGCAAACAGACGCTCTCTGTCTTCTGTTGTTCAACACACATGTAAGGCTTCTGGCAGTCAGAGTTGGCAGCACCAAGGGCCGGGTTGGGTATGTAGGGGACAGCGTGCAAAAGCGTCTCGAGCGCCCACCCAGTGACCTGGGAGAAATATCTATCAGTCCCCCCCCGCTCCCCTGTAGGAGGCAATGGTTCCCCTGTGGCAAGCAGAGAGTGTGAGTGTAGCCCAAGGTTTTGAATGAGAGCGATGGAGCGAGCAAGAATGCAGCATTGTGTTTGGAAAAGAGCAGAAGAGGATTGGTAAGCAAGCCATGAGTGAGAAGAGGCACGCCATGAAATTGGTGGGTGTCGTCTCGCGTTGGTTGTTGAGTCCAGCCAGCACAAAGTCCAGCCCCGCAAAGTGTGTCCCGCCCCTGCCCCCGCCCCCGCCCAGTGGAGCGCCATGTTTGAAAAGTGAATGTGCAGAACCCCCTCCCCTCCCCCATCCAGATGAGGGAGGTAAAAGGGGCACCTTCTGTTGTGTAAGGGTGATCAGCCCAGCTGTGTAGCCCTCCCAGCAAACTGGCCCACTCCTGCTGCCATGCCACAATCCCTGCCCCCAAAAGACAGCACTAAATGATGTGCACTGTTTACTAGGTTCCATACAGGAACACCTTTGTCCCAAGGTGAATCCAACTTATCAATTCTTAGACTCCTAACGAGATAAAAGTTAACTCTGACATTCCACAGCAGAGAGGGTAGGGGGTGCAATTGGTATCTAGGGCTGCCAGAAGGCACCCATACCAGCAGGTGTTGAGACCTGTCCCCAGCCTCTCAATTCACTGGGTTTTGGAACGCATGGCCCCTGCCTAGCGAGTGCTGCTCAGGTGATGGCGAGATCCCCTCCATCATGAGAAAAGGCCACGTACAGTTCCACTGTCCTTGATTTACATAATCAGTAGAATACCAGTTTATTCTTCTTGCCCCAAGAACAGAAATTCCTGCCCCAATACATAAAACTGGGGATCCTACAGCAGCCCATAGTGACCAATTGGGGTATTACGGGCTCAGGCTAGGTGGGGTGGGTGAGCCTATGCAAATAAGATCAGCCCCTGGAGTTCACCACCAGATGTCAGGGTGGGGCTCATCCTGACTCTGCTTACACACACAAACTCTCTCTCTTCCTTCTCTTGTGCTGTCTCCCTTCGTAGGACACGGGGTCGGTGTGCATCCCCACAGGCTAGGTCTCGGGAGCCATGGAGAAGTAGGAGGGGACGAAAATCATGCAGGGAAGTGGGTGCGAGAGTGGAGCGGTGACTGTCATTGTTCACTCGGTCTCTGTTCATCGAGTGGGCCCGATGTAGATGGGATGGAGGAGGGAGCCAGGGACGGGGGCAAGATTTCAAGCACCAATAGAACTTTGTGTAGTGATGGCTCAATCTTGGCCTTTCGGCTGCTCTTGCAGAGGAATTGTCCAGGAGCCCTAGCCGGAGGAGAAAGTGGCAGAGGTGGACCTGAGCAGCTTGGGCATCCTTCTAAGCGGGCGTGAGCATTCCTCAGCTTTCTGGCTGCTCCGTCACTGGCTGTGAGTAAGCGGTGAGTGCTTTGAATTCCTCATCTGTACTCGCTGTGGTATTCTTCACGGGCCGTGTGCTTCGTCGTTTGGTACGGGGCTCCGTGGGGTTTAGGCTGCGGAAGGGACCAGAGTTCCGCTGTGCACAGTGACTATGTCGGGCGCTTTTTAGTTGGAATTCTAAAGGTGTAAGCGTGGGTGGGTGGGGGAGGGCAGAGGGGGAGCCCCGCCGTGTGGGAGAGGCGAAAAGAAGAGATTACACGACATTGGCAACTGAGATGGTAACGTCCTTGTTTTTTCCCATTGTGCTGGCTTTAGTACCAAGGGAAAAGAAGTCACGCGTCAGAGTCTACTGCCCTCGTACGATGGAAAGTGAGTGAGCGCGACGAGATCGCGAGAGTGGGTGCCACGCAAAAGCCGTCCATCTGGGAGCGGAACAGTCGCCACACTCAGTGAGATAAGTGTCTGGTTTGGTGAGGGCTCTGCTCACGGCCCGTCTGGCTCCAGGTAGGGACACCCCGTTCGCTGGGCTTGGGTGTCTCAGAAAATGTTCCTGGCTAGCTGCGGTTACGAAGGAGACAAGCTCCCCAGTTTCTGTAGCTGCTCATTTCACTGGCCAGGAGCAGTGTGTCTTCCGCAGCGGAAGGTTGCATCCAGTACGATGATTCCAGGCGGTAGGTTGTTTGCCTTCCTCCCCTGTTTTTTCTTTCTCTTTCTCTTTCTCTTTCCTCTAGTATGTTGGCCAACACACACTCTCTCTGTCCTCTCCTCTGCTCGCCTCTCCCTGTGCCGTCTCCCTACATAGGACACGAGCAGGCGTGCATCCCCACAGGCTAGGTCTCGGGAGCCATGGAGAAGTAGGAGGGGACGAAAACCATGGGGTCAGTGGGCGCTACGGTGGAGCGGTGACTGTCTGTGTTTACGCAATCTCTGCTCATCGGATGAGGCTGATGTAGATGGGATTTGAGAGGGAGGCAGGGATGAGGCAAGATTTCACGCACCGCTAGAGCTTTGTGTAGTGACGGTTCATGCTTGGTGATTGCAGCTGTGTTCTCAGAGGAATTGTCCAGGAGCCCTAGCCCGAGGAGAAGGTGGCAGAAGTGGACCTGAGCTGCCTGGACATCCTTCTAAGCCGACATGAACGGTCCTCAGTTTTCTGCCTCCCGCATAACTTGCTGTGAGTAAGCTTTGAATTCCTCATCTGTACTCGCTGTAGTATTCGTCACAGGCCGTGTGGTAGAAGAGGCCGAAGAGGTAGGCAGGGACGGGGGCAAGAGTTCAAGCACCAATAGAGCTTTGAGTGGTGATGGTTCATGTTTGGTTTTTGCAGCTGCTCTCGCGGAGGAATTGTCCAGGAGCCCTAGCCCGAGGAGAAGCTGGCAGAAGTGGACCTGAGCTGCCTGGACATCCTTGGAATGGCATCCCAGCAGGGGGTTGAAACCCGTCACGGGGTGGGCCCCTGAGAAAAGACCTCTGCATCTAACCGGGGCACGGTAAGCTTGGGGGGATCCTTTGTGCCCTCCCAAGGAGTTGTCAGGTGCTATGGAAACTTCCTGAAGTACGGTAACTTCGTGGAGAGCAAGCAACTTGACGGTAACAAGAGATGCTTAGTCCTCAAGTGTCTTCCTTCTACATCACCGGGTGAGCTTCCCGTGGTCATGCCAGTCTAGTCGTCCTCTTTGAAGCAGGCCACGTTCAGTAGAGGACGTGAGCAGGGGTCTGAGAGTAGCCCTCGGCCTGTGTCTCCACTCACCAGGTTGCACCGCCCAGGGCATGTGGAGGGTCCAGGGCTCTGCACAGCACTCCGGACTGTGTGCATTCCCCCGTGTGGCCACCAGGTGTCGCCGTTGTTCCACGAGAGAAATGGTCTAAGCATTACTCCGAGTAGCAACTCGGTGTCACTGTTGCTCCATGACGGAAATGCGGCGTGTATTCCCGTGCGTGGCCGCATGCTGTCACTGTGGCTCCACGAGGGAAATGCTTTGTGCATTACCTGGATTGGCCACCCGGTGTCACTGTTGCTCCATGACAGAAACGCTTTGTGCATTACCGCGAGTGGCCACCCAGTGTCACTGTTGCTCCACGATGGAAATTCTTTGTGCATTACCGTGAGTGGCCACCCAGTGTCACTGTTGCTCCACGATGGAAATTCTTTGTGCATTACCGGCATTGTCCACTCGGTGTCACTGTTGCTCCATGAGGGAAATGCCTTGTGCATTACCTGCATTGTCCACTCGGTGTCTCTGTTGCTCCATGAGGGAAATGCCTTGTGCATTACCTGCATTGTCCACTCGGTGTCACTGTTGCTCCCCGAAGGAAATGCTTTGTGCGGTAGTCGGGGTGGCGACCCGTTGCTCTATGGAGAAAATCCTCTGTGTGCCATAACCCTGCCCTTCCACCGGCTGTTACTGTTGCTCCAGGGCAGCTGCACCCTGAGTTGCCCCTAAGGCTATGGCTATACTGGCATTGAAGAACAAAACTTTTTTGTCTTTCAGAGGTGTTAACCTCCCCCTCCCCTGAAAGACCAAAGCTTTGCCGCAACAAGTGCTACGCTCCTGCATAAGTGGCTGTGAGTAAGCGGTCAGTGCGTTGTATTTCTCATCTTTACTCACTGTAGTATTGTTCACAGGCCGTGTGCATCCTCATTGGGTACGGGGCTCTGTGGGATTAAGGCTGGGGACGAGCCAAAGTGTGCTGTGCAGAGCGACTACCTCGGATTCTGTCGCAAGGGGTGTTTTTGGCTGTAATGTTAAAGGTGCAATGGGAAGAGGGTGGAGGGCGGAGCCCCGCCGTGTGGGAGAGGAGAAAAGAAGAGGCTACGCGATGTTGCCGACTGAGATGGTAACTTCCTTGTTCCCCCCCCCCGCACCCTTGCTGGGTTCAGTACCAAGGAAAAAGCAATCACGCGTCAGAGTCTACTGCCCTCATGCGATGGAAAGCGAGGGAGAGCGACGAGACCGCGAGCGTTGTTGGCCAACCCACAAAAGACCGCGAGCGTCGTTAATGCCATGCAAAAGCCGTCCATCCGAGAGGGGAACAGCCGCCACTCTCAGTGAGATAAGTGTCTGTTTTGGTGATTGCTCTGCTCACGGCCCACCTTGCTCCTGGTAGGGACGCCCCGTTAGCTGGGGGCTGTGTTTGTAAGAAAAGGTTCCTGACTGGCTGGCTGTGGTTACGAGGGAAACAAGGTCCCCATTTTCTGGGGCTGATGATTTCTCTGGTCAGAAGCAGTGTGTCCTCTGCAGCAGAAGGTTGCGTCTAGTATAACCCTTGTCCGAAAGGTCATTTGCTTGCCTTTCTCCCATGTTTCTCTCTCTCTCTCTCTCTCTCTCTCTCTCTCTCTGTAGTGTGTTGGCCAACAAACAGTCTGTCTCTGTCTGTCTGTCTCTCTGTGTGTCCTTGCCTTTCCTTGTGCTCTTTCCCTTTGTAGGACGTGGGCGGATGCGTTAGCTTTGCACCCTCACAGGCTATGTCTCGGGAGCCGTAGGAGGGGATGCAGGGAAGTGGGTGCGAGAGTGGAGCGGTGACTGTCGGTGTTTACATCGGCCTCACTCGATGAACAGAGACCGAGTTGATAGGATGGAAGAGGGATTTCAAGCCCCAATAGAGCTTTGTGTAGCGATGGCTCACGCTTGGCTTTTCAGCTGCTCTTGCAGAGGAATCGTGCAGGAGCGCTAGCCGGAGGAGAATGTGGCAGAGGTGGAGCTGAACTGCCTGGACATCCTTCTAAGCAGCCATGAACAGTCCTCGGTTTTCTGCCTCCCGCATAACTTGCTGTGAGTAAACGGTCAGTGCTTTGAATTTCTCATCTTTACTCACTGTAGTATTCTTCACAGGCCGTGTGCATCCTCGTTAGGTACGGGGCTCTGTGGGATTAAGGCTGGGAAGTCTGCCTTGCAGAGCGACTGCGTCTGGTGCTGTTGCAAGGGGTGGCTTTGGTTGTAATGTTAACGGTGGAATGGGAAGTGGGCGGAGTGCGGAGCCCCGCCGCGTGGGAGAGACGAAAAGAAGTGCCTACACTACTTGGCCCACTGAGATGGTAACTGATTTGTTTGCCCCCCTTGTGCTGCGTTTAGTATGAAGGGAGAAGTCGCCACACAGGAGAGTCTAGTGCCTCCATGCGCTGGAAAGCGAGCGAGAGCGAGGAGACCACGAGCGTTGTTGGCCAGCCCACACAAGACCGCGAGCGGAAGAGCAGCGACTCTCGGTGCGAGACGTGTGTGGTTTGGTGAGGGCTCTGCTCTCGGCGCTCCTTGCTCCTGGCAGGGACGCCCCATTAGCTGCGTGCTGAGTTTGTAAGCAAATGTTCCTCGCTTGCTGGTTACGAGGTCCCCATTTTCAGGGGCGGATCATTTCTCTTTTCAGGAGCAGTATGTGTTCCGCAGCAGAAGGTTGCCTCTAGTAGGATGGCTCCAGGCGGTAAGTTACTGGCCTCTCTCCCTTTCCTGTAGTATGTTGGCAAACAGACGCTCTCTGTCTTCTGTTGTTCAACACACATGTAAGGCTTCTGGCAGTCAGAGTTGGCAGCACCAAGGGCCGGGTTGGGTATGTAGGGGACAGCGTGCAAAAGCGTCTCGAGCGCCCACCCAGTGACCTGGGAGAAATATCTATCAGTCCCCCCCCGCTCCCCTGTAGGAGGCAATGGTTCCCCTGTGGCAAGCAGAGAGTGTGAGTGTAGCCCAAGGTTTTGAATGAGAGCGATGGAGCGAGCAAGAATGCAGCATTGTGTTTGGAAAAGAGCAGAAGAGGATTGGTAAGCAAGCCATGAGTGAGAAGAGGCACGCCATGAAATTGGTGGGTGTCGTCTCGCGTTGGTTGTTGAGTCCAGCCAGCACAAAGTCCAGCCCCGCAAAGTGTGTCCCGCCCCCGCCCCCGCCCCCGCCCAGTGGAGCGCCATGTTTGAAAAGTGAATGTGCAGAACCCCTTCCCCTCCCCTCCCCTCCCCTCCCCCATCCAGATGAGGGAGGTAAAAGGGGCACCTTCTGTTGTGTAAGGGTGATCAGCCCAGCTGTGTAGCCCTCCCAGCAAACTGGCCCACTCCTGCTGCCATGCCACAATCCCTGCCCCCAAAAGACAGCACTAAATGATGTGCACTGTTTACTAGGTTCCATACAGGAACACCTTTGTCCCAAGGTGAATCCAACTTATCAATTCTTAGACTCCTAACGAGATAAAAGTTAACTCTGACATTCCACAGCAGAGAGGGTAGGGGGTGCAATTGGTATCTAGGGCTGCCAGAAGGCACCCATACCAGCAGGTGTTGAGACCTGTCCCCAGCCTCTCAATTCACTGGGTTTTGGAACGCATGGCCCCTGCCTAGCGAGTGCTGCTCAGGTGATGGCGAGATCCCCTCCATCATGAGAAAAGGCCACGTACAGTTCCACTGTCCTTGATTTACATAATCAGTAGAATACCAGTTTATTCTTCTTGCCCCAAGAACAGAAATTCCTGCCCCAATACATAAAACTGGGGATCCTACAGCAGCCCATAGTGACCAATTGGGGTATTACGGGCTCAGGCTAGGTGGGGTGGGTGAGCCTATGCAAATAAGATCAGCCCCTGGAGTTCACCACCAGATGTCAGGGTGGGGCTCATCCTGACTCTGCTTACACACACAAACTCTCTCTCTTCCTTCTCTTGTGCTGTCTCCCTTCGTAGGACACGGGGTCGGTGTGCATCCCCACAGGCTAGGTCTCGGGAGCCATGGAGAAGTAGGAGGGGACGAAAATCATGCAGGGAAGTGGGTGCGAGAGTGGAGCGGTGACTGTCATTGTTCACTCGGTCTCTGTTCATCGAGTGGGCCCGATGTAGATGGGATGGAGGAGGGAGCCAGGGACGGGGGCAAGATTTCAAGCACCAATAGAACTTTGTGTAGTGATGGCTCAATCTTGGCCTTTCGGCTGCTCTTGCAGAGGAATTGTCCAGGAGCCCTAGCCGGAGGAGAAAGTGGCAGAGGTGGACCTGAGCAGCTTGGGCATCCTTCTAAGCGGGCGTGAGCATTCCTCAGCTTTCTGGCTGCTCCGTCACTGGCTGTGAGTAAGCGGTGAGTGCTTTGAATTCCTCATCTGTACTCGCTGTGGTATTCTTCACGGGCCGTGTGCTTCGTCGTTTGGTACGGGGCTCCGTGGGGTTTAGGCTGCGGAAGGGACCAGAGTTCCGCTGTGCACAGTGACTATGTCGGGCGCTTTTTAGTTGGAATTCTAAAGGTGTAAGCGTGGGTGGGTGGGGGAGGGCAGAGGGGGAGCCCCGCCGTGTGGGAGAGGCGAAAAGAAGAGATTACACGACATTGGCAACTGAGATGGTAACGTCCTTGTTTTTTCCCATTGTGCTGGCTTTAGTACCAAGGGAAAAGAAGTCACGCGTCAGAGTCTACTGCCCTCGTACGATGGAAAGTGAGTGAGCGCGACGAGATCGCGAGAGTGGGTGCCACGCAAAAGCCGTCCATCTGGGAGCGGAACAGTCGCCACACTCAGTGAGATAAGTGTCTGGTTTGGTGAGGGCTCTGCTCACGGCCCGTCTGGCTCCAGGTAGGGACACCCCGTTCGCTGGGCTTGGGTGTCTCAGAAAATGTTCCTGGCTAGCTGCGGTTACGAAGGAGACAAGCTCCCCAGTTTCTGTAGCTGCTCATTTCACTGGCCAGGAGCAGTGTGTCTTCCGCAGCGGAAGGTTGCATCCAGTACGATGATTCCAGGCGGTAGGTTGTTTGCCTTCCTCCCCTGTTTTTTCTTTCTCTTTCTCTTTCTCTTTCCTCTAGTATGTTGGCCAACACACACTCTCTCTGTCCTCTCCTCTGCTCGCCTCTCCCTGTGCCGTCTCCCTACATAGGACACGAGCAGGCGTGCATCCCCACAGGCTAGGTCTCGGGAGCCATGGAGAAGTAGGAGGGGACGAAAACCATGGGGTCAGTGGGCGCTACGGTGGAGCGGTGACTGTCTGTGTTTACGCAATCTCTGCTCATCGGATGAGGCTGATGTAGATGGGATTTGAGAGGGAGGCAGGGATGAGGCAAGATTTCACGCACCGCTAGAGCTTTGTGTAGTGACGGTTCATGCTTGGTGATTGCAGCTGTGTTCTCAGAGGAATTGTCCAGGAGCCCTAGCCCGAGGAGAAGGTGGCAGAAGTGGACCTGAGCTGCCTGGACATCCTTCTAAGCCGACATGAACGGTCCTCAGTTTTCTGCCTCCCGCATAACTTGCTGTGAGTAAGCTTTGAATTCCTCATCTGTACTCGCTGTAGTATTCGTCACAGGCCGTGTGGTAGAAGAGGCCGAAGAGGTAGGCAGGGACGGGGGCAAGAGTTCAAGCACCAATAGAGCTTTGAGTGGTGATGGTTCATGTTTGGTTTTTGCAGCTGCTCTCGCGGAGGAATTGTCCAGGAGCCCTAGCCCGAGGAGAAGCTGGCAGAAGTGGACCTGAGCTGCCTGGACATCCTTGGAATGGCATCCCAGCAGGGGGTTGAAACCCGTCACGGGGTGGGCCCCTGAGAAAAGACCTCTGCATCTAACCGGGGCACGGTAAGCTTGGGGGGATCCTTTGTGCCCTCCCAAGGAGTTGTCAGGTGCTATGGAAACTTCCTGAAGTACGGTAACTTCGTGGAGAGCAAGCAACTTGACGGTAACAAGAGATGCTTAGTCCTCAAGTGTCTTCCTTCTACATCACCGGGTGAGCTTCCCGTGGTCATGCCAGTCTAGTCGTCCTCTTTGAAGCAGGCCACGTTCAGTAGAGGACGTGAGCAGGGGTCTGAGAGTAGCCCTCGGCCTGTGTCTCCACTCACCAGGTTGCACCGCCCAGGGCATGTGGAGGGTCCAGGGCTCTGCACAGCACTCCGGACTGTGTGCATTCCCCCGTGTGGCCACCAGGTGTCGCCGTTGTTCCACGAGAGAAATGGTCTAAGCATTACTCCGAGTAGCAACTCGGTGTCACTGTTGCTCCATGACGGAAATGCGGCGTGTATTCCCGTGCGTGGCCGCATGCTGTCACTGTGGCTCCACGAGGGAAATGCTTTGTGCATTACCTGGATTGGCCACCCGGTGTCACTGTTGCTCCATGACAGAAACGCTTTGTGCATTACCGCGAGTGGCCACCCAGTGTCACTGTTGCTCCACGATGGAAATTCTTTGTGCATTACCGTGAGTGGCCACCCAGTGTCACTGTTGCTCCACGATGGAAATTCTTTGTGCATTACCGGCATTGTCCACTCGGTGTCACTGTTGCTCCATGAGGGAAATGCCTTGTGCATTACCTGCATTGTCCACTCGGTGTCTCTGTTGCTCCATGAGGGAAATGCCTTGTGCATTACCTGCATTGTCCACTCGGTGTCACTGTTGCTCCCCGAAGGAAATGCTTTGTGCGGTAGTCGGGGTGGCGACCCGTTGCTCTATGGAGAAAATCCTCTGTGTGCCATAACCCTGCCCTTCCACCGGCTGTTACTGTTGCTCCAGGGCAGCTGCACCCTGAGTTGCCCCTAAGGCTATGGCTATACTGGCATTGAAGAACAAAACTTTTTTGTCTTTCAGAGGTGTTAACCTCCCCCTCCCCTGAAAGACCAAAGCTTTGCCGCAACAAGTGCTACGCTCCTGCATAAGTGGCTGTGAGTAAGCGGTCAGTGCGTTGTATTTCTCATCTTTACTCACTGTAGTATTGTTCACAGGCCGTGTGCATCCTCATTGGGTACGGGGCTCTGTGGGATTAAGGCTGGGGACGAGCCAAAGTGTGCTGTGCAGAGCGACTACCTCGGATTCTGTCGCAAGGGGTGTTTTTGGCTGTAATGTTAAAGGTGCAATGGGAAGAGGGTGGAGGGCGGAGCCCCGCCGTGTGGGAGAGGAGAAAAGAAGAGGCTACGCGATGTTGCCGACTGAGATGGTAACTTCCTTGTTCCCCCCCCCCGCACCCTTGCTGGGTTCAGTACCAAGGAAAAAGCAATCACGCGTCAGAGTCTACTGCCCTCATGCGATGGAAAGCGAGGGAGAGCGACGAGACCGCGAGCGTTGTTGGCCAACCCACAAAAGACCGCGAGCGTCGTTAATGCCATGCAAAAGCCGTCCATCCGAGAGGGGAACAGCCGCCACTCTCAGTGAGATAAGTGTCTGTTTTGGTGATTGCTCTGCTCACGGCCCACCTTGCTCCTGGTAGGGACGCCCCGTTAGCTGGGGGCTGTGTTTGTAAGAAAAGGTTCCTGACTGGCTGGCTGTGGTTACGAGGGAAACAAGGTCCCCATTTTCTGGGGCTGATGATTTCTCTGGTCAGAAGCAGTGTGTCCTCTGCAGCAGAAGGTTGCGTCTAGTATAACCCTTGTCCGAAAGGTCATTTGCTTGCCTTTCTCCCATGTTTCTCTCTCTCTCTCTCTCTCTCTCTCTCTCTCTCTGTAGTGTGTTGGCCAACAAACAGTCTGTCTCTGTCTGTCTGTCTCTCTGTGTGTCCTTGCCTTTCCTTGTGCTCTTTCCCTTTGTAGGACGTGGGCGGATGCGTTAGCTTTGCACCCTCACAGGCTATGTCTCGGGAGCCGTAGGAGGGGATGCAGGGAAGTGGGTGCGAGAGTGGAGCGGTGACTGTCGGTGTTTACATCGGCCTCACTCGATGAACAGAGACCGAGTTGATAGGATGGAAGAGGGATTTCAAGCCCCAATAGAGCTTTGTGTAGCGATGGCTCACGCTTGGCTTTTCAGCTGCTCTTGCAGAGGAATCGTGCAGGAGCGCTAGCCGGAGGAGAATGTGGCAGAGGTGGAGCTGAACTGCCTGGACATCCTTCTAAGCAGCCATGAACAGTCCTCGGTTTTCTGCCTCCCGCATAACTTGCTGTGAGTAAACGGTCAGTGCTTTGAATTTCTCATCTTTACTCACTGTAGTATTCTTCACAGGCCGTGTGCATCCTCGTTAGGTACGGGGCTCTGTGGGATTAAGGCTGGGAAGTCTGCCTTGCAGAGCGACTGCGTCTGGTGCTGTTGCAAGGGGTGGCTTTGGTTGTAATGTTAACGGTGGAATGGGAAGTGGGCGGAGTGCGGAGCCCCGCCGCGTGGGAGAGACGAAAAGAAGTGCCTACACTACTTGGCCCACTGAGATGGTAACTGATTTGTTTGCCCCCCTTGTGCTGCGTTTAGTATGAAGGGAGAAGTCGCCACACAGGAGAGTCTAGTGCCTCCATGCGCTGGAAAGCGAGCGAGAGCGAGGAGACCACGAGCGTTGTTGGCCAGCCCACACAAGACCGCGAGCGGAAGAGCAGCGACTCTCGGTGCGAGACGTGTGTGGTTTGGTGAGGGCTCTGCTCTCGGCGCTCCTTGCTCCTGGCAGGGACGCCCCATTAGCTGCGTGCTGAGTTTGTAAGCAAATGTTCCTCGCTTGCTGGTTACGAGGTCCCCATTTTCAGGGGCGGATCATTTCTCTTTTCAGGAGCAGTATGTGTTCCGCAGCAGAAGGTTGCCTCTAGTAGGATGGCTCCAGGCGGTAAGTTACTGGCCTCTCTCCCTTTCCTGTAGTATGTTGGCAAACAGACGCTCTCTGTCTTCTGTTGTTCAACACACATGTAAGGCTTCTGGCAGTCAGAGTTGGCAGCACCAAGGGCCGGGTTGGGTATGTAGGGGACAGCGTGCAAAAGCGTCTCGAGCGCCCACCCAGTGACCTGGGAGAAATATCTATCAGTCCCCCCCCGCTCCCCTGTAGGAGGCAATGGTTCCCCTGTGGCAAGCAGAGAGTGTGAGTGTAGCCCAAGGTTTTGAATGAGAGCGATGGAGCGAGCAAGAATGCAGCATTGTGTTTGGAAAAGAGCAGAAGAGGATTGGTAAGCAAGCCATGAGTGAGAAGAGGCACGCCATGAAATTGGTGGGTGTCGTCTCGCGTTGGTTGTTGAGTCCAGCCAGCACAAAGTCCAGCCCCGCAAAGTGTGTCCCGCCCCCGCCCCCGCCCCCGCCCAGTGGAGCGCCATGTTTGAAAAGTGAATGTGCAGAACCCCTTCCCCTCCCCTCCCCTCCCCTCCCCCATCCAGATGAGGGAGGTAAAAGGGGCACCTTCTGTTGTGTAAGGGTGATCAGCCCAGCTGTGTAGCCCTCCCAGCAAACTGGCCCACTCCTGCTGCCATGCCACAATCCCTGCCCCCAAAAGACAGCACTAAATGATGTGCACTGTTTACTAGGTTCCATACAGGAACACCTTTGTCCCAAGGTGAATCCAACTTATCAATTCTTAGACTCCTAACGAGATAAAAGTTAACTCTGACATTCCACAGCAGAGAGGGTAGGGGGTGCAATTGGTATCTAGGGCTGCCAGAAGGCACCCATACCAGCAGGTGTTGAGACCTGTCCCCAGCCTCTCAATTCACTGGGTTTTGGAACGCATGGCCCCTGCCTAGCGAGTGCTGCTCAGGTGATGGCGAGATCCCCTCCATCATGAGAAAAGGCCACGTACAGTTCCACTGTCCTTGATTTACATAATCAGTAGAATACCAGTTTATTCTTCTTGCCCCAAGAACAGAAATTCCTGCCCCAATACATAAAACTGGGGATCCTACAGCAGCCCATAGTGACCAATTGGGGTATTACGGGCTCAGGCTAGGTGGGGTGGGTGAGCCTATGCAAATAAGATCAGCCCCTGGAGTTCACCACCAGATGTCAGGGTGGGGCTCATCCTGACTCTGCTTACACACACAAACTCTCTCTCTTCCTTCTCTTGTGCTGTCTCCCTTCGTAGGACACGGGGTCGGTGTGCATCCCCACAGGCTAGGTCTCGGGAGCCATGGAGAAGTAGGAGGGGACGAAAATCATGCAGGGAAGTGGGTGCGAGAGTGGAGCGGTGACTGTCATTGTTCACTCGGTCTCTGTTCATCGAGTGGGCCCGATGTAGATGGGATGGAGGAGGGAGCCAGGGACGGGGGCAAGATTTCAAGCACCAATAGAACTTTGTGTAGTGATGGCTCAATCTTGGCCTTTCGGCTGCTCTTGCAGAGGAATTGTCCAGGAGCCCTAGCCGGAGGAGAAAGTGGCAGAGGTGGACCTGAGCAGCTTGGGCATCCTTCTAAGCGGGCGTGAGCATTCCTCAGCTTTCTGGCTGCTCCGTCACTGGCTGTGAGTAAGCGGTGAGTGCTTTGAATTCCTCATCTGTACTCGCTGTGGTATTCTTCACGGGCCGTGTGCTTCGTCGTTTGGTACGGGGCTCCGTGGGGTTTAGGCTGCGGAAGGGACCAGAGTTCCGCTGTGCACAGTGACTATGTCGGGCGCTTTTTAGTTGGAATTCTAAAGGTGTAAGCGTGGGTGGGTGGGGGAGGGCAGAGGGGGAGCCCCGCCGTGTGGGAGAGGCGAAAAGAAGAGATTACACGACATTGGCAACTGAGATGGTAACGTCCTTGTTTTTTCCCATTGTGCTGGCTTTAGTACCAAGGGAAAAGAAGTCACGCGTCAGAGTCTACTGCCCTCGTACGATGGAAAGTGAGTGAGCGCGACGAGATCGCGAGAGTGGGTGCCACGCAAAAGCCGTCCATCTGGGAGCGGAACAGTCGCCACACTCAGTGAGATAAGTGTCTGGTTTGGTGAGGGCTCTGCTCACGGCCCGTCTGGCTCCAGGTAGGGACACCCCGTTCGCTGGGCTTGGGTGTCTCAGAAAATGTTCCTGGCTAGCTGCGGTTACGAAGGAGACAAGCTCCCCAGTTTCTGTAGCTGCTCATTTCACTGGCCAGGAGCAGTGTGTCTTCCGCAGCGGAAGGTTGCATCCAGTACGATGATTCCAGGCGGTAGGTTGTTTGCCTTCCTCCCCTGTTTTTTCTTTCTCTTTCTCTTTCTCTTTCCTCTAGTATGTTGGCCAACACACACTCTCTCTGTCCTCTCCTCTGCTCGCCTCTCCCTGTGCCGTCTCCCTACATAGGACACGAGCAGGCGTGCATCCCCACAGGCTAGGTCTCGGGAGCCATGGAGAAGTAGGAGGGGACGAAAACCATGGGGTCAGTGGGCGCTACGGTGGAGCGGTGACTGTCTGTGTTTACGCAATCTCTGCTCATCGGATGAGGCTGATGTAGATGGGATTTGAGAGGGAGGCAGGGATGAGGCAAGATTTCACGCACCGCTAGAGCTTTGTGTAGTGACGGTTCATGCTTGGTGATTGCAGCTGTGTTCTCAGAGGAATTGTCCAGGAGCCCTAGCCCGAGGAGAAGGTGGCAGAAGTGGACCTGAGCTGCCTGGACATCCTTCTAAGCCGACATGAACGGTCCTCAGTTTTCTGCCTCCCGCATAACTTGCTGTGAGTAAGCTTTGAATTCCTCATCTGTACTCGCTGTAGTATTCGTCACAGGCCGTGTGGTAGAAGAGGCCGAAGAGGTAGGCAGGGACGGGGGCAAGAGTTCAAGCACCAATAGAGCTTTGAGTGGTGATGGTTCATGTTTGGTTTTTGCAGCTGCTCTCGCGGAGGAATTGTCCAGGAGCCCTAGCCCGAGGAGAAGCTGGCAGAAGTGGACCTGAGCTGCCTGGACATCCTTGGAATGGCATCCCAGCAGGGGGTTGAAACCCGTCACGGGGTGGGCCCCTGAGAAAAGACCTCTGCATCTAACCGGGGCACGGTAAGCTTGGGGGGATCCTTTGTGCCCTCCCAAGGAGTTGTCAGGTGCTATGGAAACTTCCTGAAGTACGGTAACTTCGTGGAGAGCAAGCAACTTGACGGTAACAAGAGATGCTTAGTCCTCAAGTGTCTTCCTTCTACATCACCGGGTGAGCTTCCCGTGGTCATGCCAGTCTAGTCGTCCTCTTTGAAGCAGGCCACGTTCAGTAGAGGACGTGAGCAGGGGTCTGAGAGTAGCCCTCGGCCTGTGTCTCCACTCACCAGGTTGCACCGCCCAGGGCATGTGGAGGGTCCAGGGCTCTGCACAGCACTCCGGACTGTGTGCATTCCCCCGTGTGGCCACCAGGTGTCGCCGTTGTTCCACGAGAGAAATGGTCTAAGCATTACTCCGAGTAGCAACTCGGTGTCACTGTTGCTCCATGACGGAAATGCGGCGTGTATTCCCGTGCGTGGCCGCATGCTGTCACTGTGGCTCCACGAGGGAAATGCTTTGTGCATTACCTGGATTGGCCACCCGGTGTCACTGTTGCTCCATGACAGAAACGCTTTGTGCATTACCCCGAGTGGCCACCCAGTGTCACTGTTGCTCCACGATGGAAATTCTTTGTGCATTACCGTGAGTGGCCACCCAGTGTCACTGTTGCTCCACGATGGAAATTCTTTGTGCATTACCGGCATTGTCCACTCGGTGTCACTGTTGCTCCATGAGGGAAATGCCTTGTGCATTACCTGCATTGTCCACTCGGTGTCTCTGTTGCTCCATGAGGGAAATGCCTTGTGCATTACCTGCATTGTCCACTCGGTGTCACTGTTGCTCCCCGAAGGAAATGCTTTGTGCGGTAGTCGGGGTGGCGACCCGTTGCTCTATGGAGAAAATCCTCTGTGTGCCATAACCCTGCCCTTCCACCGGCTGTTACTGTTGCTCCAGGGCAGCTGCACCCTGAGTTGCCCCTAAGGCTATGGCTATACTGGCATTGAAGAACAAAACTTTTTTGTCTTTCAGAGGTGTTAACCTCCCCCTCCCCTGAAAGACCAAAGCTTTGCCGCAACAAGTGCTACGCTCCTGCATAAGTGGCTGTGAGTAAACGGTCAGTGCGTTGTATTTCTCATCTTTACTCACTGTAGTATTGTTCACAGGCCGTGTGCATCCTCATTGGGTACGGGGCTCTGTGGGATTAAGGCTGGGGACGAGCCAAAGTGTGCTGTGCAGAGCGACTACCTCGGATTCTGTCGCAAGGGGTGTTTTTGGCTGTAATGTTAAAGGTGCAATGGGAAGAGGGTGGAGGGCGGAGCCCCGCCGTGTGGGAGAGGAGAAAAGAAGAGGCTACGCGATGTTGCCGACTGAGATGGTAACTTCCTTGTTCCCCCCCCCCGCACCCTTGCTGGGTTCAGTACCAAGGAAAAAGCAATCACGCGTCAGAGTCTACTGCCCTCATGCGATGGAAAGCGAGGGAGAGCGACGAGACCGCGAGCGTTGTTGGCCAACCCACAAAAGACCGCGAGCGTCGTTAATGCCATGCAAAAGCCGTCCATCCGAGAGGGGAACAGCCGCCACTCTCAGTGAGATAAGTGTCTGTTTTGGTGATTGCTCTGCTCACGGCCCACCTTGCTCCTGGTAGGGACGCCCCGTTAGCTGGGGGCTGTGTTTGTAAGAAAAGGTTCCTGACTGGCTGGCTGTGGTTACGAGGGAAACAAGGTCCCCATTTTCTGGGGCTGATGATTTCTCTGGTCAGAAGCAGTGTGTCCTCTGCAGCAGAAGGTTGCGTCTAGTATAACCCTTGTCCGAAAGGTCATTTGCTTGCCTTTCTCCCATGTTTCTCTCTCTCTCTCTCTCTCTCTCTCTCTCTCTCTCTGTAGTGTGTTGGCCAACAAACAGTCTGTCTCTGTCTGTCTGTCTCTCTGTGTGTCCTTGCCTTTCCTTGTGCTCTTTCCCTTTGTAGGACGTGGGCGGATGCGTTAGCTTTGCACCCTCACAGGCTATGTCTCGGGAGCCGTAGGAGGGGATGCAGGGAAGTGGGTGCGAGAGTGGAGCGGTGACTGTCGGTGTTTACATCGGCCTCACTCGATGAACAGAGACCGAGTTGATAGGATGGAAGAGGGATTTCAAGCCCCAATAGAGCTTTGTGTAGCGATGGCTCACGCTTGGCTTTTCAGCTGCTCTTGCAGAGGAATCGTGCAGGAGCGCTAGCCGGAGGAGAATGTGGCAGAGGTGGAGCTGAACTGCCTGGACATCCTTCTAAGCAGCCATGAACAGTCCTCGGTTTTCTGCCTCCCGCATAACTTGCTGTGAGTAAACGGTCAGTGCTTTGAATTTCTCATCTTTACTCACTGTAGTATTCTTCACAGGCCGTGTGCATCCTCGTTAGGTACGGGGCTCTGTGGGATTAAGGCTGGGAAGTCTGCCTTGCAGAGCGACTGCGTCTGGTGCTGTTGCAAGGGGTGGCTTTGGTTGTAATGTTAACGGTGGAATGGGAAGTGGGCGGAGTGCGGAGCCCCGCCGCGTGGGAGAGACGAAAAGAAGTGCCTACACTACTTGGCCCACTGAGATGGTAACTGATTTGTTTGCCCCCCTTGTGCTGCGTTTAGTATGAAGGGAGAAGTCGCCACACAGGAGAGTCTAGTGCCTCCATGCGCTGGAAAGCGAGCGAGAGCGAGGAGACCACGAGCGTTGTTGGCCAGCCCACACAAGACCGCGAGCGGAAGAGCAGCGACTCTCGGTGCGAGACGTGTGTGGTTTGGTGAGGGCTCTGCTCTCGGCGCTCCTTGCTCCTGGCAGGGACGCCCCATTAGCTGCGTGCTGAGTTTGTAAGCAAATGTTCCTCGCTTGCTGGTTACGAGGTCCCCATTTTCAGGGGCGGATCATTTCTCTTTTCAGGAGCAGTATGTGTTCCGCAGCAGAAGGTTGCCTCTAGTAGGATGGCTCCAGGCGGTAAGTTACTGGCCTCTCTCCCTTTCCTGTAGTATGTTGGCAAACAGACGCTCTCTGTCTTCTGTTGTTCAACACACATGTAAGGCTTCTGGCAGTCAGAGTTGGCAGCACCAAGGGCCGGGTTGGGTATGTAGGGGACAGCGTGCAAAAGCGTCTCGAGCGCCCACCCAGTGACCTGGGAGAAATATCTATCAGTCCCCCCCCGCTCCCCTGTAGGAGGCAATGGTTCCCCTGTGGCAAGCAGAGAGTGTGAGTGTAGCCCAAGGTTTTGAATGAGAGCGATGGAGCGAGCAAGAATGCAGCATTGTGTTTGGAAAAGAGCAGAAGAGGATTGGTAAGCAAGCCATGAGTGAGAAGAGGCACGCCATGAAATTGGTGGGTGTCGTCTCGCGTTGGTTGTTGAGTCCAGCCAGCACAAAGTCCAGCCCCGCAAAGTGTGTCCCGCCCCCGCCCCCGCCCCCGCCCAGTGGAGCGCCATGTTTGAAAAGTGAATGTGCAGAACCCCTTCCCCTCCCCTCCCCTCCCCTCCCCTATCCAGATGAGGGAGGTAAAAGGGGCACCTTCTGTTGTGTAAGGGTGATCAGCCCAGCTGTGTAGCCCTCCCAGCAAACTGGCCCACTCCTGCTGCCATGCCGCAATCCCTGCCCCCAAAAGACAGCACTAAATGATGTGCACTGCTTACTAGGTTCCATACAGGAACACCTTTGTCCCAAGGTGAATCCAACTTATCAATTCTTAGACTCCTAACAAGATAAAAGTTAACTCTGACATTCCACAGCAGAGAGGGTAGGGGGTGCAATTGGTATCTAGGGCTGCCAGAAGGCACCCATACCAGCAGGTGTTAAGACCTGTCCCCAGCCTCTCAATTCACTGGGTTTTGGAACGCATGGCCCCTGCCTAGCGAGTGCTGCTCAGGTGATGGCGAGATCCCCTCCATCATGAGAAAAGGCCACGTACAGTTCCACTGTCCTTGATTTACATAATCAGTAGAATACCAGTTTATTCTTCTTGCCCCAAGAACAGAAATTCCTGCCCCAATACATAAAACTGGGGATCCTACAGCAGCCCATAGTGACCAATTGGGGTATTACGGGCTCAGGCTAGGTGGGGTGGGTGAGCCTATGCAAATAAGATCAGCCCCTGGAGTTCACCACCAGATGTCAGGGTGGGGCTCATCCTGACTCTGCTTACACACACAAACTCTCTCTCTTCCTTCTCTTGTGCTGTCTCCCTTCGTAGGACACGGGGTCGGTGTGCATCCCCACAGGCTAGGTCTCGGGAGCCATGGAGAAGTAGGAGGGGACGAAAATCATGCAGGGAAGTGGGTGCGAGAGTGGAGCGGTGACTGTCATTGTTCACTCGGTCTCTGTTCATCGAGTGGGCCCGATGTAGATGGGATGGAGGAGGGAGCCAGGGACGGGGGCAAGATTTCAAGCACCAATAGAACTTTGTGTAGTGATGGCTCAATCTTGGCCTTTCGGCTGCTCTTGCAGAGGAATTGTCCAGGAGCCCTAGCCGGAGGAGAAAGTGGCAGAGGTGGACCTGAGCAGCTTGGGCATCCTTCTAAGCGGGCGTGAGCATTCCTCAGCTTTCTGGCTGCTCCGTCACTGGCTGTGAGTAAGCGGTGAGTGCTTTGAATTCCTCATCTGTACTCGCTGTGGTATTCTTCACGGGCCGTGTGCTTCGTCGTTTGGTACGGGGCTCCGTGGGGTTTAGGCTGCGGAAGGGACCAGAGTTCCGCTGTGCACAGTGACTATGTCGGGCGCTTTTTAGTTGGAATTCTAAAGGTGTAAGCGTGGGTGGGTGGGGGAGGGCAGAGGGGGAGCCCCGCCGTGTGGGAGAGGCGAAAAGAAGAGATTACACGACATTGGCAACTGAGATGGTAACGTCCTTGTTTTTTCCCATTGTGCTGGCTTTAGTACCAAGGGAAAAGAAGTCACGCGTCAGAGTCTACTGCCCTCGTACGATGGAAAGTGAGTGAGCGCGACGAGATCGCGAGAGTGGGTGCCACGCAAAAGCCGTCCATCTGGGAGCGGAACAGTCGCCACACTCAGTGAGATAAGTGTCTGGTTTGGTGAGGGCTCTGCTCACGGCCCGTCTGGCTCCAGGTAGGGACACCCCGTTCGCTGGGCTTGGGTGTCTCAGAAAATGTTCCTGGCTAGCTGCGGTTACGAAGGAGACAAGCTCCCCAGTTTCTGTAGCTGCTCATTTCACTGGCCAGGAGCAGTGTGTCTTCCGCAGCGGAAGGTTGCATCCAGTACGATGATTCCAGGCGGTAGGTTGTTTGCCTTCCTCCCCTGTTTTTTCTTTCTCTTTCTCTTTCCTCTAGTATGTTGGCCAACACACACTCTCTCTGTCCTCTCCTCTGCTCGCCTCTCCCTGTGCCGTCTCCCTACATAGGACACGAGCAGGCGTGCATCCCCACAGGCTAGGTCTCGGGAGCCATGGAGAAGTAGGAGGGGACGAAAACCATGGGGTCAGTGGGCGCTACGGTGGAGCGGTGACTGTCTGTGTTTACGCAATCTCTGCTCATCGGATGAGGCTGATGTAGATGGGATTTGAGAGGGAGGCAGGGATGAGGCAAGATTTCACGCACCGCTAGAGCTTTGTGTAGTGACGGTTCATGCTTGGTGATTGCAGCTGTGTTCTCAGAGGAATTGTCCAGGAGCCCTAGCCCGAGGAGAAGGTGGCAGAAGTGGACCTGAGCTGCCTGGACATCCTTCTAAGCCGACATGAACGGTCCTCAGTTTTCTGCCTCCCGCATAACTTGCTGTGAGTAAGCTTTGAATTCCTCATCTGTACTCGCTGTAGTATTCGTCACAGGCCGTGTGGTAGAAGAGGCCGAAGAGGTAGGCAGGGACGGGGGCAAGAGTTCAAGCACCAATAGAGCTTTGAGTGGTGATGGTTCATGTTTGGTTTTTGCAGCTGCTCTCGCGGAGGAATTGTCCAGGAGCCCTAGCCCGAGGAGAAGCTGGCAGAAGTGGACCTGAGCTGCCTGGACATCCTTGGAATGGCATCCCAGCAGGGGGTTGAAACCCGTCACGGGGTGGGCCCCTGAGAAAAGACCTCTGCATCTAACCGGGGCACGGTAAGCTTGGGGGGATCCTTTGTGCCCTCCCAAGGAGTTGTCAGGTGCTATGGAAACTTCCTGAAGTACGGTAACTTCGTGGAGAGCAAGCAACTTGACGGTAACAAGAGATGCTTAGTCCTCAAGTGTCTTCCTTCTACATCACCGGGTGAGCTTCCCGTGGTCATGCCAGTCTAGTCGTCCTCTTTGAAGCAGGCCACGTTCAGTAGAGGACGTGAGCAGGGGTCTGAGAGTAGCCCTCGGCCTGTGTCTCCACTCACCAGGTTGCACCGCCCAGGGCATGTGGAGGGTCCAGGGCTCTGCACAGCACTCCGGACTGTGTGCATTCCCCCGTGTGGCCACCAGGTGTCGCCGTTGTTCCACGAGAGAAATGGTCTAAGCATTACTCCGAGTAGCAACTCGGTGTCACTGTTGCTCCATGACGGAAATGCGGCGTGTATTCCCGTGCGTGGCCGCATGCTGTCACTGTGGCTCCACGAGGGAAATGCTTTGTGCATTACCTGGATTGGCCACCCGGTGTCACTGTTGCTCCATGACAGAAACGCTTTGTGCATTACCCCGAGTGGCCACCCAGTGTCACTGTTGCTCCACGATGGAAATTCTTTGTGCATTACCGTGAGTGGCCACCCAGTGTCACTGTTGCTCCACGATGGAAATTCTTTGTGCATTACCGGCATTGTCCACTCGGTGTCACTGTTGCTCCATGAGGGAAATGCCTTGTGCATTACCTGCATTGTCCACTCGGTGTCTCTGTTGCTCCATGAGGGAAATGCCTTGTGCATTACCTGCATTGTCCACTCGGTGTCACTGTTGCTCCCCGAAGGAAATGCTTTGTGCGGTAGTCGGGGTGGCGACCCGTTGCTCTATGGAGAAAATCCTCTGTGTGCCATAACCCTGCCCTTCCACCGGCTGTTACTGTTGCTCCAGGGCAGCTGCACCCTGAGTTGCCCCTAAGGCTATGGCTATACTGGCATTGAAGAACAAAACTTTTTTGTCTTTCAGAGGTGTTAACCTCCCCCTCCCCTGAAAGACCAAAGCTTTGCCGCAACAAGTGCTACGCTCCTGCATAAGTGGCTGTGAGTAAACGGTCAGTGCGTTGTATTTCTCATCTTTACTCACTGTAGTATTGTTCACAGGCCGTGTGCATCCTCATTGGGTACGGGGCTCTGTGGGATTAAGGCTGGGGACGAGCCAAAGTGTGCTGTGCAGAGCGACTACCTCGGATTCTGTCGCAAGGGGTGTTTTTGGCTGTAATGTTAAAGGTGCAATGGGAAGAGGGTGGAGGGCGGAGCCCCGCCGTGTGGGAGAGGAGAAAAGAAGAGGCTACGCGATGTTGCCGACTGAGATGGTAACTTCCTTGTTCCCCCCCCCCGCACCCTTGCTGGGTTCAGTACCAAGGAAAAAGCAATCACGCGTCAGAGTCTACTGCCCTCATGCGATGGAAAGCGAGGGAGAGCGACGAGACCGCGAGCGTTGTTGGCCAACCCACAAAAGACCGCGAGCGTCGTTAATGCCATGCAAAAGCCGTCCATCCGAGAGGGGAACAGCCGCCACTCTCAGTGAGATAAGTGTCTGTTTTGGTGATTGCTCTGCTCACGGCCCACCTTGCTCCTGGTAGGGACGCCCCGTTAGCTGGGGGCTGTGTTTGTAAGAAAAGGTTCCTGACTGGCTGGCTGTGGTTACGAGGGAAACAAGGTCCCCATTTTCTGGGGCTGATGATTTCTCTGGTCAGAAGCAGTGTGTCCTCTGCAGCAGAAGGTTGCGTCTAGTATAACCCTTGTCCGAAAGGTCATTTGCTTGCCTTTCTCCCATGTTTCTCTCTCTCTCTCTCTCTCTCTCTCTCTCTCTCTCTGTAGTGTGTTGGCCAACAAACAGTCTGTCTCTGTCTGTCTGTCTCTCTGTGTGTCCTTGCCTTTCCTTGTGCTCTTTCCCTTTGTAGGACGTGGGCGGATGCGTTAGCTTTGCACCCTCACAGGCTATGTCTCGGGAGCCGTAGGAGGGGATGCAGGGAAGTGGGTGCGAGAGTGGAGCGGTGACTGTCGGTGTTTACATCGGCCTCACTCGATGAACAGAGACCGAGTTGATAGGATGGAAGAGGGATTTCAAGCCCCAATAGAGCTTTGTGTAGCGATGGCTCACGCTTGGCTTTTCAGCTGCTCTTGCAGAGGAATCGTGCAGGAGCGCTAGCCGGAGGAGAATGTGGCAGAGGTGGAGCTGAACTGCCTGGACATCCTTCTAAGCAGCCATGAACAGTCCTCGGTTTTCTGCCTCCCGCATAACTTGCTGTGAGTAAACGGTCAGTGCTTTGAATTTCTCATCTTTACTCACTGTAGTATTCTTCACAGGCCGTGTGCATCCTCGTTAGGTACGGGGCTCTGTGGGATTAAGGCTGGGAAGTCTGCCTTGCAGAGCGACTGCGTCTGGTGCTGTTGCAAGGGGTGGCTTTGGTTGTAATGTTAACGGTGGAATGGGAAGTGGGCGGAGTGCGGAGCCCCGCCGCGTGGGAGAGACGAAAAGAAGTGCCTACACTACTTGGCCCACTGAGATGGTAACTGATTTGTTTGCCCCCCTTGTGCTGCGTTTAGTATGAAGGGAGAAGTCGCCACACAGGAGAGTCTAGTGCCTCCATGCGCTGGAAAGCGAGCGAGAGCGAGGAGACCACGAGCGTTGTTGGCCAGCCCACACAAGACCGCGAGCGGAAGAGCAGCGACTCTCGGTGCGAGACGTGTGTGGTTTGGTGAGGGCTCTGCTCTCGGCGCTCCTTGCTCCTGGCAGGGACGCCCCATTAGCTGCGTGCTGAGTTTGTAAGCAAATGTTCCTCGCTTGCTGGTTACGAGGTCCCCATTTTCAGGGGCGGATCATTTCTCTTTTCAGGAGCAGTATGTGTTCCGCAGCAGAAGGTTGCCTCTAGTAGGATGGCTCCAGGCGGTAAGTTACTGGCCTCTCTCCCTTTCCTGTAGTATGTTGGCAAACAGACGCTCTCTGTCTTCTGTTGTTCAACACACATGTAAGGCTTCTGGCAGTCAGAGTTGGCAGCACCAAGGGCCGGGTTGGGTATGTAGGGGACAGCGTGCAAAAGCGTCTCGAGCGCCCACCCAGTGACCTGGGAGAAATATCTATCAGTCCCCCCCCGCTCCCCTGTAGGAGGCAATGGTTCCCCTGTGGCAAGCAGAGAGTGTGAGTGTAGCCCAAGGTTTTGAATGAGAGCGATGGAGCGAGCAAGAATGCAGCATTGTGTTTGGAAAAGAGCAGAAGAGGATTGGTAAGCAAGCCATGAGTGAGAAGAGGCACGCCATGAAATTGGTGGGTGTCGTCTCGCGTTGGTTGTTGAGTCCAGCCAGCACAAAGTCCAGCCCCGCAAAGTGTGTCCCGCCCCTGCCCCCGCCCCCGCCCAGTGGAGCGCCATGTTTGAAAAGTGAATGTGCAGAACCCCCTCCCCTCCCCCATCCAGATGAGGGAGGTAAAAGGGGCACCTTCTGTTGTGTAAGGGTGATCAGCCCAGCTGTGTAGCCCTCCCAGCAAACTGGCCCACTCCTGCTGCCATGCCGCAATCCCTGCCCCCAAAAGACAGCACTAAATGATGTGCACTGTTTACTAGGTTCCATACAGGAACACCTTTGTCCCAAGGTGAATCCAACTTATCAATTCTTAGACTCCTAACGAGATAAAAGTTAACTCTGACATTCCACAGCAGAGAGGGTAGGGGGTGCAATTGGTATCTAGGGCTGCCAGAAGGCACCCATACCAGCAGGTGTTGAGACCTGTCCCCAGCCTCTCAATTCACTGGGTTTTGGAACGCATGGCCCCTGCCTAGCGAGTGCTGCTCAGGTGATGGCGAGATCCCCTCCATCATGAGAAAAGGCCACGTACAGTTCCACTGTCCTTGATTTACATAATCAGTAGAATACCAGTTTATTCTTCTTGCCCCAAGAACAGAAATTCCTGCCCCAATACATAAAACTGGGGATCCTACAGCAGCCCATAGTGACCAATTGGGGTATTACGGGCTCAGGCTAGGTGGGGTGGGTGAGCCTATGCAAATAAGATCAGCCCCTGGAGTTCACCACCAGATGTCAGGGTGGGGCTCATCCTGACTCTGCTTACACACACAAACTCTCTCTCTTCCTTCTCTTGTGCTGTCTCCCTTCGTAGGACACGGGGTCGGTGTGCATCCCCACAGGCTAGGTCTCGGGAGCCATGGAGAAGTAGGAGGGGACGAAAATCATGCAGGGAAGTGGGTGCGAGAGTGGAGCGGTGACTGTCATTGTTCACTCGGTCTCTGTTCATCGAGTGGGCCCGATGTAGATGGGATGGAGGAGGGAGCCAGGGACGGGGGCAAGATTTCAAGCACCAATAGAACTTTGTGTAGTGATGGCTCAATCTTGGCCTTTCGGCTGCTCTTGCAGAGGAATTGTCCAGGAGCCCTAGCCGGAGGAGAAAGTGGCAGAGGTGGACCTGAGCAGCTTGGGCATCCTTCTAAGCGGGCGTGAGCATTCCTCAGCTTTCTGGCTGCTCCGTCACTGGCTGTGAGTAAGCGGTGAGTGCTTTGAATTCCTCATCTGTACTCGCTGTGGTATTCTTCACGGGCCGTGTGCTTCGTCGTTTGGTACGGGGCTCCGTGGGGTTTAGGCTGCGGAAGGGACCAGAGTTCCGCTGTGCACAGTGACTATGTCGGGCGCTTTTTAGTTGGAATTCTAAAGGTGTAAGCGTGGGTGGGTGGGGGAGGGCAGAGGGGGAGCCCCGCCGTGTGGGAGAGGCGAAAAGAAGAGATTACACGACATTGGCAACTGAGATGGTAACGTCCTTGTTTTTTCCCATTGTGCTGGCTTTAGTACCAAGGGAAAAGAAGTCACGCGTCAGAGTCTACTGCCCTCGTACGATGGAAAGTGAGTGAGCGCGACGAGATCGCGAGAGTGGGTGCCACGCAAAAGCCGTCCATCTGGGAGCGGAACAGTCGCCACACTCAGTGAGATAAGTGTCTGGTTTGGTGAGGGCTCTGCTCACGGCCCGTCTGGCTCCAGGTAGGGACACCCCGTTCGCTGGGCTTGGGTGTCTCAGAAAATGTTCCTGGCTAGCTGCGGTTACGAAGGAGACAAGCTCCCCAGTTTCTGTAGCTGCTCATTTCACTGGCCAGGAGCAGTGTGTCTTCCGCAGCGGAAGGTTGCATCCAGTACGATGATTCCAGGCGGTAGGTTGTTTGCCTTCCTCCCCTGTTTTTTCTTTCTCTTTCTCTTTCTCTTTCCTCTAGTATGTTGGCCAACACACACTCTCTCTGTCCTCTCCTCTGCTCGCCTCTCCCTGTGCCGTCTCCCTACATAGGACACGAGCAGGCGTGCATCCCCACAGGCTAGGTCTCGGGAGCCATGGAGAAGTAGGAGGGGACGAAAACCATGGGGTCAGTGGGCGCTACGGTGGAGCGGTGACTGTCTGTGTTTACGCAATCTCTGCTCATCGGATGAGGCTGATGTAGATGGGATTTGAGAGGGAGGCAGGGATGAGGCAAGATTTCACGCACCGCTAGAGCTTTGTGTAGTGACGGTTCATGCTTGGTGATTGCAGCTGTGTTCTCAGAGGAATTGTCCAGGAGCCCTAGCCCGAGGAGAAGGTGGCAGAAGTGGACCTGAGCTGCCTGGACATCCTTCTAAGCCGACATGAACGGTCCTCAGTTTTCTGCCTCCCGCATAACTTGCTGTGAGTAAGCTTTGAATTCCTCATCTGTACTCGCTGTAGTATTCGTCACAGGCCGTGTGGTAGAAGAGGCCGAAGAGGTAGGCAGGGACGGGGGCAAGAGTTCAAGCACCAATAGAGCTTTGAGTGGTGATGGTTCATGTTTGGTTTTTGCAGCTGCTCTCGCGGAGGAATTGTCCAGGAGCCCTAGCCCGAGGAGAAGCTGGCAGAAGTGGACCTGAGCTGCCTGGACATCCTTGGAATGGCATCCCAGCAGGGGGTTGAAACCCGTCACGGGGTGGGCCCCTGAGAAAAGACCTCTGCATCTAACCGGGGCACGGTAAGCTTGGGGGGATCCTTTGTGCCCTCCCAAGGAGTTGTCAGGTGCTATGGAAACTTCCTGAAGTACGGTAACTTCGTGGAGAGCAAGCAACTTGACGGTAACAAGAGATGCTTAGTCCTCAAGTGTCTTCCTTCTACATCACCGGGTGAGCTTCCCGTGGTCATGCCAGTCTAGTCGTCCTCTTTGAAGCAGGCCACGTTCAGTAGAGGACGTGAGCAGGGGTCTGAGAGTAGCCCTCGGCCTGTGTCTCCACTCACCAGGTTGCACCGCCCAGGGCATGTGGAGGGTCCAGGGCTCTGCACAGCACTCCGGACTGTGTGCATTCCCCCGTGTGGCCACCAGGTGTCGCCGTTGTTCCACGAGAGAAATGGTCTAAGCATTACTCCGAGTAGCAACTCGGTGTCACTGTTGCTCCATGACGGAAATGCGGCGTGTATTCCCGTGCGTGGCCGCATGCTGTCACTGTGGCTCCACGAGGGAAATGCTTTGTGCATTACCTGGATTGGCCACCCGGTGTCACTGTTGCTCCATGACAGAAACGCTTTGTGCATTACCCCGAGTGGCCACCCAGTGTCACTGTTGCTCCACGATGGAAATTCTTTGTGCATTACCGTGAGTGGCCACCCAGTGTCACTGTTGCTCCACGATGGAAATTCTTTGTGCATTACCGGCATTGTCCACTCGGTGTCACTGTTGCTCCATGAGGGAAATGCCTTGTGCATTACCTGCATTGTCCACTCGGTGTCTCTGTTGCTCCATGAGGGAAATGCCTTGTGCATTACCTGCATTGTCCACTCGGTGTCTCTGTTGCTCCATGAGGGAAATGCCTTGTGCATTACCTGCATTGTCCACTCGGTGTCACTGTTGCTCCCCGAAGGAAATGCTTTGTGCGGTAGTCGGGGTGGCGACCCGTTGCTCTATGGAGAAAATCCTCTGTGTGCCATAACCCTGCCCTTCCACCGGCTGTTACTGTTGCTCCAGGGCAGCTGCACCCTGAGTTGCCCCTAAGGCTATGGCTATACTGGCATTGAAGAACAAAACTTTTTTGTCTTTCAGAGGTGTTAACCTCCCCCTCCCCTGAAAGACCAAAGCTTTGCCGCAACAAGTGCTACGCTCCTGCATAAGTGGCTGTGAGTAAGCGGTCAGTGTGTTGTATTTCTCATCTTTACTCACTGTAGTATTGTTCACAGGCCGTGTGCATCCTCATTGGGTACGGGGCTCTGTGGGATTAAGGCTGGGGACGAGCCAAAGTGTGCTGTGCAGAGCGACTACCTCGGATTCTGTCGCAAGGGGTGTTTTTGGCTGTAATGTTAAAGGTGCAATGGGAAGAGGGTGGAGGGCGGAGCCCCGCCGTGTGGGAGAGGAGAAAAGAAGAGGCTACGCGATGTTGCCGACTGAGATGGTAACTTCCTTGTTCCCCCCCCCCCCGCACCCTTGCTGGGTTCAGTACCAAGGAAAAAGCAATCACGCGTCAGAGTCTACTGCCCTCATGCGATGGAAAGCGAGGGAGAGCGACGAGACCGCGAGCGTTGTTGGCCAACCCACAAAAGACCGCGAGCGTCGTTAATGCCATGCAAAAGCCGTCCATCCGAGAGGGGAACAGCCGCCACTCTCAGTGAGATAAGTGTCTGTTTTGGTGATTGCTCTGCTCACGGCCCACCTTGCTCCTGGTAGGGACGCCCCGTTAGCTGGGGGCTGTGTTTGTAAGAAAAGGTTCCTGACTGGCTGGCTGTGGTTACGAGGGAAACAAGGTCCCCATTTTCTGGGGCTGATGATTTCTCTGGTCAGAAGCAGTGTGTCCTCTGCAGCAGAAGGTTGCGTCTAGTATAACCCTTGTCCGAAAGGTCATTTGCTTGCCTTTCTCCCATGTTTCTCTCTCTCTCTCTCTCTCTCTCTCTCTCTCTCTCTCTGTAGTGTGTTGGCCAACAAACAGTCTGTCTCTGTCTGTCTGTCTCTCTGTGTGTCCTTGCCTTTCCTTGTGCTCTTTCCCTTTGTAGGACGTGGGCGGATGCGTTAGCTTTGCACCCTCACAGGCTATGTCTCGGGAGCCGTAGGAGGGGATGCAGGGAAGTGGGTGCGAGAGTGGAGCGGTGACTGTCGGTGTTTACATCGGCCTCACTCGATGAACAGAGACCGAGTTGATAGGATGGAAGAGGGATTTCAAGCCCCAATAGAGCTTTGTGTAGCGATGGCTCACGCTTGGCTTTTCAGCTGCTCTTGCAGAGGAATCGTGCAGGAGCGCTAGCCGGAGGAGAATGTGGCAGAGGTGGAGCTGAACTGCCTGGACATCCTTCTAAGCAGCCATGAACAGTCCTCGGTTTTCTGCCTCCCGCATAACTTGCTGTGAGTAAACGGTCAGTGCTTTGAATTTCTCATCTTTACTCACTGTAGTATTCTTCACAGGCCGTGTGCATCCTCGTTAGGTACGGGGCTCTGTGGGATTAAGGCTGGGAAGTCTGCCTTGCAGAGCGACTGCGTCTGGTGCTGTTGCAAGGGGTGGCTTTGGTTGTAATGTTAACGGTGGAATGGGAAGTGGGCGGAGTGCGGAGCCCCGCCGCGTGGGAGAGACGAAAAGAAGTGCCTACACTACTTGGCCCACTGAGATGGTAACTGATTTGTTTGCCCCCCTTGTGCTGCGTTTAGTATGAAGGGAGAAGTCGCCACACAGGAGAGTCTAGTGCCTCCATGCGCTGGAAAGCGAGCGAGAGCGAGGAGACCACGAGCGTTGTTGGCCAGCCCACACAAGACCGCGAGCGGAAGAGCAGCGACTCTCGGTGCGAGACGTGTGTGGTTTGGTGAGGGCTCTGCTCTCGGCGCTCCTTGCTCCTGGCAGGGACGCCCCATTAGCTGCGTGCTGAGTTTGTAAGCAAATGTTCCTCGCTTGCTGGTTACGAGGTCCCCATTTTCAGGGGCGGATCATTTCTCTTTTCAGGAGCAGTATGTGTTCCGCAGCAGAAGGTTGCCTCTAGTAGGATGGCTCCAGGCGGTAAGTTACTGGCCTCTCTCCCTTTCCTGTAGTATGTTGGCAAACAGACGCTCTCTGTCTTCTGTTGTTCAACACACATGTAAGGCTTCTGGCAGTCAGAGTTGGCAGCACCAAGGGCCGGGTTGGGTATGTAGGGGACAGCGTGCAAAAGCGTCTCGAGCGCCCACCCAGTGACCTGGGAGAAATATCTATCAGTCCCCCCCGCTCCCCTGTAGGAGGCAATGGTTCCCCTGTGGCAAGCAGAGAGTGTGAGTGTAGCCCAAGGTTTTGAATGAGAGCGATGGAGCGAGCAAGAATGCAGCATTGTGTTTGGAAAAGAGCAGAAGAGGATTGGTAAGCAAGCCATGAGTGAGAAGAGGCACGCCATGAAATTGGTGGGTGTCGTCTCGCGTTGGTTGTTGAGTCCAGCCAGCACAAAGTCCAGCCCCGCAAAGTGTGTCCCGCCCCCGCCCCCGCCCCCGCCCAGTGGAGCGCCATGTTTGAAAAGTGAATGTGCAGAACCCCTTCCCCTCCCCTCCCCTCCCCCATCCAGATGAGGGAGGTAAAAGGGGCACCTTCTGTTGTGTAAGGGTGATCAGCCCAGCTGTGTAGCCCTCCCAGCAAACTGGCCCACTCCTGCTGCCATGCCGCAATCCCTGCCCCCAAAAGACAGCACTAAATGATGTGCACTGTTTACTAGGTTCCATACAGGAACACCTTTGTCCCAAGGTGAATCCAACTTATCAATTCTTAGACTCCTAACGAGATAAAAGTTAACTCTGACATTCCACAGCAGAGAGGGTAGGGGGTGCAATTGGTATCTAGGGCTGCCAGAAGGCACCCATACCAGCAGGTGTTGAGACCTGTCCCCAGCCTCTCAATTCACTGGGTTTTGGAACGCATGGCCCCTGCCTAGCGAGTGCTGCTCAGGTGATGGCGAGATCCCCTCCATCATGAGAAAAGGCCACGTACAGTTCCACTGTCCTTGATTTACATAATCAGTAGAATACCAGTTTATTCTTCTTGCCCCAAGAACAGAAATTCCTGCCCCAATACATAAAACTGGGGATCCTACAGCAGCCCATAGTGACCAATTGGGGTATTACGGGCTCAGGCTAGGTGGGGTGGGTGAGCCTATGCAAATAAGATCAGCCCCTGGAGTTCACCACCAGATGTCAGGGTGGGGCTCATCCTGACTCTGCTTACACACACAAACTCTCTCTCTTCCTTCTCTTGTGCTGTCTCCCTTCGTAGGACACGGGGTCGGTGTGCATCCCCACAGGCTAGGTCTCGGGAGCCATGGAGAAGTAGGAGGGGACGAAAATCATGCAGGGAAGTGGGTGCGAGAGTGGAGCGGTGACTGTCATTGTTCACTCGGTCTCTGTTCATCGAGTGGGCCCGATGTAGATGGGATGGAGGAGGGAGCCAGGGACGGGGGCAAGATTTCAAGCACCAATAGAACTTTGTGTAGTGATGGCTCAATCTTGGCCTTTCGGCTGCTCTTGCAGAGGAATTGTCCAGGAGCCCTAGCCGGAGGAGAAAGTGGCAGAGGTGGACCTGAGCAGCTTGGGCATCCTTCTAAGCGGGCGTGAGCATTCCTCAGCTTTCTGGCTGCTCCGTCACTGGCTGTGAGTAAGCGGTGAGTGCTTTGAATTCCTCATCTGTACTCGCTGTGGTATTCTTCACGGGCCGTGTGCTTCGTCGTTTGGTACGGGGCTCCGTGGGGTTTAGGCTGCGGAAGGGACCAGAGTTCCGCCGTGCACAGTGACTATGTCGGGCGCTTTTTAGTTGGAATTCTAAAGGTGTAAGCGTGGGTGGGTGGGGGAGGGCAGAGGGGGAGCCCCGCCGTGTGGGAGAGGCGAAAAGAAGAGATTACACGACATTGGCAACTGAGATGGTAACGTCCTTGTTTTTTCCCATTGTGCTGGCTTTAGTACCAAGGGAAAAGAAGTCACGCGTCAGAGTCTACTGCCCTCGTACGATGGAAAGTGAGTGAGCGCGACGAGATCGCGAGAGTGGGTGCCACGCAAAAGCCGTCCATCTGGGAGCGGAACAGTCGCCACACTCAGTGAGATAAGTGTCTGGTTTGGTGAGGGCTCTGCTCACGGCCCGTCTGGCTCCAGGTAGGGACACCCCGTTCGCTGGGCTTGGGTGTCTCAGAAAATGTTCCTGGCTAGCTGCGGTTACGAAGGAGACAAGCTCCCCAGTTTCTGTAGCTGCTCATTTCACTGGCCAGGAGCAGTGTGTCTTCCGCAGCGGAAGGTTGCATCCAGTACGATGATTCCAGGCGGTAGGTTGTTTGCCTTCCTCCCCTGTTTTTTCTTTCTCTTTCTCTTTCTCTTTCCTCTAGTATGTTGGCCAACACACACTCTCTCTGTCCTCTCCTCTGCTCGCCTCTCCCTGTGCCGTCTCCCTACATAGGACACGAGCAGGCGTGCATCCCCACAGGCTAGGTCTCGGGAGCCATGGAGAAGTAGGAGGGGACGAAAACCATGGGGTCAGTGGGCGCTACGGTGGAGCGGTGACTGTCTGTGTTTACGCAATCTCTGCTCATCGGATGAGGCTGATGTAGATGGGATTTGAGAGGGAGGCAGGGATGAGGCAAGATTTCACGCACCGCTAGAGCTTTGTGTAGTGACGGTTCATGCTTGGTGATTGCAGCTGTGTTCTCAGAGGAATTGTCCAGGAGCCCTAGCCCGAGGAGAAGGTGGCAGAAGTGGACCTGAGCTGCCTGGACATCCTTCTAAGCCGACATGAACGGTCCTCAGTTTTCTGCCTCCCGCATAACTTGCTGTGAGTAAGCTTTGAATTCCTCATCTGTACTCGCTGTAGTATTCGTCACAGGCCGTGTGGTAGAAGAGGCCGAAGAGGTAGGCAGGGACGGGGGCAAGAGTTCAAGCACCAATAGAGCTTTGAGTGGTGATGGTTCATGTTTGGTTTTTGCAGCTGCTCTCGCGGAGGAATTGTCCAGGAGCCCTAGCCCGAGGAGAAGCTGGCAGAAGTGGACCTGAGCTGCCTGGACATCCTTGGAATGGCATCCCAGCAGGGGGTTGAAACCCGTCACGGGGTGGGCCCCTGAGAAAAGACCTCTGCATCTAACCGGGGCACGGTAAGCTTGGGGGGATCCTTTGTGCCCTCCCAAGGAGTTGTCAGGTGCTATGGAAACTTCCTGAAGTACGGTAACTTCGTGGAGAGCAAGCAACTTGACGGTAACAAGAGATGCTTAGTCCTCAAGTGTCTTCCTTCTACATCACCGGGTGAGCTTCCCGTGGTCATGCCAGTCTAGTCGTCCTCTTTGAAGCAGGCCACGTTCAGTAGAGGACGTGAGCAGGGGTCTGAGAGTAGCCCTCGGCCTGTGTCTCCACTCACCAGGTTGCACCGCCCAGGGCATGTGGAGGGTCCAGGGCTCTGCACAGCACTCCGGACTGTGTGCATTCCCCCGTGTGGCCACCAGGTGTCGCCGTTGTTCCACGAGAGAAATGGTCTAAGCATTACTCCGAGTAGCAACTCGGTGTCACTGTTGCTCCATGACGGAAATGCGGCGTGTATTCCCGTGCGTGGCCGCATGCTGTCACTGTGGCTCCACGAGGGAAATGCTTTGTGCATTACCTGGATTGGCCACCCGGTGTCACTGTTGCTCCATGACAGAAACGCTTTGTGCATTACCCCGAGTGGCCACCCAGTGTCACTGTTGCTCCACGATGGAAATTCTTTGTGCATTACCGTGAGTGGCCACCCAGTGTCACTGTTGCTCCACGATGGAAATTCTTTGTGCATTACCGGCATTGTCCACTCGGTGTCACTGTTGCTCCATGAGGGAAATGCCTTGTGCATTACCTGCATTGTCCACTCGGTGTCTCTGTTGCTCCATGAGGGAAATGCCTTGTGCATTACCTGCATTGTCCACTCGGTGTCACTGTTGCTCCCCGAAGGAAATGCTTTGTGCGGTAGTCGGGGTGGCGACCCGTTGCTCTATGGAGAAAATCCTCTGTGTGCCATAACCCTGCCCTTCCACCGGCTGTTACTGTTGCTCCAGGGCAGCTGCACCCTGAGTTGCCCCTAAGGCTATGGCTATACTGGCATTGAAGAACAAAACTTTTTTGTCTTTCAGAGGTGTTAACCTCCCCCTCCCCTGAAAGACCAAAGCTTTGCCGCAACAAGTGCTACGCTCCTGCATAAGTGGCTGTGAGTAAACGGTCAGTGCGTTGTATTTCTCATCTTTACTCACTGTAGTATTGTTCACAGGCCGTGTGCATCCTCATTGGGTACGGGGCTCTGTGGGATTAAGGCTGGGGACGAGCCAAAGTGTGCTGTGCAGAGCGACTACCTCGGATTCTGTCGCAAGGGGTGTTTTTGGCTGTAATGTTAAAGGTGCAATGGGAAGAGGGTGGAGGGCGGAGCCCCGCCGTGTGGGAGAGGAGAAAAGAAGAGGCTACGCGATGTTGCCGACTGAGATGGTAACTTCCTTGTTCCCCCCCCCCGCACCCTTGCTGGGTTCAGTACCAAGGAAAAAGCAATCACGCGTCAGAGTCTACTGCCCTCATGCGATGGAAAGCGAGGGAGAGCGACGAGACCGCGAGCGTTGTTGGCCAACCCACAAAAGACCGCGAGCGTCGTTAATGCCATGCAAAAGCCGTCCATCCGAGAGGGGAACAGCCGCCACTCTCAGTGAGATAAGTGTCTGTTTTGGTGATTGCTCTGCTCACGGCCCACCTTGCTCCTGGTAGGGACGCCCCGTTAGCTGGGGGCTGTGTTTGTAAGAAAAGGTTCCTGACTGGCTGGCTGTGGTTACGAGGGAAACAAGGTCCCCATTTTCTGGGGCTGATGATTTCTCTGGTCAGAAGCAGTGTGTCCTCTGCAGCAGAAGGTTGCGTCTAGTATAACCCTTGTCCGAAAGGTCATTTGCTTGCCTTTCTCCCATGTTTCTCTCTCTCTCTCTCTCTCTCTCTCTCTCTCTCTGTAGTGTGTTGGCCAACAAACAGTCTGTCTCTGTCTGTCTGTCTCTCTGTGTGTCCTTGCCTTTCCTTGTGCTCTTTCCCTTTGTAGGACGTGGGCGGATGCGTTAGCTTTGCACCCTCACAGGCTATGTCTCGGGAGCCGTAGGAGGGGATGCAGGGAAGTGGGTGCGAGAGTGGAGCGGTGACTGTCGGTGTTTACATCGGCCTCACTCGATGAACAGAGACCGAGTTGATAGGATGGAAGAGGGATTTCAAGCCCCAATAGAGCTTTGTGTAGCGATGGCTCACGCTTGGCTTTTCAGCTGCTCTTGCAGAGGAATCGTGCAGGAGCGCTAGCCGGAGGAGAATGTGGCAGAGGTGGAGCTGAACTGCCTGGACATCCTTCTAAGCAGCCATGAACAGTCCTCGGTTTTCTGCCTCCCGCATAACTTGCTGTGAGTAAACGGTCAGTGCTTTGAATTTCTCATCTTTACTCACTGTAGTATTCTTCACAGGCCGTGTGCATCCTCGTTAGGTACGGGGCTCTGTGGGATTAAGGCTGGGAAGTCTGCCTTGCAGAGCGACTGCGTCTGGTGCTGTTGCAAGGGGTGGCTTTGGTTGTAATGTTAACGGTGGAATGGGAAGTGGGCGGAGTGCGGAGCCCCGCCGCGTGGGAGAGACGAAAAGAAGTGCCTACACTACTTGGCCCACTGAGATGGTAACTGATTTGTTTGCCCCCCTTGTGCTGCGTTTAGTATGAAGGGAGAAGTCGCCACACAGGAGAGTCTAGTGCCTCCATGCGCTGGAAAGCGAGCGAGAGCGAGGAGACCACGAGCGTTGTTGGCCAGCCCACACAAGACCGCGAGCGGAAGAGCAGCGACTCTCGGTGCGAGACGTGTGTGGTTTGGTGAGGGCTCTGCTCTCGGCGCTCCTTGCTCCTGGCAGGGACGCCCCATTAGCTGCGTGCTGAGTTTGTAAGCAAATGTTCCTCGCTTGCTGGTTACGAGGTCCCCATTTTCAGGGGCGGATCATTTCTCTTTTCAGGAGCAGTATGTGTTCCGCAGCAGAAGGTTGCCTCTAGTAGGATGGCTCCAGGCGGTAAGTTACTGGCCTCTCTCCCTTTCCTGTAGTATGTTGGCAAACAGACGCTCTCTGTCTTCTGTTGTTCAACACACATGTAAGGCTTCTGGCAGTCAGAGTTGGCAGCACCAAGGGCCGGGTTGGGTATGTAGGGGACAGCGTGCAAAAGCGTCTCGAGCGCCCACCCAGTGACCTGGGAGAAATATCTATCAGTCCCCCCCCGCTCCCCTGTAGGAGGCAATGGTTCCCCTGTGGCAAGCAGAGAGTGTGAGTGTAGCCCAAGGTTTTGAATGAGAGCGATGGAGCGAGCAAGAATGCAGCATTGTGTTTGGAAAAGAGCAGAAGAGGATTGGTAAGCAAGCCATGAGTGAGAAGAGGCACGCCATGAAATTGGTGGGTGTCGTCTCGCGTTGGTTGTTGAGTCCAGCCAGCACAAAGTCCAGCCCCGCAAAGTGTGTCCCGCCCCCGCCCCCGCCCCCGCCCAGTGGAGCGCCATGTTTGAAAAGTGAATGTGCAGAACCCCTTCCCCTCCCCTCCCCTCCCCTCCCCCATCCAGATGAGGGAGGTAAAAGGGGCACCTTCTGTTGTGTAAGGGTGATCAGCCCAGCTGTGTAGCCCTCCCAGCAAACTGGCCCACTCCTGCTGCCATGCCGCAATCCCTGCCCCCAAAAGACAGCACTAAATGATGTGCACTGTTTACTAGGTTCCATACAGGAACACCTTTGTCCCAAGGTGAATCCAACTTATCAATTCTTAGACTCCTAACGAGATAAAAGTTAACTCTGACATTCCACAGCAGAGAGGGTAGGGGGTGCAATTGGTATCTAGGGCTGCCAGAAGGCACCCATACCAGCAGGTGTTGAGACCTGTCCCCAGCCTCTCAATTCACTGGGTTTTGGAACGCATGGCCCCTGCCTAGCGAGTGCTGCTCAGGTGATGGCGAGATCCCCTCCATCATGAGAAAAGGCCACGTACAGTTCCACTGTCCTTGATTTACATAATCAGTAGAATACCAGTTTATTCTTCTTGCCCCAAGAACAGAAATTCCTGCCCCAATACATAAAACTGGGGATCCTACAGCAGCCCATAGTGACCAATTGGGGTATTACGGGCTCAGGCTAGGTGGGGTGGGTGAGCCTATGCAAATAAGATCAGCCCCTGGAGTTCACCACCAGATGTCAGGGTGGGGCTCATCCTGACTCTGCTTACACACACAAACTCTCTCTCTTCCTTCTCTTGTGCTGTCTCCCTTCGTAGGACACGGGGTCGGTGTGCATCCCCACAGGCTAGGTCTCGGGAGCCATGGAGAAGTAGGAGGGGACGAAAATCATGCAGGGAAGTGGGTGCGAGAGTGGAGCGGTGACTGTCATTGTTCACTCGGTCTCTGTTCATCGAGTGGGCCCGATGTAGATGGGATGGAGGAGGGAGCCAGGGACGGGGGCAAGATTTCAAGCACCAATAGAACTTTGTGTAGTGATGGCTCAATCTTGGCCTTTCGGCTGCTCTTGCAGAGGAATTGTCCAGGAGCCCTAGCCGGAGGAGAAAGTGGCAGAGGTGGACCTGAGCAGCTTGGGCATCCTTCTAAGCGGGCGTGAGCATTCCTCAGCTTTCTGGCTGCTCCGTCACTGGCTGTGAGTAAGCGGTGAGTGCTTTGAATTCCTCATCTGTACTCGCTGTGGTATTCTTCACGGGCCGTGTGCTTCGTCGTTTGGTACGGGGCTCCGTGGGGTTTAGGCTGCGGAAGGGACCAGAGTTCCGCCGTGCACAGTGACTATGTCGGGCGCTTTTTAGTTGGAATTCTAAAGGTGTAAGCGTGGGTGGGTGGGGGAGGGCAGAGGGGGAGCCCCGCCGTGTGGGAGAGGCGAAAAGAAGAGATTACACGACATTGGCAACTGAGATGGTAACGTCCTTGTTTTTTCCCATTGTGCTGGCTTTAGTACCAAGGGAAAAGAAGTCACGCGTCAGAGTCTACTGCCCTCGTACGATGGAAAGTGAGTGAGCGCGACGAGATCGCGAGAGTGGGTGCCACGCAAAAGCCGTCCATCTGGGAGCGGAACAGTCGCCACACTCAGTGAGATAAGTGTCTGGTTTGGTGAGGGCTCTGCTCACGGCCCGTCTGGCTCCAGGTAGGGACACCCCGTTCGCTGGGCTTGGGTGTCTCAGAAAATGTTCCTGGCTAGCTGCGGTTACGAAGGAGACAAGCTCCCCAGTTTCTGTAGCTGCTCATTTCACTGGCCAGGAGCAGTGTGTCTTCCGCAGCGGAAGGTTGCATCCAGTACGATGATTCCAGGCGGTAGGTTGTTTGCCTTCCTCCCCTGTTTTTTCTTTCTCTTTCTCTTTCTCTTTCCTCTAGTATGTTGGCCAACACACACTCTCTCTGTCCTCTCCTCTGCTCGCCTCTCCCTGTGCCGTCTCCCTACATAGGACACGAGCAGGCGTGCATCCCCACAGGCTAGGTCTCGGGAGCCATGGAGAAGTAGGAGGGGACGAAAACCATGGGGTCAGTGGGCGCTACGGTGGAGCGGTGACTGTCTGTGTTTACGCAATCTCTGCTCATCGGATGAGGCTGATGTAGATGGGATTTGAGAGGGAGGCAGGGATGAGGCAAGATTTCACGCACCGCTAGAGCTTTGTGTAGTGACGGTTCATGCTTGGTGATTGCAGCTGTGTTCTCAGAGGAATTGTCCAGGAGCCCTAGCCCGAGGAGAAGGTGGCAGAAGTGGACCTGAGCTGCCTGGACATCCTTCTAAGCCGACATGAACGGTCCTCAGTTTTCTGCCTCCCGCATAACTTGCTGTGAGTAAGCTTTGAATTCCTCATCTGTACTCGCTGTAGTATTCGTCACAGGCCGTGTGGTAGAAGAGGCCGAAGAGGTAGGCAGGGACGGGGGCAAGAGTTCAAGCACCAATAGAGCTTTGAGTGGTGATGGTTCATGTTTGGTTTTTGCAGCTGCTCTCGCGGAGGAATTGTCCAGGAGCCCTAGCCCGAGGAGAAGCTGGCAGAAGTGGACCTGAGCTGCCTGGACATCCTTGGAATGGCATCCCAGCAGGGGGTTGAAACCCGTCACGGGGTGGGCCCCTGAGAAAAGACCTCTGCATCTAACCGGGGCACGGTAAGCTTGGGGGGATCCTTTGTGCCCTCCCAAGGAGTTGTCAGGTGCTATGGAAACTTCCTGAAGTACGGTAACTTCGTGGAGAGCAAGCAACTTGACGGTAACAAGAGATGCTTAGTCCTCAAGTGTCTTCCTTCTACATCACCGGGTGAGCTTCCCGTGGTCATGCCAGTCTAGTCGTCCTCTTTGAAGCAGGCCACGTTCAGTAGAGGACGTGAGCAGGGGTCTGAGAGTAGCCCTCGGCCTGTGTCTCCACTCACCAGGTTGCACCGCCCAGGGCATGTGGAGGGTCCAGGGCTCTGCACAGCACTCCGGACTGTGTGCATTCCCCCGTGTGGCCACCAGGTGTCGCCGTTGTTCCACGAGAGAAATGGTCTAAGCATTACTCCGAGTAGCAACTCGGTGTCACTGTTGCTCCATGACGGAAATGCGGCGTGTATTCCCGTGCGTGGCCGCATGCTGTCACTGTGGCTCCACGAGGGAAATGCTTTGTGCATTACCTGGATTGGCCACCCGGTGTCACTGTTGCTCCATGACAGAAACGCTTTGTGCATTACCCCGAGTGGCCACCCAGTGTCACTGTTGCTCCACGATGGAAATTCTTTGTGCATTACCGTGAGTGGCCACCCAGTGTCACTGTTGCTCCACGATGGAAATTCTTTGTGCATTACCGGCATTGTCCACTCGGTGTCACTGTTGCTCCATGAGGGAAATGCCTTGTGCATTACCTGCATTGTCCACTCGGTGTCTCTGTTGCTCCATGAGGGAAATGCCTTGTGCATTACCTGCATTGTCCACTCGGTGTCTCTGTTGCTCCATGAGGGAAATGCCTTGTGCATTACCTGCATTGTCCACTCGGTGTCACTGTTGCTCCCCGAAGGAAATGCTTTGTGCGGTAGTCGGGGTGGCGACCCGTTGCTCTATGGAGAAAATCCTCTGTGTGCCATAACCCTGCCCTTCCACCGGCTGTTACTGTTGCTCCAGGGCAGCTGCACCCTGAGTTGCCCCTAAGGCTATGGCTATACTGGCATTGAAGAACAAAACTTTTTTGTCTTTCAGAGGTGTTAACCTCCCCCTCCCCTGAAAGACCAAAGCTTTGCCGCAACAAGTGCTACGCTCCTGCATAAGTGGCTGTGAGTAAGCGGTCAGTGTGTTGTATTTCTCATCTTTACTCACTGTAGTATTGTTCACAGGCCGTGTGCATCCTCATTGGGTACGGGGCTCTGTGGGATTAAGGCTGGGGACGAGCCAAAGTGTGCTGTGCAGAGCGACTACCTCGGATTCTGTCGCAAGGGGTGTTTTTGGCTGTAATGTTAAAGGTGCAATGGGAAGAGGGTGGAGGGCGGAGCCCCGCCGTGTGGGAGAGGAGAAAAGAAGAGGCTACGCGATGTTGCCGACTGAGATGGTAACTTCCTTGTTCCCCCCCCCCCGCACCCTTGCTGGGTTCAGTACCAAGGAAAAAGCAATCACGCGTCAGAGTCTACTGCCCTCATGCGATGGAAAGCGAGGGAGAGCGACGAGACCGCGAGCGTTGTTGGCCAACCCACAAAAGACCGCGAGCGTCGTTAATGCCATGCAAAAGCCGTCCATCCGAGAGGGGAACAGCCGCCACTCTCAGTGAGATAAGTGTCTGTTTTGGTGATTGCTCTGCTCACGGCCCACCTTGCTCCTGGTAGGGACGCCCCGTTAGCTGGGGGCTGTGTTTGTAAGAAAAGGTTCCTGACTGGCTGGCTGTGGTTACGAGGGAAACAAGGTCCCCATTTTCTGGGGCTGATGATTTCTCTGGTCAGAAGCAGTGTGTCCTCTGCAGCAGAAGGTTGCGTCTAGTATAACCCTTGTCCGAAAGGTCATTTGCTTGCCTTTCTCCCATGTTTCTCTCTCTCTCTCTCTCTCTCTCTCTCTCTCTCTCTCTGTAGTGTGTTGGCCAACAAACAGTCTGTCTCTGTCTGTCTGTCTCTCTGTGTGTCCTTGCCTTTCCTTGTGCTCTTTCCCTTTGTAGGACGTGGGCGGATGCGTTAGCTTTGCACCCTCACAGGCTATGTCTCGGGAGCCGTAGGAGGGGATGCAGGGAAGTGGGTGCGAGAGTGGAGCGGTGACTGTCGGTGTTTACATCGGCCTCACTCGATGAACAGAGACCGAGTTGATAGGATGGAAGAGGGATTTCAAGCCCCAATAGAGCTTTGTGTAGCGATGGCTCACGCTTGGCTTTTCAGCTGCTCTTGCAGAGGAATCGTGCAGGAGCGCTAGCCGGAGGAGAATGTGGCAGAGGTGGAGCTGAACTGCCTGGACATCCTTCTAAGCAGCCATGAACAGTCCTCGGTTTTCTGCCTCCCGCATAACTTGCTGTGAGTAAACGGTCAGTGCTTTGAATTTCTCATCTTTACTCACTGTAGTATTCTTCACAGGCCGTGTGCATCCTCGTTAGGTACGGGGCTCTGTGGGATTAAGGCTGGGAAGTCTGCCTTGCAGAGCGACTGCGTCTGGTGCTGTTGCAAGGGGTGGCTTTGGTTGTAATGTTAACGGTGGAATGGGAAGTGGGCGGAGTGCGGAGCCCCGCCGCGTGGGAGAGACGAAAAGAAGTGCCTACACTACTTGGCCCACTGAGATGGTAACTGATTTGTTTGCCCCCCTTGTGCTGCGTTTAGTATGAAGGGAGAAGTCGCCACACAGGAGAGTCTAGTGCCTCCATGCGCTGGAAAGCGAGCGAGAGCGAGGAGACCACGAGCGTTGTTGGCCAGCCCACACAAGACCGCGAGCGGAAGAGCAGCGACTCTCGGTGCGAGACGTGTGTGGTTTGGTGAGGGCTCTGCTCTCGGCGCTCCTTGCTCCTGGCAGGGACGCCCCATTAGCTGCGTGCTGAGTTTGTAAGCAAATGTTCCTCGCTTGCTGGTTACGAGGTCCCCATTTTCAGGGGCGGATCATTTCTCTTTTCAGGAGCAGTATGTGTTCCGCAGCAGAAGGTTGCCTCTAGTAGGATGGCTCCAGGCGGTAAGTTACTGGCCTCTCTCCCTTTCCTGTAGTATGTTGGCAAACAGACGCTCTCTGTCTTCTGTTGTTCAACACACATGTAAGGCTTCTGGCAGTCAGAGTTGGCAGCACCAAGGGCCGGGTTGGGTATGTAGGGGACAGCGTGCAAAAGCGTCTCGAGCGCCCACCCAGTGACCTGGGAGAAATATCTATCAGTCCCCCCCCGCTCCCCTGTAGGAGGCAATGCTTCCCCTGTGGCAAGCAGAGAGTGTGAGTGTAGCCCAAGGTTTTGAATGAGAGCGATGGAGCGAGCAAGAATGCAGCATTGTGTTTGGAAAAGAGCAGAAGAGGATTGGTAAGCAAGCCATGAGTGAGAAGAGGCACGCCATGAAATTGGTGGGTGTCGTCTCGCGTTGGTTGTTGAGTCCAGCCAGCACAAAGTCCAGCCCCGCAAAGTGTGTCCCGCCCCCGCCCCCGCCCCCGCCCCCGCCCAGTGGAGCGCCATGTTTGAAAAGTGAATGTGCAGAACCCCTTCCCCTCCCCTCCCCTCCCCTCCCCCATCCAGATGAGGGAGGTAAAAGGGGCACCTTCTGTTGTGTAAGGGTGATCAGCCCAGCTGTGTAGCCCTCCCAGCAAACTGGCCCACTCCTGCTGCCATGCCGCAATCCCTGCCCCCAAAAGACAGCACTAAATGATGTGCACTGTTTACTAGGTTCCATACAGGAACACCTTTGTCCCAAGGTGAATCCAACTTATCAATTCTTAGACTCCTAACGAGATAAAAGTTAACTCTGACATTCCACAGCAGAGAGGGTAGGGGGTGCAATTGGTATCTAGGGCTGCCAGAAGGCACCCATACCAGCAGGTGTTGAGACCTGTCCCCAGCCTCTCAATTCACTGGGTTTTGGAACGCATGGCCCCTGCCTAGCGAGTGCTGCTCAGGTGATGGCGAGATCCCCTCCATCATGAGAAAAGGCCACGTACAGTTCCACTGTCCTTGATTTACATAATCAGTAGAATACCAGTTTATTCTTCTTGCCCCAAGAACAGAAATTCCTGCCCCAATACATAAAACTGGGGATCCTACAGCAGCCCATAGTGACCAATTGGGGTATTACGGGCTCAGGCTAGGTGGGGTGGGTGAGCCTATGCAAATAAGATCAGCCCCTGGAGTTCACCACCAGATGTCAGGGTGGGGCTCATCCTGACTCTGCTTACACACACAAACTCTCTCTCTTCCTTCTCTTGTGCTGTCTCCCTTCGTAGGACACGGGGTCGGTGTGCATCCCCACAGGCTAGGTCTCGGGAGCCATGGAGAAGTAGGAGGGGACGAAAATCATGCAGGGAAGTGGGTGCGAGAGTGGAGCGGTGACTGTCATTGTTCACTCGGTCTCTGTTCATCGAGTGGGCCCGATGTAGATGGGATGGAGGAGGGAGCCAGGGACGGGGGCAAGATTTCAAGCACCAATAGAACTTTGTGTAGTGATGGCTCAATCTTGGCCTTTCGGCTGCTCTTGCAGAGGAATTGTCCAGGAGCCCTAGCCGGAGGAGAAAGTGGCAGAGGTGGACCTGAGCAGCTTGGGCATCCTTCTAAGCGGGCGTGAGCATTCCTCAGCTTTCTGGCTGCTCCGTCACTGGCTGTGAGTAAGCGGTGAGTGCTTTGAATTCCTCATCTGTACTCGCTGTGGTATTCTTCACGGGCCGTGTGCTTCGTCGTTTGGTACGGGGCTCCGTGGGGTTTAGGCTGCGGAAGGGACCAGAGTTCCGCCGTGCACAGTGACTATGTCGGGCGCTTTTTAGTTGGAATTCTAAAGGTGTAAGCGTGGGTGGGTGGGGGAGGGCAGAGGGGGAGCCCCGCCGTGTGGGAGAGGCGAAAAGAAGAGATTACACGACATTGGCAACTGAGATGGTAACGTCCTTGTTTTTTCCCATTGTGCTGGCTTTAGTACCAAGGGAAAAGAAGTCACGCGTCAGAGTCTACTGCCCTCGTACGATGGAAAGTGAGTGAGCGCGACGAGATCGCGAGAGTGGGTGCCACGCAAAAGCCGTCCATCTGGGAGCGGAACAGTCGCCACACTCAGTGAGATAAGTGTCTGGTTTGGTGAGGGCTCTGCTCACGGCCCGTCTGGCTCCAGGTAGGGACACCCCGTTCGCTGGGCTTGGGTGTCTCAGAAAATGTTCCTGGCTAGCTGCGGTTACGAAGGAGACAAGCTCCCCAGTTTCTGTAGCTGCTCATTTCACTGGCCAGGAGCAGTGTGTCTTCCGCAGCGGAAGGTTGCATCCAGTACGATGATTCCAGGCGGTAGGTTGTTTGCCTTCCTCCCCTGTTTTTTCTTTCTCTTTCTCTTTCTCTTTCCTCTAGTATGTTGGCCAACACACACTCTCTCTGTCCTCTCCTCTGCTCGCCTCTCCCTGTGCCGTCTCCCTACATAGGACACGAGCAGGCGTGCATCCCCACAGGCTAGGTCTCGGGAGCCATGGAGAAGTAGGAGGGGACGAAAACCATGGGGTCAGTGGGCGCTACGGTGGAGCGGTGACTGTCTGTGTTTACGCAATCTCTGCTCATCGGATGAGGCTGATGTAGATGGGATTTGAGAGGGAGGCAGGGATGAGGCAAGATTTCACGCACCGCTAGAGCTTTGTGTAGTGACGGTTCATGCTTGGTGATTGCAGCTGTGTTCTCAGAGGAATTGTCCAGGAGCCCTAGCCCGAGGAGAAGGTGGCAGAAGTGGACCTGAGCTGCCTGGACATCCTTCTAAGCCGACATGAACGGTCCTCAGTTTTCTGCCTCCCGCATAACTTGCTGTGAGTAAGCTTTGAATTCCTCATCTGTACTCGCTGTAGTATTCGTCACAGGCCGTGTGGTAGAAGAGGCCGAAGAGGTAGGCAGGGACGGGGGCAAGAGTTCAAGCACCAATAGAGCTTTGAGTGGTGATGGTTCATGTTTGGTTTTTGCAGCTGCTCTCGCGGAGGAATTGTCCAGGAGCCCTAGCCCGAGGAGAAGCTGGCAGAAGTGGACCTGAGCTGCCTGGACATCCTTGGAATGGCATCCCAGCAGGGGGTTGAAACCCGTCACGGGGTGGGCCCCTGAGAAAAGACCTCTGCATCTAACCGGGGCACGGTAAGCTTGGGGGGATCCTTTGTGCCCTCCCAAGGAGTTGTCAGGTGCTATGGAAACTTCCTGAAGTACGGTAACTTCGTGGAGAGCAAGCAACTTGACGGTAACAAGAGATGCTTAGTCCTCAAGTGTCTTCCTTCTACATCACCGGGTGAGCTTCCCGTGGTCATGCCAGTCTAGTCGTCCTCTTTGAAGCAGGCCACGTTCAGTAGAGGACGTGAGCAGGGGTCTGAGAGTAGCCCTCGGCCTGTGTCTCCACTCACCAGGTTGCACCGCCCAGGGCATGTGGAGGGTCCAGGGCTCTGCACAGCACTCCGGACTGTGTGCATTCCCCCGTGTGGCCACCAGGTGTCGCCGTTGTTCCACGAGAGAAATGGTCTAAGCATTACTCCGAGTAGCAACTCGGTGTCACTGTTGCTCCATGACGGAAATGCGGCGTGTATTCCCGTGCGTGGCCGCATGCTGTCACTGTGGCTCCACGAGGGAAATGCTTTGTGCATTACCTGGATTGGCCACCCGGTGTCACTGTTGCTCCATGACAGAAACGCTTTGTGCATTACCCCGAGTGGCCACCCAGTGTCACTGTTGCTCCACGATGGAAATTCTTTGTGCATTACCGTGAGTGGCCACCCAGTGTCACTGTTGCTCCACGATGGAAATTCTTTGTGCATTACCGGCATTGTCCACTCGGTGTCACTGTTGCTCCATGAGGGAAATGCCTTGTGCATTACCTGCATTGTCCACTCGGTGTCTCTGTTGCTCCATGAGGGAAATGCCTTGTGCATTACCTGCATTGTCCACTCGGTGTCACTGTTGCTCCCCGAAGGAAATGCTTTGTGCGGTAGTCGGGGTGGCGACCCGTTGCTCTATGGAGAAAATCCTCTGTGTGCCATAACCCTGCCCTTCCACCGGCTGTTACTGTTGCTCCAGGGCAGCTGCACCCTGAGTTGCCCCTAAGGCTATGGCTATACTGGCATTGAAGAACAAAACTTTTTTGTCTTTCAGAGGTGTTAACCTCCCCCTCCCCTGAAAGACCAAAGCTTTGCCGCAACAAGTGCTACGCTCCTGCATAAGTGGCTGTGAGTAAACGGTCAGTGCGTTGTATTTCTCATCTTTACTCACTGTAGTATTGTTCACAGGCCGTGTGCATCCTCATTGGGTACGGGGCTCTGTGGGATTAAGGCTGGGGACGAGCCAAAGTGTGCTGTGCAGAGCGACTACCTCGGATTCTGTCGCAAGGGGTGTTTTTGGCTGTAATGTTAAAGGTGCAATGGGAAGAGGGTGGAGGGCGGAGCCCCGCCGTGTGGGAGAGGAGAAAAGAAGAGGCTACGCGATGTTGCCGACTGAGATGGTAACTTCCTTGTTCCCCCCCCCCGCACCCTTGCTGGGTTCAGTACCAAGGAAAAAGCAATCACGCGTCAGAGTCTACTGCCCTCATGCGATGGAAAGCGAGGGAGAGCGACGAGACCGCGAGCGTTGTTGGCCAACCCACAAAAGACCGCGAGCGTCGTTAATGCCATGCAAAAGCCGTCCATCCGAGAGGGGAACAGCCGCCACTCTCAGTGAGATAAGTGTCTGTTTTGGTGATTGCTCTGCTCACGGCCCACCTTGCTCCTGGTAGGGACGCCCCGTTAGCTGGGGGCTGTGTTTGTAAGAAAAGGTTCCTGACTGGCTGGCTGTGGTTACGAGGGAAACAAGGTCCCCATTTTCTGGGGCTGATGATTTCTCTGGTCAGAAGCAGTGTGTCCTCTGCAGCAGAAGGTTGCGTCTAGTATAACCCTTGTCCGAAAGGTCATTTGCTTGCCTTTCTCCCATGTTTCTCTCTCTCTCTCTCTCTCTCTCTCTCTCTCTCTGTAGTGTGTTGGCCAACAAACAGTCTGTCTCTGTCTGTCTGTCTCTCTGTGTGTCCTTGCCTTTCCTTGTGCTCTTTCCCTTTGTAGGACGTGGGCGGATGCGTTAGCTTTGCACCCTCACAGGCTATGTCTCGGGAGCCGTAGGAGGGGATGCAGGGAAGTGGGTGCGAGAGTGGAGCGGTGACTGTCGGTGTTTACATCGGCCTCACTCGATGAACAGAGACCGAGTTGATAGGATGGAAGAGGGATTTCAAGCCCCAATAGAGCTTTGTGTAGCGATGGCTCACGCTTGGCTTTTCAGCTGCTCTTGCAGAGGAATCGTGCAGGAGCGCTAGCCGGAGGAGAATGTGGCAGAGGTGGAGCTGAACTGCCTGGACATCCTTCTAAGCAGCCATGAACAGTCCTCGGTTTTCTGCCTCCCGCATAACTTGCTGTGAGTAAACGGTCAGTGCTTTGAATTTCTCATCTTTACTCACTGTAGTATTCTTCACAGGCCGTGTGCATCCTCGTTAGGTACGGGGCTCTGTGGGATTAAGGCTGGGAAGTCTGCCTTGCAGAGCGACTGCGTCTGGTGCTGTTGCAAGGGGTGGCTTTGGTTGTAATGTTAACGGTGGAATGGGAAGTGGGCGGAGTGCGGAGCCCCGCCGCGTGGGAGAGACGAAAAGAAGTGCCTACACTACTTGGCCCACTGAGATGGTAACTGATTTGTTTGCCCCCCTTGTGCTGCGTTTAGTATGAAGGGAGAAGTCGCCACACAGGAGAGTCTAGTGCCTCCATGCGCTGGAAAGCGAGCGAGAGCGAGGAGACCACGAGCGTTGTTGGCCAGCCCACACAAGACCGCGAGCGGAAGAGCAGCGACTCTCGGTGCGAGACGTGTGTGGTTTGGTGAGGGCTCTGCTCTCGGCGCTCCTTGCTCCTGGCAGGGACGCCCCATTAGCTGCGTGCTGAGTTTGTAAGCAAATGTTCCTCGCTTGCTGGTTACGAGGTCCCCATTTTCAGGGGCGGATCATTTCTCTTTTCAGGAGCAGTATGTGTTCCGCAGCAGAAGGTTGCCTCTAGTAGGATGGCTCCAGGCGGTAAGTTACTGGCCTCTCTCCCTTTCCTGTAGTATGTTGGCAAACAGACGCTCTCTGTCTTCTGTTGTTCAACACACATGTAAGGCTTCTGGCAGTCAGAGTTGGCAGCACCAAGGGCCGGGTTGGGTATGTAGGGGACAGCGTGCAAAAGCGTCTCGAGCGCCCACCCAGTGACCTGGGAGAAATATCTATCAGTCCCCCCCCGCTCCCCTGTAGGAGGCAATGGTTCCCCTGTGGCAAGCAGAGAGTGTGAGTGTAGCCCAAGGTTTTGAATGAGAGCGATGGAGCGAGCAAGAATGCAGCATTGTGTTTGGAAAAGAGCAGAAGAGGATTGGTAAGCAAGCCATGAGTGAGAAGAGGCACGCCATGAAATTGGTGGGTGTCGTCTCGCGTTGGTTGTTGAGTCCAGCCAGCACAAAGTCCAGCCCCGCAAAGTGTGTCCCGCCCCCGCCCCCGCCCCCGCCCCCGCCCAGTGGAGCGCCATGTTTGAAAAGTGAATGTGCAGAACCCCTTCCCCTCCCCTCCCCTCCCCTCCCCCATCCAGATGAGGGAGGTAAAAGGGGCACCTTCTGTTGTGTAAGGGTGATCAGCCCAGCTGTGTAGCCCTCCCAGCAAACTGGCCCACTCCTGCTGCCATGCCGCAATCCCTGCCCCCAAAAGACAGCACTAAATGATGTGCACTGTTTACTAGGTTCCATACAGGAACACCTTTGTCCCAAGGTGAATCCAACTTATCAATTCTTAGACTCCTAACGAGATAAAAGTTAACTCTGACATTCCACAGCAGAGAGGGTAGGGGGTGCAATTGGTATCTAGGGCTGCCAGAAGGCACCCATACCAGCAGGTGTTGAGACCTGTCCCCAGCCTCTCAATTCACTGGGTTTTGGAACGCATGGCCCCTGCCTAGCGAGTGCTGCTCAGGTGATGGCGAGATCCCCTCCATCATGAGAAAAGGCCACGTACAGTTCCACTGTCCTTGATTTACATAATCAGTAGAATACCAGTTTATTCTTCTTGCCCCAAGAACAGAAATTCCTGCCCCAATACATAAAACTGGGGATCCTACAGCAGCCCATAGTGACCAATTGGGGTATTACGGGCTCAGGCTAGGTGGGGTGGGTGAGCCTATGCAAATAAGATCAGCCCCTGGAGTTCACCACCAGATGTCAGGGTGGGGCTCATCCTGACTCTGCTTACACACACAAACTCTCTCTCTTCCTTCTCTTGTGCTGTCTCCCTTCGTAGGACACGGGGTCGGTGTGCATCCCCACAGGCTAGGTCTCGGGAGCCATGGAGAAGTAGGAGGGGACGAAAATCATGCAGGGAAGTGGGTGCGAGAGTGGAGCGGTGACTGTCATTGTTCACTCGGTCTCTGTTCATCGAGTGGGCCCGATGTAGATGGGATGGAGGAGGGAGCCAGGGACGGGGGCAAGATTTCAAGCACCAATAGAACTTTGTGTAGTGATGGCTCAATCTTGGCCTTTCGGCTGCTCTTGCAGAGGAATTGTCCAGGAGCCCTAGCCGGAGGAGAAAGTGGCAGAGGTGGACCTGAGCAGCTTGGGCATCCTTCTAAGCGGGCGTGAGCATTCCTCAGCTTTCTGGCTGCTCCGTCACTGGCTGTGAGTAAGCGGTGAGTGCTTTGAATTCCTCATCTGTACTCGCTGTGGTATTCTTCACGGGCCGTGTGCTTCGTCGTTTGGTACGGGGCTCCGTGGGGTTTAGGCTGCGGAAGGGACCAGAGTTCCGCTGTGCACAGTGACTATGTCGGGCGCTTTTTAGTTGGAATTCTAAAGGTGTAAGCGTGGGTGGGTGGGGGAGGGCAGAGGGGGAGCCCCGCCGTGTGGGAGAGGCGAAAAGAAGAGATTACACGACATTGGCAACTGAGATGGTAACGTCCTTGTTTTTTCCCATTGTGCTGGCTTTAGTACCAAGGGAAAAGAAGTCACGCGTCAGAGTCTACTGCCCTCGTACGATGGAAAGTGAGTGAGCGCGACGAGATCGCGAGAGTGGGTGCCACGCAAAAGCCGTCCATCTGGGAGCGGAACAGTCGCCACACTCAGTGAGATAAGTGTCTGGTTTGGTGAGGGCTCTGCTCACGGCCCGTCTGGCTCCAGGTAGGGACACCCCGTTCGCTGGGCTTGGGTGTCTCAGAAAATGTTCCTGGCTAGCTGCGGTTACGAAGGAGACAAGCTCCCCAGTTTCTGTAGCTGCTCATTTCACTGGCCAGGAGCAGTGTGTCTTCCGCAGCGGAAGGTTGCATCCAGTACGATGATTCCAGGCGGTAGGTTGTTTGCCTTCCTCCCCTGTTTTTTCTTTCTCTTTCTCTTTCTCTTTCCTCTAGTATGTTGGCCAACACACACTCTCTCTGTCCTCTCCTCTGCTCGCCTCTCCCTGTGCCGTCTCCCTACATAGGACACGAGCAGGCGTGCATCCCCACAGGCTAGGTCTCGGGAGCCATGGAGAAGTAGGAGGGGACGAAAACCATGGGGTCAGTGGGCGCTACGGTGGAGCGGTGACTGTCTGTGTTTACGCAATCTCTGCTCATCGGATGAGGCTGATGTAGATGGGATTTGAGAGGGAGGCAGGGATGAGGCAAGATTTCACGCACCGCTAGAGCTTTGTGTAGTGACGGTTCATGCTTGGTGATTGCAGCTGTGTTCTCAGAGGAATTGTCCAGGAGCCCTAGCCCGAGGAGAAGGTGGCAGAAGTGGACCTGAGCTGCCTGGACATCCTTCTAAGCCGACATGAACGGTCCTCAGTTTTCTGCCTCCCGCATAACTTGCTGTGAGTAAGCTTTGAATTCCTCATCTGTACTCGCTGTAGTATTCGTCACAGGCCGTGTGGTAGAAGAGGCCGAAGAGGTAGGCAGGGACGGGGGCAAGAGTTCAAGCACCAATAGAGCTTTGAGTGGTGATGGTTCATGTTTGGTTTTTGCAGCTGCTCTCGCGGAGGAATTGTCCAGGAGCCCTAGCCCGAGGAGAAGCTGGCAGAAGTGGACCTGAGCTGCCTGGACATCCTTGGAATGGCATCCCAGCAGGGGGTTGAAACCCGTCACGGGGTGGGCCCCTGAGAAAAGACCTCTGCATCTAACCGGGGCACGGTAAGCTTGGGGGGATCCTTTGTGCCCTCCCAAGGAGTTGTCAGGTGCTATGGAAACTTCCTGAAGTACGGTAACTTCGTGGAGAGCAAGCAACTTGACGGTAACAAGAGATGCTTAGTCCTCAAGTGTCTTCCTTCTACATCACCGGGTGAGCTTCCCGTGGTCATGCCAGTCTAGTCGTCCTCTTTGAAGCAGGCCACGTTCAGTAGAGGACGTGAGCAGGGGTCTGAGAGTAGCCCTCGGCCTGTGTCTCCACTCACCAGGTTGCACCGCCCAGGGCATGTGGAGGGTCCAGGGCTCTGCACAGCACTCCGGACTGTGTGCATTCCCCCGTGTGGCCACCAGGTGTCGCCGTTGTTCCACGAGAGAAATGGTCTAAGCATTACTCCGAGTAGCAACTCGGTGTCACTGTTGCTCCATGACGGAAATGCGGCGTGTATTCCCGTGCGTGGCCGCATGCTGTCACTGTGGCTCCACGAGGGAAATGCTTTGTGCATTACCTGGATTGGCCACCCGGTGTCACTGTTGCTCCATGACAGAAACGCTTTGTGCATTACCCCGAGTGGCCACCCAGTGTCACTGTTGCTCCACGATGGAAATTCTTTGTGCATTACCGTGAGTGGCCACCCAGTGTCACTGTTGCTCCACGATGGAAATTCTTTGTGCATTACCGGCATTGTCCACTCGGTGTCACTGTTGCTCCATGAGGGAAATGCCTTGTGCATTACCTGCATTGTCCACTCGGTGTCTCTGTTGCTCCATGAGGGAAATGCCTTGTGCATTACCTGCATTGTCCACTCGGTGTCTCTGTTGCTCCATGAGGGAAATGCCTTGTGCATTACCTGCATTGTCCACTCGGTGTCACTGTTGCTCCCCGAAGGAAATGCTTTGTGCGGTAGTCGGGGTGGCGACCCGTTGCTCTATGGAGAAAATCCTCTGTGTGCCATAACCCTGCCCTTCCACCGGCTGTTACTGTTGCTCCAGGGCAGCTGCACCCTGAGTTGCCCCTAAGGCTATGGCTATACTGGCATTGAAGAACAAAACTTTTTTGTCTTTCAGAGGTGTTAACCTCCCCCTCCCCTGAAAGACCAAAGCTTTGCCGCAACAAGTGCTACGCTCCTGCATAAGTGGCTGTGAGTAAGCGGTCAGTGTGTTGTATTTCTCATCTTTACTCACTGTAGTATTGTTCACAGGCCGTGTGCATCCTCATTGGGTACGGGGCTCTGTGGGATTAAGGCTGGGGACGAGCCAAAGTGTGCTGTGCAGAGCGACTACCTCGGATTCTGTCGCAAGGGGTGTTTTTGGCTGTAATGTTAAAGGTGCAATGGGAAGAGGGTGGAGGGCGGAGCCCCGCCGTGTGGGAGAGGAGAAAAGAAGAGGCTACGCGATGTTGCCGACTGAGATGGTAACTTCCTTGTTCCCCCCCCCCCGCACCCTTGCTGGGTTCAGTACCAAGGAAAAAGCAATCACGCGTCAGAGTCTACTGCCCTCATGCGATGGAAAGCGAGGGAGAGCGACGAGACCGCGAGCGTTGTTGGCCAACCCACAAAAGACCGCGAGCGTCGTTAATGCCATGCAAAAGCCGTCCATCCGAGAGGGGAACAGCCGCCACTCTCAGTGAGATAAGTGTCTGTTTTGGTGATTGCTCTGCTCACGGCCCACCTTGCTCCTGGTAGGGACGCCCCGTTAGCTGGGGGCTGTGTTTGTAAGAAAAGGTTCCTGACTGGCTGGCTGTGGTTACGAGGGAAACAAGGTCCCCATTTTCTGGGGCTGATGATTTCTCTGGTCAGAAGCAGTGTGTCCTCTGCAGCAGAAGGTTGCGTCTAGTATAACCCTTGTCCGAAAGGTCATTTGCTTGCCTTTCTCCCATGTTTCTCTCTCTCTCTCTCTCTCTCTCTCTCTCTCTCTGTAGTGTGTTGGCCAACAAACAGTCTGTCTCTGTCTGTCTGTCTCTCTGTGTGTCCTTGCCTTTCCTTGTGCTCTTTCCCTTTGTAGGACGTGGGCGGATGCGTTAGCTTTGCACCCTCACAGGCTATGTCTCGGGAGCCGTAGGAGGGGATGCAGGGAAGTGGGTGCGAGAGTGGAGCGGTGACTGTCGGTGTTTACATCGGCCTCACTCGATGAACAGAGACCGAGTTGATAGGATGGAAGAGGGATTTCAAGCCCCAATAGAGCTTTGTGTAGCGATGGCTCACGCTTGGCTTTTCAGCTGCTCTTGCAGAGGAATCGTGCAGGAGCGCTAGCCGGAGGAGAATGTGGCAGAGGTGGAGCTGAACTGCCTGGACATCCTTCTAAGCAGCCATGAACAGTCCTCGGTTTTCTGCCTCCCGCATAACTTGCTGTGAGTAAACGGTCAGTGCTTTGAATTTCTCATCTTTACTCACTGTAGTATTCTTCACAGGCCGTGTGCATCCTCGTTAGGTACGGGGCTCTGTGGGATTAAGGCTGGGAAGTCTGCCTTGCAGAGCGACTGCGTCTGGTGCTGTTGCAAGGGGTGGCTTTGGTTGTAATGTTAACGGTGGAATGGGAAGTGGGCGGAGTGCGGAGCCCCGCCGCGTGGGAGAGACGAAAAGAAGTGCCTACACTACTTGGCCCACTGAGATGGTAACTGATTTGTTTGCCCCCCTTGTGCTGCGTTTAGTATGAAGGGAGAAGTCGCCACACAGGAGAGTCTAGTGCCTCCATGCGCTGGAAAGCGAGCGAGAGCGAGGAGACCACGAGCGTTGTTGGCCAGCCCACACAAGACCGCGAGCGGAAGAGCAGCGACTCTCGGTGCGAGACGTGTGTGGTTTGGTGAGGGCTCTGCTCTCGGCGCTCCTTGCTCCTGGCAGGGACGCCCCATTAGCTGCGTGCTGAGTTTGTAAGCAAATGTTCCTCGCTTGCTGGTTACGAGGTCCCCATTTTCAGGGGCGGATCATTTCTCTTTTCAGGAGCAGTATGTGTTCCGCAGCAGAAGGTTGCCTCTAGTAGGATGGCTCCAGGCGGTAAGTTACTGGCCTCTCTCCCTTTCCTGTAGTATGTTGGCAAACAGACGCTCTCTGTCTTCTGTTGTTCAACACACATGTAAGGCTTCTGGCAGTCAGAGTTGGCAGCACCAAGGGCCGGGTTGGGTATGTAGGGGACAGCGTGCAAAAGCGTCTCGAGCGCCCACCCAGTGACCTGGGAGAAATATCTATCAGTCCCCCCCCGCTCCCCTGTAGGAGGCAATGCTTCCCCTGTGGCAAGCAGAGAGTGTGAGTGTAGCCCAAGGTTTTGAATGAGAGCGATGGAGCGAGCAAGAATGCAGCATTGTGTTTGGAAAAGAGCAGAAGAGGATTGGTAAGCAAGCCATGAGTGAGAAGAGGCACGCCATGAAATTGGTGGGTGTCGTCTCGCGTTGGTTGTTGAGTCCAGCCAGCACAAAGTCCAGCCCCGCAAAGTGTGTCCCGCCCCCGCCCCCGCCCCCGCCCCCGCCCAGTGGAGCGCCATGTTTGAAAAGTGAATGTGCAGAACCCCTTCCCCTCCCCTCCCCTCCCCTCCCCCATCCAGATGAGGGAGGTAAAAGGGGCACCTTCTGTTGTGTAAGGGTGATCAGCCCAGCTGTGTAGCCCTCCCAGCAAACTGGCCCACTCCTGCTGCCATGCCGCAATCCCTGCCCCCAAAAGACAGCACTAAATGATGTGCACTGTTTACTAGGTTCCATACAGGAACACCTTTGTCCCAAGGTGAATCCAACTTATCAATTCTTAGACTCCTAACGAGATAAAAGTTAACTCTGACATTCCACAGCAGAGAGGGTAGGGGGTGCAATTGGTATCTAGGGCTGCCAGAAGGCACCCATACCAGCAGGTGTTGAGACCTGTCCCCAGCCTCTCAATTCACTGGGTTTTGGAACGCATGGCCCCTGCCTAGCGAGTGCTGCTCAGGTGATGGCGAGATCCCCTCCATCATGAGAAAAGGCCACGTACAGTTCCACTGTCCTTGATTTACATAATCAGTAGAATACCAGTTTATTCTTCTTGCCCCAAGAACAGAAATTCCTGCCCCAATACATAAAACTGGGGATCCTACAGCAGCCCATAGTGACCAATTGGGGTATTACGGGCTCAGGCTAGGTGGGGTGGGTGAGCCTATGCAAATAAGATCAGCCCCTGGAGTTCACCACCAGATGTCAGGGTGGGGCTCATCCTGACTCTGCTTACACACACAAACTCTCTCTCTTCCTTCTCTTGTGCTGTCTCCCTTCGTAGGACACGGGGTCGGTGTGCATCCCCACAGGCTAGGTCTCGGGAGCCATGGAGAAGTAGGAGGGGACGAAAATCATGCAGGGAAGTGGGTGCGAGAGTGGAGCGGTGACTGTCATTGTTCACTCGGTCTCTGTTCATCGAGTGGGCCCGATGTAGATGGGATGGAGGAGGGAGCCAGGGACGGGGGCAAGATTTCAAGCACCAATAGAACTTTGTGTAGTGATGGCTCAATCTTGGCCTTTCGGCTGCTCTTGCAGAGGAATTGTCCAGGAGCCCTAGCCGGAGGAGAAAGTGGCAGAGGTGGACCTGAGCAGCTTGGGCATCCTTCTAAGCGGGCGTGAGCATTCCTCAGCTTTCTGGCTGCTCCGTCACTGGCTGTGAGTAAGCGGTGAGTGCTTTGAATTCCTCATCTGTACTCGCTGTGGTATTCTTCACGGGCCGTGTGCTTCGTCGTTTGGTACGGGGCTCCGTGGGGTTTAGGCTGCGGAAGGGACCAGAGTTCCGCTGTGCACAGTGACTATGTCGGGCGCTTTTTAGTTGGAATTCTAAAGGTGTAAGCGTGGGTGGGTGGGGGAGGGCAGAGGGGGAGCCCCGCCGTGTGGGAGAGGCGAAAAGAAGAGATTACACGACATTGGCAACTGAGATGGTAACGTCCTTGTTTTTTCCCATTGTGCTGGCTTTAGTACCAAGGGAAAAGAAGTCACGCGTCAGAGTCTACTGCCCTCGTACGATGGAAAGTGAGTGAGCGCGACGAGATCGCGAGAGTGGGTGCCACGCAAAAGCCGTCCATCTGGGAGCGGAACAGTCGCCACACTCAGTGAGATAAGTGTCTGGTTTGGTGAGGGCTCTGCTCACGGCCCGTCTGGCTCCAGGTAGGGACACCCCGTTCGCTGGGCTTGGGTGTCTCAGAAAATGTTCCTGGCTAGCTGCGGTTACGAAGGAGACAAGCTCCCCAGTTTCTGTAGCTGCTCATTTCACTGGCCAGGAGCAGTGTGTCTTCCGCAGCGGAAGGTTGCATCCAGTACGATGATTCCAGGCGGTAGGTTGTTTGCCTTCCTCCCCTGTTTTTTCTTTCTCTTTCTCTTTCTCTTTCCTCTAGTATGTTGGCCAACACACACTCTCTCTGTCCTCTCCTCTGCTCGCCTCTCCCTGTGCCGTCTCCCTACATAGGACACGAGCAGGCGTGCATCCCCACAGGCTAGGTCTCGGGAGCCATGGAGAAGTAGGAGGGGACGAAAACCATGGGGTCAGTGGGCGCTACGGTGGAGCGGTGACTGTCTGTGTTTACGCAATCTCTGCTCATCGGATGAGGCTGATGTAGATGGGATTTGAGAGGGAGGCAGGGATGAGGCAAGATTTCACGCACCGCTAGAGCTTTGTGTAGTGACGGTTCATGCTTGGTGATTGCAGCTGTGTTCTCAGAGGAATTGTCCAGGAGCCCTAGCCCGAGGAGAAGGTGGCAGAAGTGGACCTGAGCTGCCTGGACATCCTTCTAAGCCGACATGAACGGTCCTCAGTTTTCTGCCTCCCGCATAACTTGCTGTGAGTAAGCTTTGAATTCCTCATCTGTACTCGCTGTAGTATTCGTCACAGGCCGTGTGGTAGAAGAGGCCGAAGAGGTAGGCAGGGACGGGGGCAAGAGTTCAAGCACCAATAGAGCTTTGAGTGGTGATGGTTCATGTTTGGTTTTTGCAGCTGCTCTCGCGGAGGAATTGTCCAGGAGCCCTAGCCCGAGGAGAAGCTGGCAGAAGTGGACCTGAGCTGCCTGGACATCCTTGGAATGGCATCCCAGCAGGGGGTTGAAACCCGTCACGGGGTGGGCCCCTGAGAAAAGACCTCTGCATCTAACCGGGGCACGGTAAGCTTGGGGGGATCCTTTGTGCCCTCCCAAGGAGTTGTCAGGTGCTATGGAAACTTCCTGAAGTACGGTAACTTCGTGGAGAGCAAGCAACTTGACGGTAACAAGAGATGCTTAGTCCTCAAGTGTCTTCCTTCTACATCACCGGGTGAGCTTCCCGTGGTCATGCCAGTCTAGTCGTCCTCTTTGAAGCAGGCCACGTTCAGTAGAGGACGTGAGCAGGGGTCTGAGAGTAGCCCTCGGCCTGTGTCTCCACTCACCAGGTTGCACCGCCCAGGGCATGTGGAGGGTCCAGGGCTCTGCACAGCACTCCGGACTGTGTGCATTCCCCCGTGTGGCCACCAGGTGTCGCCGTTGTTCCACGAGAGAAATGGTCTAAGCATTACTCCGAGTAGCAACTCGGTGTCACTGTTGCTCCATGACGGAAATGCGGCGTGTATTCCCGTGCGTGGCCGCATGCTGTCACTGTGGCTCCACGAGGGAAATGCTTTGTGCATTACCTGGATTGGCCACCCGGTGTCACTGTTGCTCCATGACAGAAACGCTTTGTGCATTACCGCGAGTGGCCACCCAGTGTCACTGTTGCTCCACGATGGAAATTCTTTGTGCATTACCGTGAGTGGCCACCCAGTGTCACTGTTGCTCCACGATGGAAATTCTTTGTGCATTACCTGCATTGTCCACTCGGTGTCACTGTTGCTCCATGAGGGAAATGCCTTGTGTATTACCGGCATTGTCCACTCGGTGTCACTGTTGCTCCATGAGGGAAATGCCTTGTGCATTACCTGCATTGTCCACTCGGTGTCTCTGTTGCTCCATGAGGGAAATGCCTTGTGCATTACCTGCATTGTCCACTCGGTGTCACTGTTGCTCCCCGAAGGAAATGCTTTGTGCGGTAGTCGGGGTGGCGACCCGTTGCTCTATGGAGAAAATCCTCTGTGTGCCATAACCCTGCCCTTCCACCGGCTGTTACTGTTGCTCCAGGGCAGCTGCACCCTGAGTTGCCCCTAAGGCTATGGCTATACTGGCATTGAAGAACAAAACTTTTTTGTCTTTCAGAGGTGTTAACCTCCCCCTCCCCTGAAAGACCAAAGCTTTGCCGCAACAAGTGCTACGCTCCTGCATAAGTGGCTGTGAGTAAGCGGTCAGTGCGTTGTATTTCTCATCTTTACTCACTGTAGTATTGTTCACAGGCCGTGTGCATCCTCATTGGGTACGGGGCTCTGTGGGATTAAGGCTGGGGACGAGCCAAAGTGTGCTGTGCAGAGCGACTACCTCGGATTCTGTCGCAAGGGGTGTTTTTGGCTGTAATGTTAAAGGTGCAATGGGAAGAGGGTGGAGGGCGGAGCCCCGCCGTGTGGGAGAGGAGAAAAGAAGAGGCTACGCGATGTTGCCGACTGAGATGGTAACTTCCTTGTTCCCCCCCCCCGCACCCTTGCTGGGTTCAGTACCAAGGAAAAAGCAATCACGCGTCAGAGTCTACTGCCCTCATGCGATGGAAAGCGAGGGAGAGCGACGAGACCGCGAGCGTTGTTGGCCAACCCACAAAAGACCGCGAGCGTCGTTAATGCCATGCAAAAGCCGTCCATCCGAGAGGGGAACAGCCGCCACTCTCAGTGAGATAAGTGTCTGTTTTGGTGATTGCTCTGCTCACGGCCCACCTTGCTCCTGGTAGGGACGCCCCGTTAGCTGGGGGCTGTGTTTGTAAGAAAAGGTTCCTGACTGGCTGGCTGTGGTTACGAGGGAAACAAGGTCCCCATTTTCTGGGGCTGATGATTTCTCTGGTCAGAAGCAGTGTGTCCTCTGCAGCAGAAGGTTGCGTCTAGTATAACCCTTGTCCGAAAGGTCATTTGCTTGCCTTTCTCCCATGTTTCTCTCTCTCTCTCTCTCTCTCTCTCTCTCTCTCTGTAGTGTGTTGGCCAACAAACAGTCTGTCTCTGTCTGTCTGTCTCTCTGTGTGTCCTTGCCTTTCCTTGTGCTCTTTCCCTTTGTAGGACGTGGGCGGATGCGTTAGCTTTGCACCCTCACAGGCTATGTCTCGGGAGCCGTAGGAGGGGATGCAGGGAAGTGGGTGCGAGAGTGGAGCGGTGACTGTCGGTGTTTACATCGGCCTCACTCGATGAACAGAGACCGAGTTGATAGGATGGAAGAGGGATTTCAAGCCCCAATAGAGCTTTGTGTAGCGATGGCTCACGCTTGGCTTTTCAGCTGCTCTTGCAGAGGAATCGTGCAGGAGCGCTAGCCGGAGGAGAATGTGGCAGAGGTGGAGCTGAACTGCCTGGACATCCTTCTAAGCAGCCATGAACAGTCCTCGGTTTTCTGCCTCCCGCATAACTTGCTGTGAGTAAACGGTCAGTGCTTTGAATTTCTCATCTTTACTCACTGTAGTATTCTTCACAGGCCGTGTGCATCCTCGTTAGGTACGGGGCTCTGTGGGATTAAGGCTGGGAAGTCTGCCTTGCAGAGCGACTGCGTCTGGTGCTGTTGCAAGGGGTGGCTTTGGTTGTAATGTTAACGGTGGAATGGGAAGTGGGCGGAGTGCGGAGCCCCGCCGCGTGGGAGAGACGAAAAGAAGTGCCTACACTACTTGGCCCACTGAGATGGTAACTGATTTGTTTGCCCCCCTTGTGCTGCGTTTAGTATGAAGGGAGAAGTCGCCACACAGGAGAGTCTAGTGCCTCCATGCGCTGGAAAGCGAGCGAGAGCGAGGAGACCACGAGCGTTGTTGGCCAGCCCACACAAGACCGCGAGCGGAAGAGCAGCGACTCTCGGTGCGAGACGTGTGTGGTTTGGTGAGGGCTCTGCTCTCGGCGCTCCTTGCTCCTGGCAGGGACGCCCCATTAGCTGCGTGCTGAGTTTGTAAGCAAATGTTCCTCGCTTGCTGGTTACGAGGTCCCCATTTTCAGGGGCGGATCATTTCTCTTTTCAGGAGCAGTATGTGTTCCGCAGCAGAAGGTTGCCTCTAGTAGGATGGCTCCAGGCGGTAAGTTACTGGCCTCTCTCCCTTTCCTGTAGTATGTTGGCAAACAGACGCTCTCTGTCTTCTGTTGTTCAACACACATGTAAGGCTTCTGGCAGTCAGAGTTGGCAGCACCAAGGGCCGGGTTGGGTATGTAGGGGACAGCGTGCAAAAGCGTCTCGAGCGCCCACCCAGTGACCTGGGAGAAATATCTATCAGTCCCCCCCCGCTCCCCTGTAGGAGGCAATGGTTCCCCTGTGGCAAGCAGAGAGTGTGAGTGTAGCCCAAGGTTTTGAATGAGAGCGATGGAGCGAGCAAGAATGCAGCATTGTGTTTGGAAAAGAGCAGAAGAGGATTGGTAAGCAAGCCATGAGTGAGAAGAGGCACGCCATGAAATTGGTGGGTGTCGTCTCGCGTTGGTTGTTGAGTCCAGCCAGCACAAAGTCCAGCCCCGCAAAGTGTGTCCCGCCCCTGCCCCCGCCCCCGCCCAGTGGAGCGCCATGTTTGAAAAGTGAATGTGCAGAACCCCTTCCCCTCCCCTCCCCTCCCCCATCCAGATAAGGTAAAAGGGGCACCTTCTGTTGTGTAAGGGTGATCAGCCCAGCTGTGTAGCCCTCCCAGCAAACTGGCCCACTCCTGCTGCCATGCCGCAATCCCTGCCCCCAAAAGACAGCACTAAATGATGTGCACTGTTTACTAGGTTCCATACAGGAACACCTTTGTCCCAAGGTGAATCCAACTTATCAATTCTTAGACTCCTAACGAGATAAAAGTTAACTCTGACATTCCACAGCAGAGAGGGTAGGGGGTGCAATTGGTATCTAGGGCTGCCAGAAGGCACCCATACCAGCAGGTGTTGAGACCTGTCCCCAGCCTCTCAATTCACTGGGTTTTGGAACGCATGGCCCCTGCCTAGCGAGTGCTGCTCAGGTGATGGCGAGATCCCCTCCATCATGAGAAAAGGCCACGTACAGTTCCACTGTCCTTGATTTACATAATCAGTAGAATACCAGTTTATTCTTCTTGCCCCAAGAACAGAAATTCCTGCCCCAATACATAAAACTGGGGATCCTACAGCAGCCCATAGTGACCAATTGGGGTATTACGGGCTCAGGCTAGGTGGGGTGGGTGAGCCTATGCAAATAAGATCAGCCCCTGGAGTTCACCACCAGATGTCAGGGTGGGGCTCATCCTGACTCTGCTTACACACACAAACTCTCTCTCTTCCTTCTCTTGTGCTGTCTCCCTTCGTAGGACACGGGGTCGGTGTGCATCCCCACAGGCTAGGTCTCGGGAGCCATGGAGAAGTAGGAGGGGACGAAAATCATGCAGGGAAGTGGGTGCGAGAGTGGAGCGGTGACTGTCATTGTTCACTCGGTCTCTGTTCATCGAGTGGGCCCGATGTAGATGGGATGGAGGAGGGAGCCAGGGACGGGGGCAAGATTTCAAGCACCAATAGAACTTTGTGTAGTGATGGCTCATGCTTGGCCTTTCGGCTGCTCTTGCAGAGGAATTGTCCAGGAGCCCTAGCCGGAGGAGAAAGTGGCAGAGGTGGACCTGAGCAGCTTGGGCATCCTTCTAAGCGGGCGTGAGCATTCCTCAGCTTTCTGGCTGCTCCGTCACTGGCTGTGAGTAAGCGGTGAGTGCTTTGAATTCCTCATCTGTACTCGCTGTGGTATTCTTCACGGGCCGTGTGCTTCGTCGTTTGGTACGGGGCTCCGTGGGGTTTAGGCTGCGGAAGGGACCAGAGTTCCGCCGTGCACAGTGACTATGTCGGGCGCTTTTTAGTTGGAATTCTAAAGGTGTAAGCGTGGGTGGGTGGGGGAGGGCAGAGGGGGAGCCCCGCCGTGTGGGAGAGGCGAAAAGAAGAGATTACACGACATTGGCAACTGAGATGGTAACGTCCTTGTTTTTTCCCATTGTGCTGGCTTTAGTACCAAGGGAAAAGAAGTCACGCGTCAGAGTCTACTGCCCTCGTACGATGGAAAGTGAGTGAGCGCGACGAGATCGCGAGAGTGGGTGCCACGCAAAAGCCGTCCATCTGGGAGCGGAACAGTCGCCACACTCAGTGAGATAAGTGTCTGGTTTGGTGAGGGCTCTGCTCACGGCCCGTCTGGCTCCAGGTAGGGACACCCCGTTCGCTGGGCTTGGGTGTCTCAGAAAATGTTCCTGGCTAGCTGCGGTTACGAAGGAGACAAGCTCCCCAGTTTCTGTAGCTGCTCATTTCACTGGCCAGGAGCAGTGTGTCTTCCGCAGCGGAAGGTTGCATCCAGTACGATGATTCCAGGCGGTAGGTTGTTTGCCTTCCTCCCCTGTTTTTTCTTTCTCTTTCTCTTTCCTCTAGTATGTTGGCCAACACACACTCTCTCTGTCCTCTCCTCTGCTCGCCTCTCCCTGTGCCGTCTCCCTACATAGGACACGAGCAGGCGTGCATCCCCACAGGCTAGGTCTCGGGAGCCATGGAGAAGTAGGAGGGGACGAAAACCATGGGGTCAGTGGGCGCTACGGTGGAGCGGTGACTGTCTGTGTTTACGCAATCTCTGCTCATCGGATGAGGCTGATGTAGATGGGATTTGAGAGGGAGGCAGGGATGAGGCAAGATTTCACGCACCGCTAGAGCTTTGTGTAGTGACGGTTCATGCTTGGTGATTGCAGCTGTGTTCTCAGAGGAATTGTCCAGGAGCCCTAGCCCGAGGAGAAGGTGGCAGAAGTGGACCTGAGCTGCCTGGACATCCTTCTAAGCCGACATGAACGGTCCTCAGTTTTCTGCCTCCCGCATAACTTGCTGTGAGTAAGCTTTGAATTCCTCATCTGTACTCGCTGTAGTATTCGTCACAGGCCGTGTGGTAGAAGAGGCCGAAGAGGTAGGCAGGGACGGGGGCAAGAGTTCAAGCACCAATAGAGCTTTGAGTGGTGATGGTTCATGTTTGGTTTTTGCAGCTGCTCTCGCGGAGGAATTGTCCAGGAGCCCTAGCCCGAGGAGAAGCTGGCAGAAGTGGACCTGAGCTGCCTGGACATCCTTGGAATGGCATCCCAGCAGGGGGTTGAAACCCGTCACGGGGTGGGCCCCTGAGAAAAGACCTCTGCATCTAACCGGGGCACGGTAAGCTTGGGGGGATCCTTTGTGCCCTCCCAAGGAGTTGTCAGGTGCTATGGAAACTTCCTGAAGTACGGTAACTTCGTGGAGAGCAAGCAACTTGACGGTAACAAGAGATGCTTAGTCCTCAAGTGTCTTCCTTCTACATCACCGGGTGAGCTTCCCGTGGTCATGCCAGTCTAGTCGTCCTCTTTGAAGCAGGCCACGTTCAGTAGAGGACGTGAGCAGGGGTCTGAGAGTAGCCCTCGGCCTGTGTCTCCACTCACCAGGTTGCACCGCCCAGGGCATGTGGAGGGTCCAGGGCTCTGCACAGCACTCCGGACTGTGTGCATTCCCCCGTGTGGCCACCAGGTGTCGCCGTTGTTCCACGAGAGAAATGGTCTAAGCATTACTCCGAGTAGCAACTCGGTGTCACTGTTGCTCCATGACGGAAATGCGGCGTGTATTCCCGTGCGTGGCCGCATGCTGTCACTGTGGCTCCACGAGGGAAATGCTTTGTGCATTACCTGGATTGGCCACCCGGTGTCACTGTTGCTCCATGACAGAAACGCTTTGTGCATTACCGCGAGTGGCCACCCAGTGTCACTGTTGCTCCACGATGGAAATTCTTTGTGCATTACCGTGAGTGGCCACCCAGTGTCACTGTTGCTCCACGATGGAAATTCTTTGTGCATTACCGGCATTGTCCACTCGGTGTCACTGTTGCTCCATGAGGGAAATGCCTTGTGCATTACCTGCATTGTCCACTCGGTGTCTCTGTTGCTCCATGAGGGAAATGCCTTGTGCATTACCTGCATTGTCCACTCGGTGTCACTGTTGCTCCCCGAAGGAAATGCTTTGTGCGGTAGTCGGGGTGGCGACCCGTTGCTCTATGGAGAAAATCCTCTGTGTGCCATAACCCTGCCCTTCCACCGGCTGTTACTGTTGCTCCAGGGCAGCTGCACCCTGAGTTGCCCCTAAGGCTATGGCTATACTGGCATTGAAGAACAAAACTTTTTTGTCTTTCAGAGGTGTTAACCTCCCCCTCCCCTGAAAGACCAAAGCTTTGCCGCAACAAGTGCTACGCTCCTGCATAAGTGGCTGTGAGTAAGCGGTCAGTGCGTTGTATTTCTCATCTTTACTCACTGTAGTATTGTTCACAGGCCGTGTGCATCCTCATTGGGTACGGGGCTCTGTGGGATTAAGGCTGGGGACGAGCCAAAGTGTGCTGTGCAGAGCGACTACCTCGGATTCTGTCGCAAGGGGTGTTTTTGGCTGTAATGTTAAAGGTGCAATGGGAAGAGGGTGGAGGGCGGAGCCCCGCCGTGTGGGAGAGGAGAAAAGAAGAGGCTACGCGATGTTGCCGACTGAGATGGTAACTTCCTTGTTCCCCCCCCCCGCACCCTTGCTGGGTTCAGTACCAAGGAAAAAGCAATCACGCGTCAGAGTCTACTGCCCTCATGCGATGGAAAGCGAGGGAGAGCGACGAGACCGCGAGCGTTGTTGGCCAACCCACAAAAGACCGCGAGCGTCGTTAATGCCATGCAAAAGCCGTCCATCCGAGAGGGGAACAGCCGCCACTCTCAGTGAGATAAGTGTCTGTTTTGGTGATTGCTCTGCTCACGGCCCACCTTGCTCCTGGTAGGGACGCCCCGTTAGCTGGGGGCTGTGTTTGTAAGAAAAGGTTCCTGACTGGCTGGCTGTGGTTACGAGGGAAACAAGGTCCCCATTTTCTGGGGCTGATGATTTCTCTGGTCAGAAGCAGTGTGTCCTCTGCAGCAGAAGGTTGCGTCTAGTATAACCCTTGTCCGAAAGGTCATTTGCTTGCCTTTCTCCCATGTTTCTCTCTCTCTCTCTCTCTCTCTCTCTCTCTCTCTCTCTGTAGTGTGTTGGCCAACAAACAGTCTGTCTCTGTCTGTCTGTCTCTCTGTGTGTCCTTGCCTTTCCTTGTGCTCTTTCCCTTTGTAGGACGTGGGCGGATGCGTTAGCTTTGCACCCTCACAGGCTATGTCTCGGGAGCCGTAGGAGGGGATGCAGGGAAGTGGGTGCGAGAGTGGAGCGGTGACTGTCGGTGTTTACATCGGCCTCACTCGATGAACAGAGACCGAGTTGATAGGATGGAAGAGGGATTTCAAGCCCCAATAGAGCTTTGTGTAGCGATGGCTCACGCTTGGCTTTTCAGCTGCTCTTGCAGAGGAATCGTGCAGGAGCGCTAGCCGGAGGAGAATGTGGCAGAGGTGGAGCTGAACTGCCTGGACATCCTTCTAAGCAGCCATGAACAGTCCTCGGTTTTCTGCCTCCCGCATAACTTGCTGTGAGTAAACGGTCAGTGCTTTGAATTTCTCATCTTTACTCACTGTAGTATTCTTCACAGGCCGTGTGCATCCTCGTTAGGTACGGGGCTCTGTGGGATTAAGGCTGGGAAGTCTGCCTTGCAGAGCGACTGCGTCTGGTGCTGTTGCAAGGGGTGGCTTTGGTTGTAATGTTAACGGTGGAATGGGAAGTGGGCGGAGTGCGGAGCCCCGCCGCGTGGGAGAGACGAAAAGAAGTGCCTACACTACTTGGCCCACTGAGATGGTAACTGATTTGTTTGCCCCCCTTGTGCTGCGTTTAGTATGAAGGGAGAAGTCGCCACACAGGAGAGTCTAGTGCCTCCATGCGCTGGAAAGCGAGCGAGAGCGAGGAGACCACGAGCGTTGTTGGCCAGCCCACACAAGACCGCGAGCGGAAGAGCAGCGACTCTCGGTGCGAGACGTGTGTGGTTTGGTGAGGGCTCTGCTCTCGGCGCTCCTTGCTCCTGGCAGGGACGCCCCATTAGCTGCGTGCTGAGTTTGTAAGCAAATGTTCCTCGCTTGCTGGTTACGAGGTCCCCATTTTCAGGGGCGGATCATTTCTCTTTTCAGGAGCAGTATGTGTTCCGCAGCAGAAGGTTGCCTCTAGTAGGATGGCTCCAGGCGGTAAGTTACTGGCCTCTCTCCCTTTCCTGTAGTATGTTGGCAAACAGACGCTCTCTGTCTTCTGTTGTTCAACACACATGTAAGGCTTCTGGCAGTCAGAGTTGGCAGCACCAAGGGCCGGGTTGGGTATGTAGGGGACAGCGTGCAAAAGCGTCTCGAGCGCCCACCCAGTGACCTGGGAGAAATATCTATCAGTCCCCCCCCGCTCCCCTGTAGGAGGCAATGGTTCCCCTGTGGCAAGCAGAGAGTGTGAGTGTAGCCCAAGGTTTTGAATGAGAGCGATGGAGCGAGCAAGAATGCAGCATTGTGTTTGGAAAAGAGCAGAAGAGGATTGGTAAGCAAGCCATGAGTGAGAAGAGGCACGCCATGAAATTGGTGGGTGTCGTCTCGCGTTGGTTGTTGAGTCCAGCCAGCACAAAGTCCAGCCCCGCAAAGTGTGTCCCGCCCCTGCCCCCGCCCAGTGGAGCGCCATGTTTGAAAAGTGAATGTGCAGAACCCCTTCCCCTCCCCTCCCCTCCCCCATCCAGATGAGGGAGGTAAAAGGGGCACCTTCTGTTGTGTAAGGGTGATCAGCCCAGCTGTGTAGCCCTCCCAGCAAACTGGCCCACTCCTGCTGCCATGCCGCAATCCCTGCCCCCAAAAGACAGCACTAAATGATGTGCACTGTTTACTAGGTTCCATACAGGAACACCTTTGTCCCAAGGTGAATCCAACTTATCAATTCTTAGACTCCTAACGAGATAAAAGTTAACTCTGACATTCCACAGCAGAGAGGGTAGGGGGTGCAATTGGTATCTAGGGCTGCCAGAAGGCACCCATACCAGCAGGTGTTGAGACCTGTCCCCAGCCTCTCAATTCACTGGGTTTTGGAACGCATGGCCCCTGCCTAGCGAGTGCTGCTCAGGTGATGGCGAGATCCCCTCCATCATGAGAAAAGGCCACGTACAGTTCCACTGTCCTTGATTTACATAATCAGTAGAATACCAGTTTATTCTTCTTGCCCCAAGAACAGAAATTCCTGCCCCAATACATAAAACTGGGGATCCTACAGCAGCCCATAGTGACCAATTGGGGTATTACGGGCTCAGGCTAGGTGGGGTGGGTGAGCCTATGCAAATAAGATCAGCCCCTGGAGTTCACCACCAGATGTCAGGGTGGGGCTCATCCTGACTCTGCTTACACACACAAACTCTCTCTCTTCCTTCTCTTGTGCTGTCTCCCTTCGTAGGACACGGGGTCGGTGTGCATCCCCACAGGCTAGGTCTCGGGAGCCATGGAGAAGTAGGAGGGGACGAAAATCATGCAGGGAAGTGGGTGCGAGAGTGGAGCGGTGACTGTCATTGTTCACTCGGTCTCTGTTCATCGAGTGGGCCCGATGTAGATGGGATGGAGGAGGGAGCCAGGGACGGGGGCAAGATTTCAAGCACCAATAGAACTTTGTGTAGTGATGGCTCAATCTTGGCCTTTCGGCTGCTCTTGCAGAGGAATTGTCCAGGAGCCCTAGCCGGAGGAGAAAGTGGCAGAGGTGGACCTGAGCAGCTTGGGCATCCTTCTAAGCGGGCGTGAGCATTCCTCAGCTTTCTGGCTGCTCCGTCACTGGCTGTGAGTAAGCGGTGAGTGCTTTGAATTCCTCATCTGTACTCGCTGTGGTATTCTTCACGGGCCGTGTGCTTCGTCGTTTGGTACGGGGCTCTGTGGGGTTTAGGCTGCGGAAGGGACCAGAGTTCCGCTGTGCACAGTGACTATGTCGGGCGCTTTTTAGTTGGAATTCTAAAGGTGTAAGCGTGGGTGGGTGGGGGAGGGCAGAGGGGGAGCCCTGCCGTGTGGGAGAGGCGAAAAGAAGAGATTACACGACATTGGCAACTGAGATGGTAACGTCCTTGTTTTTTCCCATTGTGCTGGCTTTAGTACCAAGGGAAAAGAAGTCACGCGTCAGAGTCTACTGCCCTCGTACGATGGAAAGTGAGTGAGCGCGACGAGATCGCGAGAGTGGGTGCCACGCAAAAGCCGTCCATCTGGGAGCGGAACAGTCGCCACACTCAGTGAGATAAGTGTCTGGTTTGGTGAGGGCTCTGCTCACGGCCCGTCTGGCTCCAGGTAGGGACACCCCGTTCGCTGGGCTTGGGTGTCTCAGAAAATGTTCCTGGCTAGCTGCGGTTACGAAGGAGACAAGCTCCCCAGTTTCTGTAGCTGCTCATTTCACTGGCCAGGAGCAGTGTGTCTTCCGCAGCGGAAGGTTGCATCCAGTACGATGATTCCAGGCGGTAGGTTGTTTGCCTTCCTCCCCTGTTTTTTCTTTCTCTTTCTCTTTCTCTTTCCTCTAGTATGTTGGCCAACACACACTCTCTCTGTCCTCTCCTCTGCTCGCCTCTCCCTGTGCCGTCTCCCTACATAGGACACGAGCAGGCGTGCATCCCCACAGGCTAGGTCTCGGGAGCCATGGAGAAGTAGGAGGGGACGAAAACCATGGGGTCAGTGGGCGCTACGGTGGAGCGGTGACTGTCTGTGTTTACGCAATCTCTGCTCATCGGATGAGGCTGATGTAGATGGGATTTGAGAGGGAGGCAGGGATGAGGCAAGATTTCACGCACCGCTAGAGCTTTGTGTAGTGACGGTTCATGCTTGGTGATTGCAGCTGTGTTCTCAGAGGAATTGTCCAGGAGCCCTAGCCCGAGGAGAAGGTGGCAGAAGTGGACCTGAGCTGCCTGGACATCCTTCTAAGCCGACATGAACGGTCCTCAGTTTTCTGCCTCCCGCATAACTTGCTGTGAGTAAGCTTTGAATTCCTCATCTGTACTCGCTGTAGTATTCGTCACAGGCCGTGTGGTAGAAGAGGCCGAAGAGGTAGGCAGGGACGGGGGCAAGAGTTCAAGCACCAATAGAGCTTTGAGTGGTGATGGTTCATGTTTGGTTTTTGCAGCTGCTCTCGCGGAGGAATTGTCCAGGAGCCCTAGCCCGAGGAGAAGCTGGCAGAAGTGGACCTGAGCTGCCTGGACATCCTTGGAATGGCATCCCAGCAGGGGGTTGAAACCCGTCACGGGGTGGGCCCCTGAGAAAAGACCTCTGCATCTAACCGGGGCACGGTAAGCTTGGGGGGATCCTTTGTGCCCTCCCAAGGAGTTGTCAGGTGCTATGGAAACTTCCTGAAGTACGGTAACTTCGTGGAGAGCAAGCAACTTGACGGTAACAAGAGATGCTTAGTCCTCAAGTGTCTTCCTTCTACATCACCGGGTGAGCTTCCCGTGGTCATGCCAGTCTAGTCGTCCTCTTTGAAGCAGGCCACGTTCAGTAGAGGACGTGAGCAGGGGTCTGAGAGTAGCCCTCGGCCTGTGTCTCCACTCACCAGGTTGCACCGCCCAGGGCATGTGGAGGGTCCAGGGCTCTGCACAGCACTCCGGACTGTGTGCATTCCCCCGTGTGGCCACCAGGTGTCGCCGTTGTTCCACGAGAGAAATGGTCTAAGCATTACTCCGAGTAGCAACTCGGTGTCACTGTTGCTCCATGACGGAAATGCGGCGTGTATTCCCGTGCGTGGCCGCATGCTGTCACTGTGGCTCCACGAGGGAAATGCTTTGTGCATTACCTGGATTGGCCACCCGGTGTCACTGTTGCTCCATGACAGAAACGCTTTGTGCATTACCGCGAGTGGCCACCCAGTGTCACTGTTGCTCCACGATGGAAATTCTTTGTGCATTACCGTGAGTGGCCACCCAGTGTCACTGTTGCTCCACGATGGAAATTCTTTGTGCATTACCTGCATTGTCCACTCGGTGTCACTGTTGCTCCATGAGGGAAATGCCTTGTGTATTACCGGCATTGTCCACTCGGTGTCACTGTTGCTCCATGAGGGAAATGCCTTGTGCATTACCTGCATTGTCCACTCGGTGTCTCTGTTGCTCCATGAGGGAAATGCCTTGTGCATTACCTGCATTGTCCACTCGGTGTCACTGTTGCTCCCCGAAGGAAATGCTTTGTGCGGTAGTCGGGGTGGCGACCCGTTGCTCTATGGAGAAAATCCTCTGTGTGCCATAACCCTGCCCTTCCACCGGCTGTTACTGTTGCTCCAGGGCAGCTGCACCCTGAGTTGCCCCTAAGGCTATGGCTATACTGGCATTGAAGAACAAAACTTTTTTGTCTTTCAGAGGTGTTAACCTCCCCCTCCCCTGAAAGACCAAAGCTTTGCCGCAACAAGTGCTACGCTCCTGCATAAGTGGCTGTGAGTAAGCGGTCAGTGCGTTGTATTTCTCATCTTTACTCACTGTAGTATTGTTCACAGGCCGTGTGCATCCTCATTGGGTACGGGGCTCTGTGGGATTAAGGCTGGGGACGAGCCAAAGTGTGCTGTGCAGAGCGACTACCTCGGATTCTGTCGCAAGGGGTGTTTTTGGCTGTAATGTTAAAGGTGCAATGGGAAGAGGGTGGAGGGCGGAGCCCCGCCGTGTGGGAGAGGAGAAAAGAAGAGGCTACGCGATGTTGCCGACTGAGATGGTAACTTCCTTGTTCCCCCCCCCCGCACCCTTGCTGGGTTCAGTACCAAGGAAAAAGCAATCACGCGTCAGAGTCTACTGCCCTCATGCGATGGAAAGCGAGGGAGAGCGACGAGACCGCGAGCGTTGTTGGCCAACCCACAAAAGACCGCGAGCGTCGTTAATGCCATGCAAAAGCCGTCCATCCGAGAGGGGAACAGCCGCCACTCTCAGTGAGATAAGTGTCTGTTTTGGTGATTGCTCTGCTCACGGCCCACCTTGCTCCTGGTAGGGACGCCCCGTTAGCTGGGGGCTGTGTTTGTAAGAAAAGGTTCCTGACTGGCTGGCTGTGGTTACGAGGGAAACAAGGTCCCCATTTTCTGGGGCTGATGATTTCTCTGGTCAGAAGCAGTGTGTCCTCTGCAGCAGAAGGTTGCGTCTAGTATAACCCTTGTCCGAAAGGTCATTTGCTTGCCTTTCTCCCATGTTTCTCTCTCTCTCTCTCTCTCTCTCTCTCTCTCTCTGTAGTGTGTTGGCCAACAAACAGTCTGTCTCTGTCTGTCTGTCTCTCTGTGTGTCCTTGCCTTTCCTTGTGCTCTTTCCCTTTGTAGGACGTGGGCGGATGCGTTAGCTTTGCACCCTCACAGGCTATGTCTCGGGAGCCGTAGGAGGGGATGCAGGGAAGTGGGTGCGAGAGTGGAGCGGTGACTGTCGGTGTTTACATCGGCCTCACTCGATGAACAGAGACCGAGTTGATAGGATGGAAGAGGGATTTCAAGCCCCAATAGAGCTTTGTGTAGCGATGGCTCACGCTTGGCTTTTCAGCTGCTCTTGCAGAGGAATCGTGCAGGAGCGCTAGCCGGAGGAGAATGTGGCAGAGGTGGAGCTGAACTGCCTGGACATCCTTCTAAGCAGCCATGAACAGTCCTCGGTTTTCTGCCTCCCGCATAACTTGCTGTGAGTAAACGGTCAGTGCTTTGAATTTCTCATCTTTACTCACTGTAGTATTCTTCACAGGCCGTGTGCATCCTCGTTAGGTACGGGGCTCTGTGGGATTAAGGCTGGGAAGTCTGCCTTGCAGAGCGACTGCGTCTGGTGCTGTTGCAAGGGGTGGCTTTGGTTGTAATGTTAACGGTGGAATGGGAAGTGGGCGGAGTGCGGAGCCCCGCCGCGTGGGAGAGACGAAAAGAAGTGCCTACACTACTTGGCCCACTGAGATGGTAACTGATTTGTTTGCCCCCCTTGTGCTGCGTTTAGTATGAAGGGAGAAGTCGCCACACAGGAGAGTCTAGTGCCTCCATGCGCTGGAAAGCGAGCGAGAGCGAGGAGACCACGAGCGTTGTTGGCCAGCCCACACAAGACCGCGAGCGGAAGAGCAGCGACTCTCGGTGCGAGACGTGTGTGGTTTGGTGAGGGCTCTGCTCTCGGCGCTCCTTGCTCCTGGCAGGGACGCCCCATTAGCTGCGTGCTGAGTTTGTAAGCAAATGTTCCTCGCTTGCTGGTTACGAGGTCCCCATTTTCAGGGGCGGATCATTTCTCTTTTCAGGAGCAGTATGTGTTCCGCAGCAGAAGGTTGCCTCTAGTAGGATGGCTCCAGGCGGTAAGTTACTGGCCTCTCTCCCTTTCCTGTAGTATGTTGGCAAACAGACGCTCTCTGTCTTCTGTTGTTCAACACACATGTAAGGCTTCTGGCAGTCAGAGTTGGCAGCACCAAGGGCCGGGTTGGGTATGTAGGGGACAGCGTGCAAAAGCGTCTCGAGCGCCCACCCAGTGACCTGGGAGAAATATCTATCAGTCCCCCCCCCGCTCCCCTGTAGGAGGCAATGCTTCCCCTGTGGCAAGCAGAGAGTGTGAGTGTAGCCCAAGGTTTTGAATGAGAGCGATGGAGCGAGCAAGAATGCAGCATTGTGTTTGGAAAAGAGCAGAAGAGGATTGGTAAGCAAGCCATGAGTGAGAAGAGGCACGCCATGAAATTGGTGGGTGTCGTCTCGCGTTGGTTGTTGAGTCCAGCCAGCACAAAGTCCAGCCCCGCAAAGTGTGTCCCGCCCCTGCCCCCGCCCCCGCCCAGTGGAGCGCCATGTTTGAAAAGTGAATGTGCAGAACCCCTTCCCCTCCCCTCCCCTCCCCCATCCAGATGAGGGAGGTAAAAGGGGCACCTTCTGTTGTGTAAGGGTGATCAGCCCAGCTGTGTAGCCCTCCCAGCAAACTGGCCCACTCCTGCTGCCATGCCGCAATCCCTGCCCCCAAAAGACAGCACTAAATGATGTGCACTGTTTACTAGGTTCCATACAGGAACACCTTTGTCCCAAGGTGAATCCAACTTATCAATTCTTAGACTCCTAACGAGATAAAAGTTAACTCTGACATTCCACAGCAGAGAGGGTAGGGGGTGCAATTGGTATCTAGGGCTGCCAGAAGGCACCCATACCAGCAGGTGTTGAGACCTGTCCCCAGCCTCTCAATTCACTGGGTTTTGGAACGCATGGCCCCTGCCTAGCGAGTGCTGCTCAGGTGATGGCGAGATCCCCTCCATCATGAGAAAAGGCCACGTACAGTTCCACTGTCCTTGATTTACATAATCAGTAGAATACCAGTTTATTCTTCTTGCCCCAAGAACAGAAATTCCTGCCCCAATACATAAAACTGGGGATCCTACAGCAGCCCATAGTGACCAATTGGGGTATTACGGGCTCAGGCTAGGTGGGGTGGGTGAGCCTATGCAAATAAGATCAGCCCCTGGAGTTCACCACCAGATGTCAGGGTGGGGCTCATCCTGACTCTGCTTACACACACAAACTCTCTCTCTTCCTTCTCTTGTGCTGTCTCCCTTCGTAGGACACGGGGTCGGTGTGCATCCCCACAGGCTAGGTCTCGGGAGCCATGGAGAAGTAGGAGGGGACGAAAATCATGCAGGGAAGTGGGTGCGAGAGTGGAGCGGTGACTGTCATTGTTCACTCGGTCTCTGTTCATCGAGTGGGCCCGATGTAGATGGGATGGAGGAGGGAGCCAGGGACGGGGGCAAGATTTCAAGCACCAATAGAACTTTGTGTAGTGATGGCTCATGCTTGGCCTTTCGGCTGCTCTTGCAGAGGAATTGTCCAGGAGCCCTAGCCGGAGGAGAAAGTGGCAGAGGTGGACCTGAGCAGCTTGGGCATCCTTCTAAGCGGGCGTGAGCATTCCTCAGCTTTCTGGCTGCTCCGTCACTGGCTGTGAGTAAGCGGTGAGTGCTTTGAATTCCTCATCTGTACTCGCTGTGGTATTCTTCACGGGCCGTGTGCTTCGTCGTTTGGTACGGGGCTCCGTGGGGTTTAGGCTGCGGAAGGGACCAGAGTTCCGCCGTGCACAGTGACTATGTCGGGCGCTTTTTAGTTGGAATTCTAAAGGTGTAAGCGTGGGTGGGTGGGGGAGGGCAGAGGGGGAGCCCCGCCGTGTGGGAGAGGCGAAAAGAAGAGATTACACGACATTGGCAACTGAGATGGTAACGTCCTTGTTTTTTCCCATTGTGCTGGCTTTAGTACCAAGGGAAAAGAAGTCACGCGTCAGAGTCTACTGCCCTCGTACGATGGAAAGTGAGTGAGCGCGACGAGATCGCGAGAGTGGGTGCCACGCAAAAGCCGTCCATCTGGGAGCGGAACAGTCGCCACACTCAGTGAGATAAGTGTCTGGTTTGGTGAGGGCTCTGCTCACGGCCCGTCTGGCTCCAGGTAGGGACACCCCGTTCGCTGGGCTTGGGTGTCTCAGAAAATGTTCCTGGCTAGCTGCGGTTACGAAGGAGACAAGCTCCCCAGTTTCTGTAGCTGCTCATTTCACTGGCCAGGAGCAGTGTGTCTTCCGCAGCGGAAGGTTGCATCCAGTACGATGATTCCAGGCGGTAGGTTGTTTGCCTTCCTCCCCTGTTTTTTCTTTCTCTTTCTCTTTCCTCTAGTATGTTGGCCAACACACACTCTCTCTGTCCTCTCCTCTGCTCGCCTCTCCCTGTGCCGTCTCCCTACATAGGACACGAGCAGGCGTGCATCCCCACAGGCTAGGTCTCGGGAGCCATGGAGAAGTAGGAGGGGACGAAAACCATGGGGTCAGTGGGCGCTACGGTGGAGCGGTGACTGTCTGTGTTTACGCAATCTCTGCTCATCGGATGAGGCTGATGTAGATGGGATTTGAGAGGGAGGCAGGGATGAGGCAAGATTTCACGCACCGCTAGAGCTTTGTGTAGTGACGGTTCATGCTTGGTGATTGCAGCTGTGTTCTCAGAGGAATTGTCCAGGAGCCCTAGCCCGAGGAGAAGGTGGCAGAAGTGGACCTGAGCTGCCTGGACATCCTTCTAAGCCGACATGAACGGTCCTCAGTTTTCTGCCTCCCGCATAACTTGCTGTGAGTAAGCTTTGAATTCCTCATCTGTACTCGCTGTAGTATTCGTCACAGGCCGTGTGGTAGAAGAGGCCGAAGAGGTAGGCAGGGACGGGGGCAAGAGTTCAAGCACCAATAGAGCTTTGAGTGGTGATGGTTCATGTTTGGTTTTTGCAGCTGCTCTCGCGGAGGAATTGTCCAGGAGCCCTAGCCCGAGGAGAAGCTGGCAGAAGTGGACCTGAGCTGCCTGGACATCCTTGGAATGGCATCCCAGCAGGGGGTTGAAACCCGTCACGGGGTGGGCCCCTGAGAAAAGACCTCTGCATCTAACCGGGGCACGGTAAGCTTGGGGGGATCCTTTGTGCCCTCCCAAGGAGTTGTCAGGTGCTATGGAAACTTCCTGAAGTACGGTAACTTCGTGGAGAGCAAGCAACTTGACGGTAACAAGAGATGCTTAGTCCTCAAGTGTCTTCCTTCTACATCACCGGGTGAGCTTCCCGTGGTCATGCCAGTCTAGTCGTCCTCTTTGAAGCAGGCCACGTTCAGTAGAGGACGTGAGCAGGGGTCTGAGAGTAGCCCTCGGCCTGTGTCTCCACTCACCAGGTTGCACCGCCCAGGGCATGTGGAGGGTCCAGGGCTCTGCACAGCACTCCGGACTGTGTGCATTCCCCCGTGTGGCCACCAGGTGTCGCCGTTGTTCCACGAGAGAAATGGTCTAAGCATTACTCCGAGTAGCAACTCGGTGTCACTGTTGCTCCATGACGGAAATGCGGCGTGTATTCCCGTGCGTGGCCGCATGCTGTCACTGTGGCTCCACGAGGGAAATGCTTTGTGCATTACCTGGATTGGCCACCCGGTGTCACTGTTGCTCCATGACAGAAACGCTTTGTGCATTACCGCGAGTGGCCACCCAGTGTCACTGTTGCTCCACGATGGAAATTCTTTGTGCATTACCGTGAGTGGCCACCCAGTGTCACTGTTGCTCCACGATGGAAATTCTTTGTGCATTACCGGCATTGTCCACTCGGTGTCACTGTTGCTCCATGAGGGAAATGCCTTGTGCATTACCTGCATTGTCCACTCGGTGTCTCTGTTGCTCCATGAGGGAAATGCCTTGTGCATTACCTGCATTGTCCACTCGGTGTCACTGTTGCTCCCCGAAGGAAATGCTTTGTGCGGTAGTCGGGGTGGCGACCCGTTGCTCTATGGAGAAAATCCTCTGTGTGCCATAACCCTGCCCTTCCACCGGCTGTTACTGTTGCTCCAGGGCAGCTGCACCCTGAGTTGCCCCTAAGGCTATGGCTATACTGGCATTGAAGAACAAAACTTTTTTGTCTTTCAGAGGTGTTAACCTCCCCCTCCCCTGAAAGACCAAAGCTTTGCCGCAACAAGTGCTACGCTCCTGCATAAGTGGCTGTGAGTAAGCGGTCAGTGCGTTGTATTTCTCATCTTTACTCACTGTAGTATTGTTCACAGGCCGTGTGCATCCTCATTGGGTACGGGGCTCTGTGGGATTAAGGCTGGGGACGAGCCAAAGTGTGCTGTGCAGAGCGACTACCTCGGATTCTGTCGCAAGGGGTGTTTTTGGCTGTAATGTTAAAGGTGCAATGGGAAGAGGGTGGAGGGCGGAGCCCCGCCGTGTGGGAGAGGAGAAAAGAAGAGGCTACGCGATGTTGCCGACTGAGATGGTAACTTCCTTGTTCCCCCCCCCCGCACCCTTGCTGGGTTCAGTACCAAGGAAAAAGCAATCACGCGTCAGAGTCTACTGCCCTCATGCGATGGAAAGCGAGGGAGAGCGACGAGACCGCGAGCGTTGTTGGCCAACCCACAAAAGACCGCGAGCGTCGTTAATGCCATGCAAAAGCCGTCCATCCGAGAGGGGAACAGCCGCCACTCTCAGTGAGATAAGTGTCTGTTTTGGTGATTGCTCTGCTCACGGCCCACCTTGCTCCTGGTAGGGACGCCCCGTTAGCTGGGGGCTGTGTTTGTAAGAAAAGGTTCCTGACTGGCTGGCTGTGGTTACGAGGGAAACAAGGTCCCCATTTTCTGGGGCTGATGATTTCTCTGGTCAGAAGCAGTGTGTCCTCTGCAGCAGAAGGTTGCGTCTAGTATAACCCTTGTCCGAAAGGTCATTTGCTTGCCTTTCTCCCATGTTTCTCTCTCTCTCTCTCTCTCTCTCTCTCTCTCTCTCTCTGTAGTGTGTTGGCCAACAAACAGTCTGTCTCTGTCTGTCTGTCTCTCTGTGTGTCCTTGCCTTTCCTTGTGCTCTTTCCCTTTGTAGGACGTGGGCGGATGCGTTAGCTTTGCACCCTCACAGGCTATGTCTCGGGAGCCGTAGGAGGGGATGCAGGGAAGTGGGTGCGAGAGTGGAGCGGTGACTGTCGGTGTTTACATCGGCCTCACTCGATGAACAGAGACCGAGTTGATAGGATGGAAGAGGGATTTCAAGCCCCAATAGAGCTTTGTGTAGCGATGGCTCACGCTTGGCTTTTCAGCTGCTCTTGCAGAGGAATCGTGCAGGAGCGCTAGCCGGAGGAGAATGTGGCAGAGGTGGAGCTGAACTGCCTGGACATCCTTCTAAGCAGCCATGAACAGTCCTCGGTTTTCTGCCTCCCGCATAACTTGCTGTGAGTAAACGGTCAGTGCTTTGAATTTCTCATCTTTACTCACTGTAGTATTCTTCACAGGCCGTGTGCATCCTCGTTAGGTACGGGGCTCTGTGGGATTAAGGCTGGGAAGTCTGCCTTGCAGAGCGACTGCGTCTGGTGCTGTTGCAAGGGGTGGCTTTGGTTGTAATGTTAACGGTGGAATGGGAAGTGGGCGGAGTGCGGAGCCCCGCCGCGTGGGAGAGACGAAAAGAAGTGCCTACACTACTTGGCCCACTGAGATGGTAACTGATTTGTTTGCCCCCCTTGTGCTGCGTTTAGTATGAAGGGAGAAGTCGCCACACAGGAGAGTCTAGTGCCTCCATGCGCTGGAAAGCGAGCGAGAGCGAGGAGACCACGAGCGTTGTTGGCCAGCCCACACAAGACCGCGAGCGGAAGAGCAGCGACTCTCGGTGCGAGACGTGTGTGGTTTGGTGAGGGCTCTGCTCTCGGCGCTCCTTGCTCCTGGCAGGGACGCCCCATTAGCTGCGTGCTGAGTTTGTAAGCAAATGTTCCTCGCTTGCTGGTTACGAGGTCCCCATTTTCAGGGGCGGATCATTTCTCTTTTCAGGAGCAGTATGTGTTCCGCAGCAGAAGGTTGCCTCTAGTAGGATGGCTCCAGGCGGTAAGTTACTGGCCTCTCTCCCTTTCCTGTAGTATGTTGGCAAACAGACGCTCTCTGTCTTCTGTTGTTCAACACACATGTAAGGCTTCTGGCAGTCAGAGTTGGCAGCACCAAGGGCCGGGTTGGGTATGTAGGGGACAGCGTGCAAAAGCGTCTCGAGCGCCCACCCAGTGACCTGGGAGAAATATCTATCAGTCCCCCCCCGCTCCCCTGTAGGAGGCAATGGTTCCCCTGTGGCAAGCAGAGAGTGTGAGTGTAGCCCAAGGTTTTGAATGAGAGCGATGGAGCGAGCAAGAATGCAGCATTGTGTTTGGAAAAGAGCAGAAGAGGATTGGTAAGCAAGCCATGAGTGAGAAGAGGCACGCCATGAAATTGGTGGGTGTCGTCTCGCGTTGGTTGTTGAGTCCAGCCAGCACAAAGTCCAGCCCCGCAAAGTGTGTCCCGCCCCTGCCCCCGCCCCCGCCCAGTGGAGCGCCATGTTTGAAAAGTGAATGTGCAGAACCCCTTCCCCTCCCCTCCCCTCCCCTCCCCCATCCAGATGAGGGAGGTAAAAGGGGCACCTTCTGTTGTGTAAGGGTGATCAGCCCAGCTGTGTAGCCCTCCCAGCAAACTGGCCCACTCCTGCTGCCATGCCGCAATCCCTGCCCCCAAAAGACAGCACTAAATGATGTGCACTGTTTACTAGGTTCCATACAGGAACACCTTTGTCCCAAGGTGAATCCAACTTATCAATTCTTAGACTCCTAACGAGATAAAAGTTAACTCTGACATTCCACAGCAGAGAGGGTAGGGGGTGCAATTGGTATCTAGGGCTGCCAGAAGGCACCCATACCAGCAGGTGTTGAGACCTGTCCCCAGCCTCTCAATTCACTGGGTTTTGGAACGCATGGCCCCTGCCTAGCGAGTGCTGCTCAGGTGATGGCGAGATCCCCTCCATCATGAGAAAAGGCCACGTACAGTTCCACTGTCCTTGATTTACATAATCAGTAGAATACCAGTTTATTCTTCTTGCCCCAAGAACAGAAATTCCTGCCCCAATACATAAAACTGGGGATCCTACAGCAGCCCATAGTGACCAATTGGGGTATTACGGGCTCAGGCTAGGTGGGGTGGGTGAGCCTATGCAAATAAGATCAGCCCCTGGAGTTCACCACCAGATGTCAGGGTGGGGCTCATCCTGACTCTGCTTACACACACAAACTCTCTCTCTTCCTTCTCTTGTGCTGTCTCCCTTCGTAGGACACGGGGTCGGTGTGCATCCCCACAGGCTAGGTCTCGGGAGCCATGGAGAAGTAGGAGGGGACGAAAATCATGCAGGGAAGTGGGTGCGAGAGTGGAGCGGTGACTGTCATTGTTCACTCGGTCTCTGTTCATCGAGTGGGCCCGATGTAGATGGGATGGAGGAGGGAGCCAGGGACGGGGGCAAGATTTCAAGCACCAATAGAACTTTGTGTAGTGATGGCTCAATCTTGGCCTTTCGGCTGCTCTTGCAGAGGAATTGTCCAGGAGCCCTAGCCGGAGGAGAAAGTGGCAGAGGTGGACCTGAGCAGCTTGGGCATCCTTCTAAGCGGGCGTGAGCATTCCTCAGCTTTCTGGCTGCTCCGTCACTGGCTGTGAGTAAGCGGTGAGTGCTTTGAATTCCTCATCTGTACTCGCTGTGGTATTCTTCACGGGCCGTGTGCTTCGTCGTTTGGTACGGGGCTCCGTGGGGTTTAGGCTGCGGAAGGGACCAGAGTTCCGCTGTGCACAGTGACTATGTCGGGCGCTTTTTAGTTGGAATTCTAAAGGTGTAAGCGTGGGTGGGTGGGGGAGGGCAGAGGGGGAGCCCTGCCGTGTGGGAGAGGCGAAAAGAAGAGATTACACGACATTGGCAACTGAGATGGTAACGTCCTTGTTTTTTCCCATTGTGCTGGCTTTAGTACCAAGGGAAAAGAAGTCACGCGTCAGAGTCTACTGCCCTCGTACGATGGAAAGTGAGTGAGCGCGACGAGATCGCGAGAGTGGGTGCCACGCAAAAGCCGTCCATCTGGGAGCGGAACAGTCGCCACACTCAGTGAGATAAGTGTCTGGTTTGGTGAGGGCTCTGCTCACGGCCCGTCTGGCTCCAGGTAGGGACACCCCGTTCGCTGGGCTTGGGTGTCTCAGAAAATGTTCCTGGCTAGCTGCGGTTACGAAGGAGACAAGCTCCCCAGTTTCTGTAGCTGCTCATTTCACTGGCCAGGAGCAGTGTGTCTTCCGCAGCGGAAGGTTGCATCCAGTACGATGATTCCAGGCGGTAGGTTGTTTGCCTTCCTCCCCTGTTTTTTCTTTCTCTTTCTCTTTCTCTTTCCTCTAGTATGTTGGCCAACACACACTCTCTCTGTCCTCTCCTCTGCTCGCCTCTCCCTGTGCCGTCTCCCTACATAGGACACGAGCAGGCGTGCATCCCCACAGGCTAGGTCTCGGGAGCCATGGAGAAGTAGGAGGGGACGAAAACCATGGGGTCAGTGGGCGCTACGGTGGAGCGGTGACTGTCTGTGTTTACGCAATCTCTGCTCATCGGATGAGGCTGATGTAGATGGGATTTGAGAGGGAGGCAGGGATGAGGCAAGATTTCACGCACCGCTAGAGCTTTGTGTAGTGACGGTTCATGCTTGGTGATTGCAGCTGTGTTCTCAGAGGAATTGTCCAGGAGCCCTAGCCCGAGGAGAAGGTGGCAGAAGTGGACCTGAGCTGCCTGGACATCCTTCTAAGCCGACATGAACGGTCCTCAGTTTTCTGCCTCCCGCATAACTTGCTGTGAGTAAGCTTTGAATTCCTCATCTGTACTCGCTGTAGTATTCGTCACAGGCCGTGTGGTAGAAGAGGCCGAAGAGGTAGGCAGGGACGGGGGCAAGAGTTCAAGCACCAATAGAGCTTTGAGTGGTGATGGTTCATGTTTGGTTTTTGCAGCTGCTCTCGCGGAGGAATTGTCCAGGAGCCCTAGCCCGAGGAGAAGCTGGCAGAAGTGGACCTGAGCTGCCTGGACATCCTTGGAATGGCATCCCAGCAGGGGGTTGAAACCCGTCACGGGGTGGGCCCCTGAGAAAAGACCTCTGCATCTAACCGGGGCACGGTAAGCTTGGGGGGATCCTTTGTGCCCTCCCAAGGAGTTGTCAGGTGCTATGGAAACTTCCTGAAGTACGGTAACTTCGTGGAGAGCAAGCAACTTGACGGTAACAAGAGATGCTTAGTCCTCAAGTGTCTTCCTTCTACATCACCGGGTGAGCTTCCCGTGGTCATGCCAGTCTAGTCGTCCTCTTTGAAGCAGGCCACGTTCAGTAGAGGACGTGAGCAGGGGTCTGAGAGTAGCCCTCGGCCTGTGTCTCCACTCACCAGGTTGCACCGCCCAGGGCATGTGGAGGGTCCAGGGCTCTGCACAGCACTCCGGACTGTGTGCATTCCCCCGTGTGGCCACCAGGTGTCGCCGTTGTTCCACGAGAGAAATGGTCTAAGCATTACTCCGAGTAGCAACTCGGTGTCACTGTTGCTCCATGACGGAAATGCGGCGTGTATTCCCGTGCGTGGCCGCATGCTGTCACTGTGGCTCCACGAGGGAAATGCTTTGTGCATTACCTGGATTGGCCACCCGGTGTCACTGTTGCTCCATGACAGAAACGCTTTGTGCATTACCGCGAGTGGCCACCCAGTGTCACTGTTGCTCCACGATGGAAATTCTTTGTGCATTACCGTGAGTGGCCACCCAGTGTCACTGTTGCTCCACGATGGAAATTCTTTGTGCATTACCTGCATTGTCCACTCGGTGTCACTGTTGCTCCATGAGGGAAATGCCTTGTGTATTACCGGCATTGTCCACTCGGTGTCACTGTTGCTCCATGAGGGAAATGCCTTGTGCATTACCTGCATTGTCCACTCGGTGTCTCTGTTGCTCCATGAGGGAAATGCCTTGTGCATTACCTGCATTGTCCACTCGGTGTCACTGTTGCTCCCCGAAGGAAATGCTTTGTGCGGTAGTCGGGGTGGCGACCCGTTGCTCTATGGAGAAAATCCTCTGTGTGCCATAACCCTGCCCTTCCACCGGCTGTTACTGTTGCTCCAGGGCAGCTGCACCCTGAGTTGCCCCTAAGGCTATGGCTATACTGGCATTGAAGAACAAAACTTTTTTGTCTTTCAGAGGTGTTAACCTCCCCCTCCCCTGAAAGACCAAAGCTTTGCCGCAACAAGTGCTACGCTCCTGCATAAGTGGCTGTGAGTAAGCGGTCAGTGCGTTGTATTTCTCATCTTTACTCACTGTAGTATTGTTCACAGGCCGTGTGCATCCTCATTGGGTACGGGGCTCTGTGGGATTAAGGCTGGGGACGAGCCAAAGTGTGCTGTGCAGAGCGACTACCTCGGATTCTGTCGCAAGGGGTGTTTTTGGCTGTAATGTTAAAGGTGCAATGGGAAGAGGGTGGAGGGCGGAGCCCCGCCGTGTGGGAGAGGAGAAAAGAAGAGGCTACGCGATGTTGCCGACTGAGATGGTAACTTCCTTGTTCCCCCCCCCCGCACCCTTGCTGGGTTCAGTACCAAGGAAAAAGCAATCACGCGTCAGAGTCTACTGCCCTCATGCGATGGAAAGCGAGGGAGAGCGACGAGACCGCGAGCGTTGTTGGCCAACCCACAAAAGACCGCGAGCGTCGTTAATGCCATGCAAAAGCCGTCCATCCGAGAGGGGAACAGCCGCCACTCTCAGTGAGATAAGTGTCTGTTTTGGTGATTGCTCTGCTCACGGCCCACCTTGCTCCTGGTAGGGACGCCCCGTTAGCTGGGGGCTGTGTTTGTAAGAAAAGGTTCCTGACTGGCTGGCTGTGGTTACGAGGGAAACAAGGTCCCCATTTTCTGGGGCTGATGATTTCTCTGGTCAGAAGCAGTGTGTCCTCTGCAGCAGAAGGTTGCGTCTAGTATAACCCTTGTCCGAAAGGTCATTTGCTTGCCTTTCTCCCATGTTTCTCTCTCTCTCTCTCTCTCTCTCTCTCTCTGTAGTGTGTTGGCCAACAAACAGTCTGTCTCTGTCTGTCTGTCTCTCTGTGTGTCCTTGCCTTTCCTTGTGCTCTTTCCCTTTGTAGGACGTGGGCGGATGCGTTAGCTTTGCACCCTCACAGGCTATGTCTCGGGAGCCGTAGGAGGGGATGCAGGGAAGTGGGTGCGAGAGTGGAGCGGTGACTGTCGGTGTTTACATCGGCCTCACTCGATGAACAGAGACCGAGTTGATAGGATGGAAGAGGGATTTCAAGCCCCAATAGAGCTTTGTGTAGCGATGGCTCACGCTTGGCTTTTCAGCTGCTCTTGCAGAGGAATCGTGCAGGAGCGCTAGCCGGAGGAGAATGTGGCAGAGGTGGAGCTGAACTGCCTGGACATCCTTCTAAGCAGCCATGAACAGTCCTCGGTTTTCTGCCTCCCGCATAACTTGCTGTGAGTAAACGGTCAGTGCTTTGAATTTCTCATCTTTACTCACTGTAGTATTCTTCACAGGCCGTGTGCATCCTCGTTAGGTACGGGGCTCTGTGGGATTAAGGCTGGGAAGTCTGCCTTGCAGAGCGACTGCGTCTGGTGCTGTTGCAAGGGGTGGCTTTGGTTGTAATGTTAACGGTGGAATGGGAAGTGGGCGGAGTGCGGAGCCCCGCCGCGTGGGAGAGACGAAAAGAAGTGCCTACACTACTTGGCCCACTGAGATGGTAACTGATTTGTTTGCCCCCCTTGTGCTGCGTTTAGTATGAAGGGAGAAGTCGCCACACAGGAGAGTCTAGTGCCTCCATGCGCTGGAAAGCGAGCGAGAGCGAGGAGACCACGAGCGTTGTTGGCCAGCCCACACAAGACCGCGAGCGGAAGAGCAGCGACTCTCGGTGCGAGACGTGTGTGGTTTGGTGAGGGCTCTGCTCTCGGCGCTCCTTGCTCCTGGCAGGGACGCCCCATTAGCTGCGTGCTGAGTTTGTAAGCAAATGTTCCTCGCTTGCTGGTTACGAGGTCCCCATTTTCAGGGGCGGATCATTTCTCTTTTCAGGAGCAGTATGTGTTCCGCAGCAGAAGGTTGCCTCTAGTAGGATGGCTCCAGGCGGTAAGTTACTGGCCTCTCTCCCTTTCCTGTAGTATGTTGGCAAACAGACGCTCTCTGTCTTCTGTTGTTCAACACACATGTAAGGCTTCTGGCAGTCAGAGTTGGCAGCACCAAGGGCCGGGTTGGGTATGTAGGGGACAGCGTGCAAAAGCGTCTCGAGCGCCCACCCAGTGACCTGGGAGAAATATCTATCAGTCCCCCCCCCGCTCCCCTGTAGGAGGCAATGCTTCCCCTGTGGCAAGCAGAGAGTGTGAGTGTAGCCCAAGGTTTTGAATGAGAGCGATGGAGCGAGCAAGAATGCAGCATTGTGTTTGGAAAAGAGCAGAAGAGGATTGGTAAGCAAGCCATGAGTGAGAAGAGGCACGCCATGAAATTGGTGGGTGTCGTCTCGCGTTGGTTGTTGAGTCCAGCCAGCACAAAGTCCAGCCCCGCAAAGTGTGTCCCGCCCCTGCCCCCGCCCCCGCCCAGTGGAGCGCCATGTTTGAAAAGTGAATGTGCAGAACCCCTTCCCCTCCCCTCCCCATCCAGATGAGGGAGGTAAAAGGGGCACCTTCTGTTGTGTAAGGGTGATCAGCCCAGCTGTGTAGCCCTCCCAGCAAACTGGCCCACTCCTGCTGCCATGCCGCAATCCCTGCCCCCAAAAGACAGCACTAAATGATGTGCACTGTTTACTAGGTTCCATACAGGAACACCTTTGTCCCAAGGTGAATCCAACTTATCAATTCTTAGACTCCTAACGAGATAAAAGTTAACTCTGACATTCCACAGCAGAGAGGGTAGGGGGTGCAATTGGTATCTAGGGCTGCCAGAAGGCACCCATACCAGCAGGTATAGACCTGTCCCCAGCCTCTCAATTCACTGGGTTTTGGAACGCATGGCCCCTGCCTAGCGAGTGCTGCTCAGGTGATGGCGAGATCCCCTCCATCATGAGAAAAGGCCACGTACAGTTCCACTGTCCTTGATTTACATAATCAGTAGAATACCAGTTTATTCTTCTTGCCCCAAGAACAGAAATTCCTGCCCCAATACATAAAACTGGGGATCCTACAGCAGCCCATAGTGACCAATTGGGGTATTACGGGCTCAGGCTAGGTGGGGTGGGTGAGCCTATGCAAATAAGATCAGCCCCTGGAGTTCACCACCAGATGTCAGGGTGGGGCTCATCCTGACTCTGCTTACACACACAAACTCTCTCTCTTCCTTCTCTTGTGCTGTCTCCCTTCGTAGGACACGGGGTCGGTGTGCATCCCCACAGGCTAGGTCTCGGGAGCCATGGAGAAGTAGGAGGGGACGAAAATCATGCAGGGAAGTGGGTGCGAGAGTGGAGCGGTGACTGTCATTGTTCACTCGGTCTCTGTTCATCGAGTGGGCCCGATGTAGATGGGATGGAGGAGGGAGCCAGGGACGGGGGCAAGATTTCAAGCACCAATAGAACTTTGTGTAGTGATGGCTCAATCTTGGCCTTTCGGCTGCTCTTGCAGAGGAATTGTCCAGGAGCCCTAGCCGGAGGAGAAAGTGGCAGAGGTGGACCTGAGCAGCTTGGGCATCCTTCTAAGCGGGCGTGAGCATTCCTCAGCTTTCTGGCTGCTCCGTCACTGGCTGTGAGTAAGCGGTGAGTGCTTTGAATTCCTCATCTGTACTCGCTGTGGTATTCTTCACGGGCCGTGTGCTTCGTCGTTTGGTACGGGGCTCCGTGGGGTTTAGGCTGCGGAAGGGACCAGAGTTCCGCCGTGCACAGTGACTATGTCGGGCGCTTTTTAGTTGGAATTCTAAAGGTGTAAGCGTGGGTGGGTGGGGGAGGGCAGAGGGGGAGCCCCGCCGTGTGGGAGAGGCGAAAAGAAGAGATTACACGACATTGGCAACTGAGATGGTAACGTCCTTGTTTTTTCCCATTGTGCTGGCTTTAGTACCAAGGGAAAAGAAGTCACGCGTCAGAGTCTACTGCCCTCGTACGATGGAAAGTGAGTGAGCGCGACGAGATCGCGAGAGTGGGTGCCACGCAAAAGCCGTCCATCTGGGAGCGGAACAGTCGCCACACTCAGTGAGATAAGTGTCTGGTTTGGTGAGGGCTCTGCTCACGGCCCGTCTGGCTCCAGGTAGGGACACCCCGTTCGCTGGGCTTGGGTGTCTCAGAAAATGTTCCTGGCTAGCTGCGGTTACGAAGGAGACAAGCTCCCCAGTTTCTGTAGCTGCTCATTTCACTGGCCAGGAGCAGTGTGTCTTCCGCAGCGGAAGGTTGCATCCAGTACGATGATTCCAGGCGGTAGGTTGTTTGCCTTCCTCCCCTGTTTTTTCTTTCTCTTTCTCTTTCCTCTAGTATGTTGGCCAACACACACTCTCTCTGTCCTCTCCTCTGCTCGCCTCTCCCTGTGCCGTCTCCCTACATAGGACACGAGCAGGCGTGCATCCCCACAGGCTAGGTCTCGGGAGCCATGGAGAAGTAGGAGGGGACGAAAACCATGGGGTCAGTGGGCGCTACGGTGGAGCGGTGACTGTCTGTGTTTACGCAATCTCTGCTCATCGGATGAGGCTGATGTAGATGGGATTTGAGAGGGAGGCAGGGATGAGGCAAGATTTCACGCACCGCTAGAGCTTTGTGTAGTGACGGTTCATGCTTGGTGATTGCAGCTGTGTTCTCAGAGGAATTGTCCAGGAGCCCTAGCCCGAGGAGAAGGTGGCAGAAGTGGACCTGAGCTGCCTGGACATCCTTCTAAGCCGACATGAACGGTCCTCAGTTTTCTGCCTCCCGCATAACTTGCTGTGAGTAAGCTTTGAATTCCTCATCTGTACTCGCTGTAGTATTCGTCACAGGCCGTGTGGTAGAAGAGGCCGAAGAGGTAGGCAGGGACGGGGGCAAGAGTTCAAGCACCAATAGAGCTTTGAGTGGTGATGGTTCATGTTTGGTTTTTGCAGCTGCTCTCGCGGAGGAATTGTCCAGGAGCCCTAGCCCGAGGAGAAGCTGGCAGAAGTGGACCTGAGCTGCCTGGACATCCTTGGAATGGCATCCCAGCAGGGGGTTGAAACCCGTCACGGGGTGGGCCCCTGAGAAAAGACCTCTGCATCTAACCGGGGCACGGTAAGCTTGGGGGGATCCTTTGTGCCCTCCCAAGGAGTTGTCAGGTGCTATGGAAACTTCCTGAAGTACGGTAACTTCGTGGAGAGCAAGCAACTTGACGGTAACAAGAGATGCTTAGTCCTCAAGTGTCTTCCTTCTACATCACCGGGTGAGCTTCCCGTGGTCATGCCAGTCTAGTCGTCCTCTTTGAAGCAGGCCACGTTCAGTAGAGGACGTGAGCAGGGGTCTGAGAGTAGCCCTCGGCCTGTGTCTCCACTCACCAGGTTGCACCGCCCAGGGCATGTGGAGGGTCCAGGGCTCTGCACAGCACTCCGGACTGTGTGCATTCCCCCGTGTGGCCACCAGGTGTCGCCGTTGTTCCACGAGAGAAATGGTCTAAGCATTACTCCGAGTAGCAACTCGGTGTCACTGTTGCTCCATGACGGAAATGCGGCGTGTATTCCCGTGCGTGGCCGCATGCTGTCACTGTGGCTCCACGAGGGAAATGCTTTGTGCATTACCTGGATTGGCCACCCGGTGTCACTGTTGCTCCATGACAGAAACGCTTTGTGCATTACCGCGAGTGGCCACCCAGTGTCACTGTTGCTCCACGATGGAAATTCTTTGTGCATTACCGTGAGTGGCCACCCAGTGTCACTGTTGCTCCACGATGGAAATTCTTTGTGCATTACCTGCATTGTCCACTCGGTGTCACTGTTGCTCCATGAGGGAAATGCCTTGTGCATTACCGGCATTGTCCACTCGGTGTCACTGTTGCTCCATGAGGGAAATGCCTTGTGCATTACCTGCATTGTCCACTCGGTGTCTCTGTTGCTCCATGAGGGAAATGCCTTGTGCATTACCTGCATTGTCCACTCGGTGTCACTGTTGCTCCCCGAAGGAAATGCTTTGTGCGGTAGTCGGGGTGGCGACCCGTTGCTCTATGGAGAAAATCCTCTGTGTGCCATAACCCTGCCCTTCCACCGGCTGTTACTGTTGCTCCAGGGCAGCTGCACCCTGAGTTGCCCCTAAGGCTATGGCTATACTGGCATTGAAGAACAAAACTTTTTTGTCTTTCAGAGGTGTTAACCTCCCCCTCCCCTGAAAGACCAAAGCTTTGCCGCAACAAGTGCTACGCTCCTGCATAAGTGGCTGTGAGTAAGCGGTCAGTGCGTTGTATTTCTCATCTTTACTCACTGTAGTATTGTTCACAGGCCGTGTGCATCCTCATTGGGTACGGGGCTCTGTGGGATTAAGGCTGGGGACGAGCCAAAGTGTGCTGTGCAGAGCGACTACCTCGGATTCTGTCGCAAGGGGTGTTTTTGGCTGTAATGTTAAAGGTGCAATGGGAAGAGGGTGGAGGGCGGAGCCCCGCCGTGTGGGAGAGGAGAAAAGAAGAGGCTACGCGATGTTGCCGACTGAGATGGTAACTTCCTTGTTCCCCCCCCCCGCACCCTTGCTGGGTTCAGTACCAAGGAAAAAGCAATCACGCGTCAGAGTCTACTGCCCTCATGCGATGGAAAGCGAGGGAGAGCGACGAGACCGCGAGCGTTGTTGGCCAACCCACAAAAGACCGCGAGCGTCGTTAATGCCATGCAAAAGCCGTCCATCCGAGAGGGGAACAGCCGCCACTCTCAGTGAGATAAGTGTCTGTTTTGGTGATTGCTCTGCTCACGGCCCACCTTGCTCCTGGTAGGGACGCCCCGTTAGCTGGGGGCTGTGTTTGTAAGAAAAGGTTCCTGACTGGCTGGCTGTGGTTACGAGGGAAACAAGGTCCCCATTTTCTGGGGCTGATGATTTCTCTGGTCAGAAGCAGTGTGTCCTCTGCAGCAGAAGGTTGCGTCTAGTATAACCCTTGTCCGAAAGGTCATTTGCTTGCCTTTCTCCCATGTTTCTCTCTCTCTCTCTCTCTCTCTCTCTCTCTCTCTGTAGTGTGTTGGCCAACAAACAGTCTGTCTCTGTCTGTCTGTCTCTCTGTGTGTCCTTGCCTTTCCTTGTGCTCTTTCCCTTTGTAGGACGTGGGCGGATGCGTTAGCTTTGCACCCTCACAGGCTATGTCTCGGGAGCCGTAGGAGGGGATGCAGGGAAGTGGGTGCGAGAGTGGAGCGGTGACTGTCGGTGTTTACATCGGCCTCACTCGATGAACAGAGACCGAGTTGATAGGATGGAAGAGGGATTTCAAGCCCCAATAGAGCTTTGTGTAGCGATGGCTCACGCTTGGCTTTTCAGCTGCTCTTGCAGAGGAATCGTGCAGGAGCGCTAGCCGGAGGAGAATGTGGCAGAGGTGGAGCTGAACTGCCTGGACATCCTTCTAAGCAGCCATGAACAGTCCTCGGTTTTCTGCCTCCCGCATAACTTGCTGTGAGTAAACGGTCAGTGCTTTGAATTTCTCATCTTTACTCACTGTAGTATTCTTCACAGGCCGTGTGCATCCTCGTTAGGTACGGGGCTCTGTGGGATTAAGGCTGGGAAGTCTGCCTTGCAGAGCGACTGCGTCTGGTGCTGTTGCAAGGGGTGGCTTTGGTTGTAATGTTAACGGTGGAATGGGAAGTGAGCGGAGTGCGGAGCCCCGCCGCGTGGGAGAGACGAAAAGAAGTGCCTACACTACTTGGCCCACTGAGATGGTAACTGATTTGTTTGCCCCCCTTGTGCTGCGTTTAGTATGAAGGGAGAAGTCGCCACACAGGAGAGTCTAGTGCCTCCATGCGCTGGAAAGCGAGCGAGAGCGAGGAGACCACGAGCGTTGTTGGCCAGCCCACACAAGACCGCGAGCGGAAGAGCAGCGACTCTCGGTGCGAGACGTGTGTGGTTTGGTGAGGGCTCTGCTCTCGGCGCTCCTTGCTCCTGGCAGGGACGCCCCATTAGCTGCGTGCTGAGTTTGTAAGCAAATGTTCCTCGCTTGCTGGTTACGAGGTCCCCATTTTCAGGGGCGGATCATTTCTCTTTTCAGGAGCAGTATGTGTTCCGCAGCAGAAGGTTGCCTCTAGTAGGATGGCTCCAGGCGGTAAGTTACTGGCCTCTCTCCCTTTCCTGTAGTATGTTGGCAAACAGACGCTCTCTGTCTTCTGTTGTTCAACACACATGTAAGGCTTCTGGCAGTCAGAGTTGGCAGCACCAAGGGCCGGGTTGGGTATGTAGGGGACAGCGTGCAAAAGCGTCTCGAGCGCCCACCCAGTGACCTGGGAGAAATATCTATCAGTCCCCCCCCCGCTCCCCTGTAGGAGGCAATGCTTCCCCTGTGGCAAGCAGAGAGTGTGAGTGTAGCCCAAGGTTTTGAATGAGAGCGATGGAGCGAGCAAGAATGCAGCATTGTGTTTGGAAAAGAGCAGAAGAGGATTGGTAAGCAAGCCATGAGTGAGAAGAGGCACGCCATGAAATTGGTGGGTGTCGTCTCGCGTTGGTTGTTGAGTCCAGCCAGCACAAAGTCCAGCCCCGCAAAGTGTGTCCCGCCCCTGCCCCCGCCCCCGCCCAGTGGAGCGCCATGTTTGAAAAGTGAATGTGCAGAACCCCTTCCCCTCCCCTCCCCATCCAGATGAGGGAGGTAAAAGGGGCACCTTCTGTTGTGTAAGGGTGATCAGCCCAGCTGTGTAGCCCTCCCAGCAAACTGGCCCACTCCTGCTGCCATGCCGCAATCCCTGCCCCCAAAAGACAGCACTAAATGATGTGCACTGTTTACTAGGTTCCATACAGGAACACCTTTGTCCCAAGGTGAATCCAACTTATCAATTCTTAGACTCCTAACGAGATAAAAGTTAACTCTGACATTCCACAGCAGAGAGGGTAGGGGGTGCAATTGGTATCTAGGGCTGCCAGAAGGCACCCATACCAGCAGGTATAGACCTGTCCCCAGCCTCTCAATTCACTGGGTTTTGGAACGCATGGCCCCTGCCTAGCGAGTGCTGCTCAGGTGATGGCGAGATCCCCTCCATCATGAGAAAAGGCCACGTACAGTTCCACTGTCCTTGATTTACATAATCAGTAGAATACCAGTTTATTCTTCTTGCCCCAAGAACAGAAATTCCTGCCCCAATACATAAAACTGGGGATCCTACAGCAGCCCATAGTGACCAATTGGGGTATTACGGGCTCAGGCTAGGTGGGGTGGGTGAGCCTATGCAAATAAGATCAGCCCCTGGAGTTCACCACCAGATGTCAGGGTGGGGCTCATCCTGACTCTGCTTACACACACAAACTCTCTCTCTTCCTTCTCTTGTGCTGTCTCCCTTCGTAGGACACGGGGTCGGTGTGCATCCCCACAGGCTAGGTCTCGGGAGCCATGGAGAAGTAGGAGGGGACGAAAATCATGCAGGGAAGTGGGTGCGAGAGTGGAGCGGTGACTGTCATTGTTCACTCGGTCTCTGTTCATCGAGTGGGCCCGATGTAGATGGGATGGAGGAGGGAGCCAGGGACGGGGGCAAGATTTCAAGCACCAATAGAACTTTGTGTAGTGATGGCTCAATCTTGGCCTTTCGGCTGCTCTTGCAGAGGAATTGTCCAGGAGCCCTAGCCGGAGGAGAAAGTGGCAGAGGTGGACCTGAGCAGCTTGGGCATCCTTCTAAGCGGGCGTGAGCATTCCTCAGCTTTCTGGCTGCTCCGTCACTGGCTGTGAGTAAGCGGTGAGTGCTTTGAATTCCTCATCTGTACTCGCTGTGGTATTCTTCACGGGCCGTGTGCTTCGTCGTTTGGTACGGGGCTCCGTGGGGTTTAGGCTGCGGAAGGGACCAGAGTTCCGCCGTGCACAGTGACTATGTCGGGCGCTTTTTAGTTGGAATTCTAAAGGTGTAAGCGTGGGTGGGTGGGGGAGGGCAGAGGGGGAGCCCCGCCGTGTGGGAGAGGCGAAAAGAAGAGATTACACGACATTGGCAACTGAGATGGTAACGTCCTTGTTTTTTCCCATTGTGCTGGCTTTAGTACCAAGGGAAAAGAAGTCACGCGTCAGAGTCTACTGCCCTCGTACGATGGAAAGTGAGTGAGCGCGACGAGATCGCGAGAGTGGGTGCCACGCAAAAGCCGTCCATCTGGGAGCGGAACAGTCGCCACACTCAGTGAGATAAGTGTCTGGTTTGGTGAGGGCTCTGCTCACGGCCCGTCTGGCTCCAGGTAGGGACACCCCGTTCGCTGGGCTTGGGTGTCTCAGAAAATGTTCCTGGCTAGCTGCGGTTACGAAGGAGACAAGCTCCCCAGTTTCTGTAGCTGCTCATTTCACTGGCCAGGAGCAGTGTGTCTTCCGCAGCGGAAGGTTGCATCCAGTACGATGATTCCAGGCGGTAGGTTGTTTGCCTTCCTCCCCTGTTTTTTCTTTCTCTTTCTCTTTCCTCTAGTATGTTGGCCAACACACACTCTCTCTGTCCTCTCCTCTGCTCGCCTCTCCCTGTGCCGTCTCCCTACATAGGACACGAGCAGGCGTGCATCCCCACAGGCTAGGTCTCGGGAGCCATGGAGAAGTAGGAGGGGACGAAAACCATGGGGTCAGTGGGCGCTACGGTGGAGCGGTGACTGTCTGTGTTTACGCAATCTCTGCTCATCGGATGAGGCTGATGTAGATGGGATTTGAGAGGGAGGCAGGGATGAGGCAAGATTTCACGCACCGCTAGAGCTTTGTGTAGTGACGGTTCATGCTTGGTGATTGCAGCTGTGTTCTCAGAGGAATTGTCCAGGAGCCCTAGCCCGAGGAGAAGGTGGCAGAAGTGGACCTGAGCTGCCTGGACATCCTTCTAAGCCGACATGAACGGTCCTCAGTTTTCTGCCTCCCGCATAACTTGCTGTGAGTAAGCTTTGAATTCCTCATCTGTACTCGCTGTAGTATTCGTCACAGGCCGTGTGGTAGAAGAGGCCGAAGAGGTAGGCAGGGACGGGGGCAAGAGTTCAAGCACCAATAGAGCTTTGAGTGGTGATGGTTCATGTTTGGTTTTTGCAGCTGCTCTCGCGGAGGAATTGTCCAGGAGCCCTAGCCCGAGGAGAAGCTGGCAGAAGTGGACCTGAGCTGCCTGGACATCCTTGGAATGGCATCCCAGCAGGGGGTTGAAACCCGTCACGGGGTGGGCCCCTGAGAAAAGACCTCTGCATCTAACCGGGGCACGGTAAGCTTGGGGGGATCCTTTGTGCCCTCCCAAGGAGTTGTCAGGTGCTATGGAAACTTCCTGAAGTACGGTAACTTCGTGGAGAGCAAGCAACTTGACGGTAACAAGAGATGCTTAGTCCTCAAGTGTCTTCCTTCTACATCACCGGGTGAGCTTCCCGTGGTCATGCCAGTCTAGTCGTCCTCTTTGAAGCAGGCCACGTTCAGTAGAGGACGTGAGCAGGGGTCTGAGAGTAGCCCTCGGCCTGTGTCTCCACTCACCAGGTTGCACCGCCCAGGGCATGTGGAGGGTCCAGGGCTCTGCACAGCACTCCGGACTGTGTGCATTCCCCCGTGTGGCCACCAGGTGTCGCCGTTGTTCCACGAGAGAAATGGTCTAAGCATTACTCCGAGTAGCAACTCGGTGTCACTGTTGCTCCATGACGGAAATGCGGCGTGTATTCCCGTGCGTGGCCGCATGCTGTCACTGTGGCTCCACGAGGGAAATGCTTTGTGCATTACCTGGATTGGCCACCCGGTGTCACTGTTGCTCCATGACAGAAACGCTTTGTGCATTACCGCGAGTGGCCACCCAGTGTCACTGTTGCTCCACGATGGAAATTCTTTGTGCATTACCGTGAGTGGCCACCCAGTGTCACTGTTGCTCCACGATGGAAATTCTTTGTGCATTACCTGCATTGTCCACTCGGTGTCACTGTTGCTCCATGAGGGAAATGCCTTGTGCATTACCGGCATTGTCCACTCGGTGTCACTGTTGCTCCATGAGGGAAATGCCTTGTGCATTACCTGCATTGTCCACTCGGTGTCTCTGTTGCTCCATGAGGGAAATGCCTTGTGCATTACCTGCATTGTCCACTCGGTGTCACTGTTGCTCCCCGAAGGAAATGCTTTGTGCGGTAGTCGGGGTGGCGACCCGTTGCTCTATGGAGAAAATCCTCTGTGTGCCATAACCCTGCCCTTCCACCGGCTGTTACTGTTGCTCCAGGGCAGCTGCACCCTGAGTTGCCCCTAAGGCTATGGCTATACTGGCATTGAAGAACAAAACTTTTTTGTCTTTCAGAGGTGTTAACCTCCCCCTCCCCTGAAAGACCAAAGCTTTGCCGCAACAAGTGCTACGCTCCTGCATAAGTGGCTGTGAGTAAGCGGTCAGTGCGTTGTATTTCTCATCTTTACTCACTGTAGTATTGTTCACAGGCCGTGTGCATCCTCATTGGGTACGGGGCTCTGTGGGATTAAGGCTGGGGACGAGCCAAAGTGTGCTGTGCAGAGCGACTACCTCGGATTCTGTCGCAAGGGGTGTTTTTGGCTGTAATGTTAAAGGTGCAATGGGAAGAGGGTGGAGGGCGGAGCCCCGCCGTGTGGGAGAGGAGAAAAGAAGAGGCTACGCGATGTTGCCGACTGAGATGGTAACTTCCTTGTTCCCCCCCCCCGCACCCTTGCTGGGTTCAGTACCAAGGAAAAAGCAATCACGCGTCAGAGTCTACTGCCCTCATGCGATGGAAAGCGAGGGAGAGCGACGAGACCGCGAGCGTTGTTGGCCAACCCACAAAAGACCGCGAGCGTCGTTAATGCCATGCAAAAGCCGTCCATCCGAGAGGGGAACAGCCGCCACTCTCAGTGAGATAAGTGTCTGTTTTGGTGATTGCTCTGCTCACGGCCCACCTTGCTCCTGGTAGGGACGCCCCGTTAGCTGGGGGCTGTGTTTGTAAGAAAAGGTTCCTGACTGGCTGGCTGTGGTTACGAGGGAAACAAGGTCCCCATTTTCTGGGGCTGATGATTTCTCTGGTCAGAAGCAGTGTGTCCTCTGCAGCAGAAGGTTGCGTCTAGTATAACCCTTGTCCGAAAGGTCATTTGCTTGCCTTTCTCCCATGTTTCTCTCTCTCTCTCTCTCTCTCTCTCTCTCTCTCTGTAGTGTGTTGGCCAACAAACAGTCTGTCTCTGTCTGTCTGTCTCTCTGTGTGTCCTTGCCTTTCCTTGTGCTCTTTCCCTTTGTAGGACGTGGGCGGATGCGTTAGCTTTGCACCCTCACAGGCTATGTCTCGGGAGCCGTAGGAGGGGATGCAGGGAAGTGGGTGCGAGAGTGGAGCGGTGACTGTCGGTGTTTACATCGGCCTCACTCGATGAACAGAGACCGAGTTGATAGGATGGAAGAGGGATTTCAAGCCCCAATAGAGCTTTGTGTAGCGATGGCTCACGCTTGGCTTTTCAGCTGCTCTTGCAGAGGAATCGTGCAGGAGCGCTAGCCGGAGGAGAATGTGGCAGAGGTGGAGCTGAACTGCCTGGACATCCTTCTAAGCAGCCATGAACAGTCCTCGGTTTTCTGCCTCCCGCATAACTTGCTGTGAGTAAACGGTCAGTGCTTTGAATTTCTCATCTTTACTCACTGTAGTATTCTTCACAGGCCGTGTGCATCCTCGTTAGGTACGGGGCTCTGTGGGATTAAGGCTGGGAAGTCTGCCTTGCAGAGCGACTGCGTCTGGTGCTGTTGCAAGGGGTGGCTTTGGTTGTAATGTTAACGGTGGAATGGGAAGTGAGCGGAGTGCGGAGCCCCGCCGCGTGGGAGAGACGAAAAGAAGTGCCTACACTACTTGGCCCACTGAGATGGTAACTGATTTGTTTGCCCCCCTTGTGCTGCGTTTAGTATGAAGGGAGAAGTCGCCACACAGGAGAGTCTAGTGCCTCCATGCGCTGGAAAGCGAGCGAGAGCGAGGAGACCACGAGCGTTGTTGGCCAGCCCACACAAGACCGCGAGCGGAAGAGCAGCGACTCTCGGTGCGAGACGTGTGTGGTTTGGTGAGGGCTCTGCTCTCGGCGCTCCTTGCTCCTGGCAGGGACGCCCCATTAGCTGCGTGCTGAGTTTGTAAGCAAATGTTCCTCGCTTGCTGGTTACGAGGTCCCCATTTTCAGGGGCGGATCATTTCTCTTTTCAGGAGCAGTATGTGTTCCGCAGCAGAAGGTTGCCTCTAGTAGGATGGCTCCAGGCGGTAAGTTACTGGCCTCTCTCCCTTTCCTGTAGTATGTTGGCAAACAGACGCTCTCTGTCTTCTGTTGTTCAACACACATGTAAGGCTTCTGGCAGTCAGAGTTGGCAGCACCAAGGGCCGGGTTGGGTATGTAGGGGACAGCGTGCAAAAGCGTCTCGAGCGCCCACCCAGTGACCTGGGAGAAATATCTATCAGTCCCCCCCCCGCTCCCCTGTAGGAGGCAATGCTTCCCCTGTGGCAAGCAGAGAGTGTGAGTGTAGCCCAAGGTTTTGAATGAGAGCGATGGAGCGAGCAAGAATGCAGCATTGTGTTTGGAAAAGAGCAGAAGAGGATTGGTAAGCAAGCCATGAGTGAGAAGAGGCACGCCATGAAATTGGTGGGTGTCGTCTCGCGTTGGTTGTTGAGTCCAGCCAGCACAAAGTCCAGCCCCGCAAAGTGTGTCCCGCCCCTGCCCCCGCCCCCGCCCAGTGGAGCGCCATGTTTGAAAAGTGAATGTGCAGAACCCCTTCCCCTCCCCTCCCCATCCAGATGAGGGAGGTAAAAGGGGCACCTTCTGTTGTGTAAGGGTGATCAGCCCAGCTGTGTAGCCCTCCCAGCAAACTGGCCCACTCCTGCTGCCATGCCGCAATCCCTGCCCCCAAAAGACAGCACTAAATGATGTGCACTGTTTACTAGGTTCCATACAGGAACACCTTTGTCCCAAGGTGAATCCAACTTATCAATTCTTAGACTCCTAACGAGATAAAAGTTAACTCTGACATTCCACAGCAGAGAGGGTAGGGGGTGCAATTGGTATCTAGGGCTGCCAGAAGGCACCCATACCAGCAGGTATAGACCTGTCCCCAGCCTCTCAATTCACTGGGTTTTGGAACGCATGGCCCCTGCCTAGCGAGTGCTGCTCAGGTGATGGCGAGATCCCCTCCATCATGAGAAAAGGCCACGTACAGTTCCACTGTCCTTGATTTACATAATCAGTAGAATACCAGTTTATTCTTCTTGCCCCAAGAACAGAAATTCCTGCCCCAATACATAAAACTGGGGATCCTACAGCAGCCCATAGTGACCAATTGGGGTATTACGGGCTCAGGCTAGGTGGGGTGGGTGAGCCTATGCAAATAAGATCAGCCCCTGGAGTTCACCACCAGATGTCAGGGTGGGGCTCATCCTGACTCTGCTTACACACACAAACTCTCTCTCTTCCTTCTCTTGTGCTGTCTCCCTTCGTAGGACACGGGGTCGGTGTGCATCCCCACAGGCTAGGTCTCGGGAGCCATGGAGAAGTAGGAGGGGACGAAAATCATGCAGGGAAGTGGGTGCGAGAGTGGAGCGGTGACTGTCATTGTTCACTCGGTCTCTGTTCATCGAGTGGGCCCGATGTAGATGGGATGGAGGAGGGAGCCAGGGACGGGGGCAAGATTTCAAGCACCAATAGAACTTTGTGTAGTGATGGCTCAATCTTGGCCTTTCGGCTGCTCTTGCAGAGGAATTGTCCAGGAGCCCTAGCCGGAGGAGAAAGTGGCAGAGGTGGACCTGAGCAGCTTGGGCATCCTTCTAAGCGGGCGTGAGCATTCCTCAGCTTTCTGGCTGCTCCGTCACTGGCTGTGAGTAAGCGGTGAGTGCTTTGAATTCCTCATCTGTACTCGCTGTGGTATTCTTCACGGGCCGTGTGCTTCGTCGTTTGGTACGGGGCTCCGTGGGGTTTAGGCTGCGGAAGGGACCAGAGTTCCGCCGTGCACAGTGACTATGTCGGGCGCTTTTTAGTTGGAATTCTAAAGGTGTAAGCGTGGGTGGGTGGGGGAGGGCAGAGGGGGAGCCCCGCCGTGTGGGAGAGGCGAAAAGAAGAGATTACACGACATTGGCAACTGAGATGGTAACGTCCTTGTTTTTTCCCATTGTGCTGGCTTTAGTACCAAGGGAAAAGAAGTCACGCGTCAGAGTCTACTGCCCTCGTACGATGGAAAGTGAGTGAGCGCGACGAGATCGCGAGAGTGGGTGCCACGCAAAAGCCGTCCATCTGGGAGCGGAACAGTCGCCACACTCAGTGAGATAAGTGTCTGGTTTGGTGAGGGCTCTGCTCACGGCCCGTCTGGCTCCAGGTAGGGACACCCCGTTCGCTGGGCTTGGGTGTCTCAGAAAATGTTCCTGGCTAGCTGCGGTTACGAAGGAGACAAGCTCCCCAGTTTCTGTAGCTGCTCATTTCACTGGCCAGGAGCAGTGTGTCTTCCGCAGCGGAAGGTTGCATCCAGTACGATGATTCCAGGCGGTAGGTTGTTTGCCTTCCTCCCCTGTTTTTTCTTTCTCTTTCTCTTTCTCTTTCCTCTAGTATGTTGGCCAACACACACTCTCTCTGTCCTCTCCTCTGCTCGCCTCTCCCTGTGCCGTCTCCCTACATAGGACACGAGCAGGCGTGCATCCCCACAGGCTAGGTCTCGGGAGCCATGGAGAAGTAGGAGGGGACGAAAACCATGGGGTCAGTGGGCGCTACGGTGGAGCGGTGACTGTCTGTGTTTACGCAATCTCTGCTCATCGGATGAGGCTGATGTAGATGGGATTTGAGAGGGAGGCAGGGATGAGGCAAGATTTCACGCACCGCTAGAGCTTTGTGTAGTGACGGTTCATGCTTGGTGATTGCAGCTGTGTTCTCAGAGGAATTGTCCAGGAGCCCTAGCCCGAGGAGAAGGTGGCAGAAGTGGACCTGAGCTGCCTGGACATCCTTCTAAGCCGACATGAACGGTCCTCAGTTTTCTGCCTCCCGCATAACTTGCTGTGAGTAAGCTTTGAATTCCTCATCTGTACTCGCTGTAGTATTCGTCACAGGCCGTGTGGTAGAAGAGGCCGAAGAGGTAGGCAGGGACGGGGGCAAGAGTTCAAGCACCAATAGAGCTTTGAGTGGTGATGGTTCATGTTTGGTTTTTGCAGCTGCTCTCGCGGAGGAATTGTCCAGGAGCCCTAGCCCGAGGAGAAGCTGGCAGAAGTGGACCTGAGCTGCCTGGACATCCTTGGAATGGCATCCCAGCAGGGGGTTGAAACCCGTCACGGGGTGGGCCCCTGAGAAAAGACCTCTGCATCTAACCGGGGCACGGTAAGCTTGGGGGGATCCTTTGTGCCCTCCCAAGGAGTTGTCAGGTGCTATGGAAACTTCCTGAAGTACGGTAACTTCGTGGAGAGCAAGCAACTTGACGGTAACAAGAGATGCTTAGTCCTCAAGTGTCTTCCTTCTACATCACCGGGTGAGCTTCCCGTGGTCATGCCAGTCTAGTCGTCCTCTTTGAAGCAGGCCACGTTCAGTAGAGGACGTGAGCAGGGGTCTGAGAGTAGCCCTCGGCCTGTGTCTCCACTCACCAGGTTGCACCGCCCAGGGCATGTGGAGGGTCCAGGGCTCTGCACAGCACTCCGGACTGTGTGCATTCCCCCGTGTGGCCACCAGGTGTCGCCGTTGTTCCACGAGAGAAATGGTCTAAGCATTACTCCGAGTAGCAACTCGGTGTCACTGTTGCTCCATGACGGAAATGCGGCGTGTATTCCCGTGCGTGGCCGCATGCTGTCACTGTGGCTCCACGAGGGAAATGCTTTGTGCATTACCTGGATTGGCCACCCGGTGTCACTGTTGCTCCATGACAGAAACGCTTTGTGCATTACCGCGAGTGGCCACCCAGTGTCACTGTTGCTCCACGATGGAAATTCTTTGTGCATTACCGTGAGTGGCCACCCAGTGTCACTGTTGCTCCACGATGGAAATTCTTTGTGCATTACCTGCATTGTCCACTCGGTGTCACTGTTGCTCCATGAGGGAAATGCCTTGTGTATTACCGGCATTGTCCACTCGGTGTCACTGTTGCTCCATGAGGGAAATGCCTTGTGCATTACCTGCATTGTCCACTCGGTGTCTCTGTTGCTCCATGAGGGAAATGCCTTGTGCATTACCTGCATTGTCCACTCGGTGTCACTGTTGCTCCCCGAAGGAAATGCTTTGTGCGGTAGTCGGGGTGGCGACCCGTTGCTCTATGGAGAAAATCCTCTGTGTGCCATAACCCTGCCCTTCCACCGGCTGTTACTGTTGCTCCAGGGCAGCTGCACCCTGAGTTGCCCCTAAGGCTATGGCTATACTGGCATTGAAGAACAAAACTTTTTTGTCTTTCAGAGGTGTTAACCTCCCCCTCCCCTGAAAGACCAAAGCTTTGCCGCAACAAGTGCTACGCTCCTGCATAAGTGGCTGTGAGTAAGCGGTCAGTGCGTTGTATTTCTCATCTTTACTCACTGTAGTATTGTTCACAGGCCGTGTGCATCCTCATTGGGTACGGGGCTCTGTGGGATTAAGGCTGGGGACGAGCCAAAGTGTGCTGTGCAGAGCGACTACCTCGGATTCTGTCGCAAGGGGTGTTTTTGGCTGTAATGTTAAAGGTGCAATGGGAAGAGGGTGGAGGGCGGAGCCCCGCCGTGTGGGAGAGGAGAAAAGAAGAGGCTACGCGATGTTGCCGACTGAGATGGTAACTTCCTTGTTCCCCCCCCCCCGCACCCTTGCTGGGTTCAGTACCAAGGAAAAAGCAATCACGCGTCAGAGTCTACTGCCCTCATGCGATGGAAAGCGAGGGAGAGCGACGAGACCGCGAGCGTTGTTGGCCAACCCACAAAAGACCGCGAGCGTCGTTAATGCCATGCAAAAGCCGTCCATCCGAGAGGGGAACAGCCGCCACTCTCAGTGAGATAAGTGTCTGTTTTGGTGATTGCTCTGCTCACGGCCCACCTTGCTCCTGGTAGGGACGCCCCGTTAGCTGGGGGCTGTGTTTGTAAGAAAAGGTTCCTGACTGGCTGGCTGTGGTTACGAGGGAAACAAGGTCCCCATTTTCTGGGGCTGATGATTTCTCTGGTCAGAAGCAGTGTGTCCTCTGCAGCAGAAGGTTGCGTCTAGTATAACCCTTGTCCGAAAGGTCATTTGCTTGCCTTTCTCCCATGTTTCTCTCTCTCTCTCTCTCTCTCTCTCTCTCTCTCTGTAGTGTGTTGGCCAACAAACAGTCTGTCTCTGTCTGTCTGTCTCTCTGTGTGTCCTTGCCTTTCCTTGTGCTCTTTCCCTTTGTAGGACGTGGGCGGATGCGTTAGCTTTGCACCCTCACAGGCTATGTCTCGGGAGCCGTAGGAGGGGATGCAGGGAAGTGGGTGCGAGAGTGGAGCGGTGACTGTCGGTGTTTACATCGGCCTCACTCGATGAACAGAGACCGAGTTGATAGGATGGAAGAGGGATTTCAAGCCCCAATAGAGCTTTGTGTAGCGATGGCTCACACTTGGCTTTTCAGCTGCTCTTGCAGAGGAATCGTGCAGGAGCGCTAGCCGGAGGAGAATGTGGCAGAGGTGGAGCTGAACTGCCTGGACATCCTTCTAAGCAGCCATGAACAGTCCTCGGTTTTCTGCCTCCCGCATAACTTGCTGTGAGTAAACGGTCAGTGCTTTGAATTTCTCATCTTTACTCACTGTAGTATTCTTCACAGGCCGTGTGCATCCTCGTTAGGTACGGGGCTCTGTGGGATTAAGGCTGGGAAGTCTGCCTTGCAGAGCGACTGCGTCTGGTGCTGTTGCAAGGGGTGGCTTTGGTTGTAATGTTAACGGTGGAATGGGAAGTGAGCGGAGTGCGGAGCCCCGCCGCGTGGGAGAGACGAAAAGAAGTGCCTACACTACTTGGCCCACTGAGATGGTAACTGATTTGTTTGCCCCCCTTGTGCTGCGTTTAGTATGAAGGGAGAAGTCGCCACACAGGAGAGTCTAGTGCCTCCATGCGCTGGAAAGCGAGCGAGAGCGAGGAGACCACGAGCGTTGTTGGCCAGCCCACACAAGACCGCGAGCGGAAGAGCAGCGACTCTCGGTGCGAGACGTGTGTGGTTTGGTGAGGGCTCTGCTCTCGGCGCTCCTTGCTCCTGGCAGGGACGCCCCATTAGCTGCGTGCTGAGTTTGTAAGCAAATGTTCCTCGCTTGCTGGTTACGAGGTCCCCATTTTCAGGGGCGGATCATTTCTCTTTTCAGGAGCAGTATGTGTTCCGCAGCAGAAGGTTGCCTCTAGTAGGATGGCTCCAGGCGGTAAGTTACTGGCCTCTCTCCCTTTCCTGTAGTATGTTGGCAAACAGACGCTCTCTGTCTTCTGTTGTTCAACACACATGTAAGGCTTCTGGCAGTCAGAGTTGGCAGCACCAAGGGCCGGGTTGGGTATGTAGGGGACAGCGTGCAAAAGCGTCTCGAGCGCCCACCCAGTGACCTGGGAGAAATATCTATCAGTCCCCCCCCCGCTCCCCTGTAGGAGGCAATGCTTCCCCTGTGGCAAGCAGAGAGTGTGAGTGTAGCCCAAGGTTTTGAATGAGAGCGATGGAGCGAGCAAGAATGCAGCATTGTGTTTGGAAAAGAGCAGAAGAGGATTGGTAAGCAAGCCATGAGTGAGAAGAGGCACGCCATGAAATTGGTGGGTGTCGTCTCGCGTTGGTTGTTGAGTCCAGCCAGCACAAAGTCCAGCCCCGCAAAGTGTGTCCCGCCCCTGCCCCCGCCCCCGCCCAGTGGAGCGCCATGTTTGAAAAGTGAATGTGCAGAACCCCTTCCCCTCCCCTCCCCATCCAGATGAGGGAGGTAAAAGGGGCACCTTCTGTTGTGTAAGGGTGATCAGCCCAGCTGTGTAGCCCTCCCAGCAAACTGGCCCACTCCTGCTGCCATGCCGCAATCCCTGCCCCCAAAAGACAGCACTAAATGATGTGCACTGTTTACTAGGTTCCATACAGGAACACCTTTGTCCCAAGGTGAATCCAACTTATCAATTCTTAGACTCCTAACGAGATAAAAGTTAACTCTGACATTCCACAGCAGAGAGGGTAGGGGGTGCAATTGGTATCTAGGGCTGCCAGAAGGCACCCATACCAGCAGGTGTTGAGACCTGTCCCCAGCCTCTCAATTCACTGGGTTTTGGAACGCATGGCCCCTGCCTAGCGAGTGCTGCTCAGGTGATGGCGAGATCCCCTCCATCATGAGAAAAGGCCACGTACAGTTCCACTGTCCTTGATTTACATAATCAGTAGAATACCAGTTTATTCTTCTTGCCCCAAGAACAGAAATTCCTGCCCCAATACATAAAACTGGGGATCCTACAGCAGCCCATAGTGACCAATTGGGGTATTACGGGCTCAGGCTAGGTGGGGTGGGTGAGCCTATGCAAATAAGATCAGCCCCTGGAGTTCACCACCAGATGTCAGGGTGGGGCTCATCCTGACTCTGCTTACACACACAAACTCTCTCTCTTCCTTCTCTTGTGCTGTCTCCCTTCGTAGGACACGGGGTCGGTGTGCATCCCCACAGGCTAGGTCTCGGGAGCCATGGAGAAGTAGGAGGGGACGAAAATCATGCAGGGAAGTGGGTGCGAGAGTGGAGCGGTGACTGTCATTGTTCACTCGGTCTCTGTTCATCGAGTGGGCCCGATGTAGATGGGATGGAGGAGGGAGCCAGGGACGGGGGCAAGATTTCAAGCACCAATAGAACTTTGTGTAGTGATGGCTCAATCTTGGCCTTTCGGCTGCTCTTGCAGAGGAATTGTCCAGGAGCCCTAGCCGGAGGAGAAAGTGGCAGAGGTGGACCTGAGCAGCTTGGGCATCCTTCTAAGCGGGCGTGAGCATTCCTCAGCTTTCTGGCTGCTCCGTCACTGGCTGTGAGTAAGCGGTGAGTGCTTTGAATTCCTCATCTGTACTCGCTGTGGTATTCTTCACGGGCCGTGTGCTTCGTCGTTTGGTACGGGGCTCCGTGGGGTTTAGGCTGCGGAAGGGACCAGAGTTCCGCCGTGCACAGTGACTATGTCGGGCGCTTTTTAGTTGGAATTCTAAAGGTGTAAGCGTGGGTGGGTGGGGGAGGGCAGAGGGGGAGCCCCGCCGTGTGGGAGAGGCGAAAAGAAGAGATTACACGACATTGGCAACTGAGATGGTAACGTCCTTGTTTTTTCCCATTGTGCTGGCTTTAGTACCAAGGGAAAAGAAGTCACGCGTCAGAGTCTACTGCCCTCGTACGATGGAAAGTGAGTGAGCGCGACGAGATCGCGAGAGTGGGTGCCACGCAAAAGCCGTCCATCTGGGAGCGGAACAGTCGCCACACTCAGTGAGATAAGTGTCTGGTTTGGTGAGGGCTCTGCTCACGGCCCGTCTGGCTCCAGGTAGGGACACCCCGTTCGCTGGGCTTGGGTGTCTCAGAAAATGTTCCTGGCTAGCTGCGGTTACGAAGGAGACAAGCTCCCCAGTTTCTGTAGCTGCTCATTTCACTGGCCAGGAGCAGTGTGTCTTCCGCAGCGGAAGGTTGCATCCAGTACGATGATTCCAGGCGGTAGGTTGTTTGCCTTCCTCCCCTGTTTTTTCTTTCTCTTTCTCTTTCTCTTTCCTCTAGTATGTTGGCCAACACACACTCTCTCTGTCCTCTCCTCTGCTCGCCTCTCCCTGTGCCGTCTCCCTACATAGGACACGAGCAGGCGTGCATCCCCACAGGCTAGGTCTCGGGAGCCATGGAGAAGTAGGAGGGGACGAAAACCATGGGGTCAGTGGGCGCTACGGTGGAGCGGTGACTGTCTGTGTTTACGCAATCTCTGCTCATCGGATGAGGCTGATGTAGATGGGATTTGAGAGGGAGGCAGGGATGAGGCAAGATTTCACGCACCGCTAGAGCTTTGTGTAGTGACGGTTCATGCTTGGTGATTGCAGCTGTGTTCTCAGAGGAATTGTCCAGGAGCCCTAGCCCGAGGAGAAGGTGGCAGAAGTGGACCTGAGCTGCCTGGACATCCTTCTAAGCCGACATGAACGGTCCTCAGTTTTCTGCCTCCCGCATAACTTGCTGTGAGTAAGCTTTGAATTCCTCATCTGTACTCGCTGTAGTATTCGTCACAGGCCGTGTGGTAGAAGAGGCCGAAGAGGTAGGCAGGGACGGGGGCAAGAGTTCAAGCACCAATAGAGCTTTGAGTGGTGATGGTTCATGTTTGGTTTTTGCAGCTGCTCTCGCGGAGGAATTGTCCAGGAGCCCTAGCCCGAGGAGAAGCTGGCAGAAGTGGACCTGAGCTGCCTGGACATCCTTGGAATGGCATCCCAGCAGGGGGTTGAAACCCGTCACGGGGTGGGCCCCTGAGAAAAGACCTCTGCATCTAACCGGGGCACGGTAAGCTTGGGGGGATCCTTTGTGCCCTCCCAAGGAGTTGTCAGGTGCTATGGAAACTTCCTGAAGTACGGTAACTTCGTGGAGAGCAAGCAACTTGACGGTAACAAGAGATGCTTAGTCCTCAAGTGTCTTCCTTCTACATCACCGGGTGAGCTTCCCGTGGTCATGCCAGTCTAGTCGTCCTCTTTGAAGCAGGCCACGTTCAGTAGAGGACGTGAGCAGGGGTCTGAGAGTAGCCCTCGGCCTGTGTCTCCACTCACCAGGTTGCACCGCCCAGGGCATGTGGAGGGTCCAGGGCTCTGCACAGCACTCCGGACTGTGTGCATTCCCCCGTGTGGCCACCAGGTGTCGCCGTTGTTCCACGAGAGAAATGGTCTAAGCATTACTCCGAGTAGCAACTCGGTGTCACTGTTGCTCCATGACGGAAATGCGGCGTGTATTCCCGTGCGTGGCCGCATGCTGTCACTGTGGCTCCACGAGGGAAATGCTTTGTGCATTACCTGGATTGGCCACCCGGTGTCACTGTTGCTCCATGACAGAAACGCTTTGTGCATTACCGCGAGTGGCCACCCAGTGTCACTGTTGCTCCACGATGGAAATTCTTTGTGCATTACCGTGAGTGGCCACCCAGTGTCACTGTTGCTCCACGATGGAAATTCTTTGTGCATTACCTGCATTGTCCACTCGGTGTCACTGTTGCTCCATGAGGGAAATGCCTTGTGTATTACCGGCATTGTCCACTCGGTGTCACTGTTGCTCCATGAGGGAAATGCCTTGTGCATTACCTGCATTGTCCACTCGGTGTCTCTGTTGCTCCATGAGGGAAATGCCTTGTGCATTACCTGCATTGTCCACTCGGTGTCACTGTTGCTCCCCGAAGGAAATGCTTTGTGCGGTAGTCGGGGTGGCGACCCGTTGCTCTATGGAGAAAATCCTCTGTGTGCCATAACCCTGCCCTTCCACCGGCTGTTACTGTTGCTCCAGGGCAGCTGCACCCTGAGTTGCCCCTAAGGCTATGGCTATACTGGCATTGAAGAACAAAACTTTTTTGTCTTTCAGAGGTGTTAACCTCCCCCTCCCCTGAAAGACCAAAGCTTTGCCGCAACAAGTGCTACGCTCCTGCATAAGTGGCTGTGAGTAAGCGGTCAGTGCGTTGTATTTCTCATCTTTACTCACTGTAGTATTGTTCACAGGCCGTGTGCATCCTCATTGGGTACGGGGCTCTGTGGGATTAAGGCTGGGGACGAGCCAAAGTGTGCTGTGCAGAGCGACTACCTCGGATTCTGTCGCAAGGGGTGTTTTTGGCTGTAATGTTAAAGGTGCAATGGGAAGAGGGTGGAGGGCGGAGCCCCGCCGTGTGGGAGAGGAGAAAAGAAGAGGCTACGCGATGTTGCCGACTGAGATGGTAACTTCCTTGTTCCCCCCCCCCCGCACCCTTGCTGGGTTCAGTACCAAGGAAAAAGCAATCACGCGTCAGAGTCTACTGCCCTCATGCGATGGAAAGCGAGGGAGAGCGACGAGACCGCGAGCGTTGTTGGCCAACCCACAAAAGACCGCGAGCGTCGTTAATGCCATGCAAAAGCCGTCCATCCGAGAGGGGAACAGCCGCCACTCTCAGTGAGATAAGTGTCTGTTTTGGTGATTGCTCTGCTCACGGCCCACCTTGCTCCTGGTAGGGACGCCCCGTTAGCTGGGGGCTGTGTTTGTAAGAAAAGGTTCCTGACTGGCTGGCTGTGGTTACGAGGGAAACAAGGTCCCCATTTTCTGGGGCTGATGATTTCTCTGGTCAGAAGCAGTGTGTCCTCTGCAGCAGAAGGTTGCGTCTAGTATAACCCTTGTCCGAAAGGTCATTTGCTTGCCTTTCTCCCATGTTTCTCTCTCTCTCTCTCTCTCTCTCTCTCTCTCTCTGTAGTGTGTTGGCCAACAAACAGTCTGTCTCTGTCTGTCTGTCTCTCTGTGTGTCCTTGCCTTTCCTTGTGCTCTTTCCCTTTGTAGGACGTGGGCGGATGCGTTAGCTTTGCACCCTCACAGGCTATGTCTCGGGAGCCGTAGGAGGGGATGCAGGGAAGTGGGTGCGAGAGTGGAGCGGTGACTGTCGGTGTTTACATCGGCCTCACTCGATGAACAGAGACCGAGTTGATAGGATGGAAGAGGGATTTCAAGCCCCAATAGAGCTTTGTGTAGCGATGGCTCACACTTGGCTTTTCAGCTGCTCTTGCAGAGGAATCGTGCAGGAGCGCTAGCCGGAGGAGAATGTGGCAGAGGTGGAGCTGAACTGCCTGGACATCCTTCTAAGCAGCCATGAACAGTCCTCGGTTTTCTGCCTCCCGCATAACTTGCTGTGAGTAAACGGTCAGTGCTTTGAATTTCTCATCTTTACTCACTGTAGTATTCTTCACAGGCCGTGTGCATCCTCGTTAGGTACGGGGCTCTGTGGGATTAAGGCTGGGAAGTCTGCCTTGCAGAGCGACTGCGTCTGGTGCTGTTGCAAGGGGTGGCTTTGGTTGTAATGTTAACGGTGGAATGGGAAGTGGGCGGAGTGCGGAGCCCCGCCGCGTGGGAGAGACGAAAAGAAGTGCCTACACTACTTGGCCCACTGAGATGGTAACTGATTTGTTTGCCCCCCTTGTGCTGCGTTTAGTATGAAGGGAGAAGTCGCCACACAGGAGAGTCTAGTGCCTCCATGCGCTGGAAAGCGAGCGAGAGCGAGGAGACCACGAGCGTTGTTGGCCAGCCCACACAAGACCGCGAGCGGAAGAGCAGCGACTCTCGGTGCGAGACGTGTGTGGTTTGGTGAGGGCTCTGCTCTCGGCGCTCCTTGCTCCTGGCAGGGACGCCCCATTAGCTGCGTGCTGAGTTTGTAAGCAAATGTTCCTCGCTTGCTGGTTACGAGGTCCCCATTTTCAGGGGCGGATCATTTCTCTTTTCAGGAGCAGTATGTGTTCCGCAGCAGAAGGTTGCCTCTAGTAGGATGGCTCCAGGCGGTAAGTTACTGGCCTCTCTCCCTTTCCTGTAGTATGTTGGCAAACAGACGCTCTCTGTCTTCTGTTGTTCAACACACATGTAAGGCTTCTGGCAGTCAGAGTTGGCAGCACCAAGGGCCGGGTTGGGTATGTAGGGGACAGCGTGCAAAAGCGTCTCGAGCGCCCACCCAGTGACCTGGGAGAAATATCTATCAGTCCCCCCCCGCTCCCCTGTAGGAGGCAATGCTTCCCCTGTGGCAAGCAGAGAGTGTGAGTGTAGCCCAAGGTTTTGAATGAGAGCGATGGAGCGAGCAAGAATGCAGCATTGTGTTTGGAAAAGAGCAGAAGAGGATTGGTAAGCAAGCCATGAGTGAGAAGAGGCACGCCATGAAATTGGTGGGTGTCGTCTCGCGTTGGTTGTTGAGTCCAGCCAGCACAAAGTCCAGCCCCGCAAAGTGTGTCCCGCCCCTGCCCCCGCCCCCGCCCAGTGGAGCGCCATGTTTGAAAAGTGAATGTGCAGAACCCCCTCCCCTCCCCCATCCAGATGAGGGAGGTAAAAGGGGCACCTTCTGTTGTGTAAGGGTGATCAGCCCAGCTGTGTAGCCCTCCCAGCAAACTGGCCCACTCCTGCTGCCATGCCGCAATCCCTGCCCCCAAAAGACAGCACTAAATGATGTGCACTGTTTACTAGGTTCCATACAGGAACACCTTTGTCCCAAGGTGAATCCAACTTATCAATTCTTAGACTCCTAACGAGATAAAAGTTAACTCTGACATTCCACAGCAGAGAGGGTAGGGGGTGCAATTGGTATCTAGGGCTGCCAGAAGGCACCCATACCAGCAGGTGTTGAGACCTGTCCCCAGCCTCTCAATTCACTGGGTTTTGGAACGCATGGCCCCTGCCTAGCGAGTGCTGCTCAGGTGATGGCGAGATCCCCTCCATCATGAGAAAAGGCCACGTACAGTTCCACTGTCCTTGATTTACATAATCAGTAGAATACCAGTTTATTCTTCTTGCCCCAAGAACAGAAATTCCTGCCCCAATACATAAAACTGGGGATCCTACAGCAGCCCATAGTGACCAATTGGGGTATTACGGGCTCAGGCTAGGTGGGGTGGGTGAGCCTATGCAAATAAGATCAGCCCCTGGAGTTCACCACCAGATGTCAGGGTGGGGCTCATCCTGACTCTGCTTACACACACAAACTCTCTCTCTTCCTTCTCTTGTGCTGTCTCCCTTCGTAGGACACGGGGTCGGTGTGCATCCCCACAGGCTAGGTCTCGGGAGCCATGGAGAAGTAGGAGGGGACGAAAATCATGCAGGGAAGTGGGTGCGAGAGTGGAGCGGTGACTGTCATTGTTCACTCGGTCTCTGTTCATCGAGTGGGCCCGATGTAGATGGGATGGAGGAGGGAGCCAGGGACGGGGGCAAGATTTCAAGCACCAATAGAACTTTGTGTAGTGATGGCTCAATCTTGGCCTTTCGGCTGCTCTTGCAGAGGAATTGTCCAGGAGCCCTAGCCGGAGGAGAAAGTGGCAGAGGTGGACCTGAGCAGCTTGGGCATCCTTCTAAGCGGGCGTGAGCATTCCTCAGCTTTCTGGCTGCTCCGTCACTGGCTGTGAGTAAGCGGTGAGTGCTTTGAATTCCTCATCTGTACTCGCTGTGGTATTCTTCACGGGCCGTGTGCTTCGTCGTTTGGTACGGGGCTCCGTGGGGTTTAGGCTGCGGAAGGGACCAGAGTTCCGCTGTGCACAGTGACTATGTCGGGCGCTTTTTAGTTGGAATTCTAAAGGTGTAAGCGTGGGTGGGTGGGGGAGGGCAGAGGGGGAGCCCCGCCGTGTGGGAGAGGCGAAAAGAAGAGATTACACGACATTGGCAACTGAGATGGTAACGTCCTTGTTTTTTCCCATTGTGCTGGCTTTAGTACCAAGGGAAAAGAAGTCACGCGTCAGAGTCTACTGCCCTCGTACGATGGAAAGTGAGTGAGCGCGACGAGATCGCGAGAGTGGGTGCCACGCAAAAGCCGTCCATCTGGGAGCGGAACAGTCGCCACACTCAGTGAGATAAGTGTCTGGTTTGGTGAGGGCTCTGCTCACGGCCCGTCTGGCTCCAGGTAGGGACACCCCGTTCGCTGGGCTTGGGTGTCTCAGAAAATGTTCCTGGCTAGCTGCGGTTACGAAGGAGACAAGCTCCCCAGTTTCTGTAGCTGCTCATTTCACTGGCCAGGAGCAGTGTGTCTTCCGCAGCGGAAGGTTGCATCCAGTACGATGATTCCAGGCGGTAGGTTGTTTGCCTTCCTCCCCTGTTTTTTCTTTCTCTTTCTCTTTCTCTTTCCTCTAGTATGTTGGCCAACACACACTCTCTCTGTCCTCTCCTCTGCTCGCCTCTCCCTGTGCCGTCTCCCTACATAGGACACGAGCAGGCGTGCATCCCCACAGGCTAGGTCTCGGGAGCCATGGAGAAGTAGGAGGGGACGAAAACCATGGGGTCAGTGGGCGCTACGGTGGAGCGGTGACTGTCTGTGTTTACGCAATCTCTGCTCATCGGATGAGGCTGATGTAGATGGGATTTGAGAGGGAGGCAGGGATGAGGCAAGATTTCACGCACCGCTAGAGCTTTGTGTAGTGACGGTTCATGCTTGGTGATTGCAGCTGTGTTCTCAGAGGAATTGTCCAGGAGCCCTAGCCCGAGGAGAAGGTGGCAGAAGTGGACCTGAGCTGCCTGGACATCCTTCTAAGCCGACATGAACGGTCCTCAGTTTTCTGCCTCCCGCATAACTTGCTGTGAGTAAGCTTTGAATTCCTCATCTGTACTCGCTGTAGTATTCGTCACAGGCCGTGTGGTAGAAGAGGCCGAAGAGGTAGGCAGGGACGGGGGCAAGAGTTCAAGCACCAATAGAGCTTTGAGTGGTGATGGTTCATGTTTGGTTTTTGCAGCTGCTCTCGCGGAGGAATTGTCCAGGAGCCCTAGCCCGAGGAGAAGCTGGCAGAAGTGGACCTGAGCTGCCTGGACATCCTTGGAATGGCATCCCAGCAGGGGGTTGAAACCCGTCACGGGGTGGGCCCCTGAGAAAAGACCTCTGCATCTAACCGGGGCACGGTAAGCTTGGGGGGATCCTTTGTGCCCTCCCAAGGAGTTGTCAGGTGCTATGGAAACTTCCTGAAGTACGGTAACTTCGTGGAGAGCAAGCAACTTGACGGTAACAAGAGATGCTTAGTCCTCAAGTGTCTTCCTTCTACATCACCGGGTGAGCTTCCCGTGGTCATGCCAGTCTAGTCGTCCTCTTTGAAGCAGGCCACGTTCAGTAGAGGACGTGAGCAGGGGTCTGAGAGTAGCCCTCGGCCTGTGTCTCCACTCACCAGGTTGCACCGCCCAGGGCATGTGGAGGGTCCAGGGCTCTGCACAGCACTCCGGACTGTGTGCATTCCCCCGTGTGGCCACCAGGTGTCGCCGTTGTTCCACGAGAGAAATGGTCTAAGCATTACTCCGAGTAGCAACTCGGTGTCACTGTTGCTCCATGACGGAAATGCGGCGTGTATTCCCGTGCGTGGCCGCATGCTGTCACTGTGGCTCCACGAGGGAAATGCTTTGTGCATTACCTGGATTGGCCACCCGGTGTCACTGTTGCTCCATGACAGAAACGCTTTGTGCATTACCGCGAGTGGCCACCCAGTGTCACTGTTGCTCCACGATGGAAATTCTTTGTGCATTACCGTGAGTGGCCACCCAGTGTCACTGTTGCTCCACGATGGAAATTCTTTGTGCATTACCGGCATTGTCCACTCGGTGTCACTGTTGCTCCATGAGGGAAATGCCTTGTGCATTACCTGCATTGTCCACTCGGTGTCTCTGTTGCTCCATGAGGGAAATGCCTTGTGCATTACCTGCATTGTCCACTCGGTGTCACTGTTGCTCCCCGAAGGAAATGCTTTGTGCGGTAGTCGGGGTGGCGACCCGTTGCTCTATGGAGAAAATCCTCTGTGTGCCATAACCCTGCCCTTCCACCGGCTGTTACTGTTGCTCCAGGGCAGCTGCACCCTGAGTTGCCCCTAAGGCTATGGCTATACTGGCATTGAAGAACAAAACTTTTTTGTCTTTCAGAGGTGTTAACCTCCCCCTCCCCTGAAAGACCAAAGCTTTGCCGCAACAAGTGCTACGCTCCTGCATAAGTGGCTGTGAGTAAGCGGTCAGTGCGTTGTATTTCTCATCTTTACTCACTGTAGTATTGTTCACAGGCCGTGTGCATCCTCATTGGGTACGGGGCTCTGTGGGATTAAGGCTGGGGACGAGCCAAAGTGTGCTGTGCAGAGCGACTACCTCGGATTCTGTCGCAAGGGGTGTTTTTGGCTGTAATGTTAAAGGTGCAATGGGAAGAGGGTGGAGGGCGGAGCCCCGCCGTGTGGGAGAGGAGAAAAGAAGAGGCTACGCGATGTTGCCGACTGAGATGGTAACTTCCTTGTTCCCCCCCCCCGCACCCTTGCTGGGTTCAGTACCAAGGAAAAAGCAATCACGCGTCAGAGTCTACTGCCCTCATGCGATGGAAAGCGAGGGAGAGCGACGAGACCGCGAGCGTTGTTGGCCAACCCACAAAAGACCGCGAGCGTCGTTAATGCCATGCAAAAGCCGTCCATCCGAGAGGGGAACAGCCGCCACTCTCAGTGAGATAAGTGTCTGTTTTGGTGATTGCTCTGCTCACGGCCCACCTTGCTCCTGGTAGGGACGCCCCGTTAGCTGGGGGCTGTGTTTGTAAGAAAAGGTTCCTGACTGGCTGGCTGTGGTTACGAGGGAAACAAGGTCCCCATTTTCTGGGGCTGATGATTTCTCTGGTCAGAAGCAGTGTGTCCTCTGCAGCAGAAGGTTGCGTCTAGTATAACCCTTGTCCGAAAGGTCATTTGCTTGCCTTTCTCCCATGTTTCTCTCTCTCTCTCTCTCTCTGTAGTGTGTTGGCCAACAAACAGTCTGTCTCTGTCTGTCTGTCTCTCTGTGTGTCCTTGCCTTTCCTTGTGCTCTTTCCCTTTGTAGGACGTGGGCGGATGCGTTAGCTTTGCACCCTCACAGGCTATGTCTCGGGAGCCGTAGGAGGGGATGCAGGGAAGTGGGTGCGAGAGTGGAGCGGTGAGTGTCGGTGTTTACATCGGCCTCACTCGATGAACAGAGACCGAGTTGATAGGATGGAAGAGGGATTTCAAGCCCCAATAGAGCTTTGTGTAGCGATGGCTCACGCTTGGCTTTTCAGCTGCTCTTGCAGAGGAATCGTGCAGGAGCGCTAGCCGGAGGAGAATGTGGCAGAGGTGGAGCTGAACTGCCTGGACATCCTTCTAAGCAGCCATGAACAGTCCTCGGTTTTCTGCCTCCCGCATAACTTGCTGTGAGTAAACGGTCAGTGCTTTGAATTTCTCATCTTTACTCACTGTAGTATTCTTCACAGGCCGTGTGCATCCTCGTTAGGTACGGGGCTCTGTGGGATTAAGGCTGGGAAGTCTGCCTTGCAGAGCGACTGCGTCTGGTGCTGTTGCAAGGGGTGGCTTTGGTTGTAATGTTAACGGTGGAATGGGAAGTGGGCGGAGTGCGGAGCCCCGCCGCGTGGGAGAGACGAAAAGAAGTGCCTACACTACTTGGCCCACTGAGATGGTAACTGATTTGTTTGCCCCCCTTGTGCTGCGTTTAGTATGAAGGGAGAAGTCGCCACACAGGAGAGTCTAGTGCCTCCATGCGCTGGAAAGCGAGCGAGAGCGAGGAGACCACGAGCGTTGTTGGCCAGCCCACACAAGACCGCGAGCGGAAGAGCAGCGACTCTCGGTGCGAGACGTGTGTGGTTTGGTGAGGGCTCTGCTCTCGGCGCTCCTTGCTCCTGGCAGGGACGCCCCATTAGCTGCGTGCTGAGTTTGTAAGCAAATGTTCCTCGCTTGCTGGTTACGAGGTCCCCATTTTCAGGGGCGGATCATTTCTCTTTTCAGGAGCAGTATGTGTTCCGCAGCAGAAGGTTGCCTCTAGTAGGATGGCTCCAGGCGGTAAGTTACTGGCCTCTCTCCCTTTCCTGTAGTATGTTGGCAAACAGACGCTCTCTGTCTTCTGTTGTTCAACACACATGTAAGGCTTCTGGCAGTCAGAGTTGGCAGCACCAAGGGCCGGGTTGGGTATGTAGGGGACAGCGTGCAAAAGCGTCTCGAGCGCCCACCCAGTGACCTGGGAGAAATATCTATCAGTCCCCCCCCGCTCCCCTGTAGGAGGCAATGCTTCCCCTGTGGCAAGCAGAGAGTGTGAGTGTAGCCCAAGGTTTTGAATGAGAGCGATGGAGCGAGCAAGAATGCAGCATTGTGTTTGGAAAAGAGCAGAAGAGGATTGGTAAGCAAGCCATGAGTGAGAAGAGGCACGCCATGAAATTGGTGGGTGTCGTCTCGCGTTGGTTGTTGAGTCCAGCCAGCACAAAGTCCAGCCCCGCAAAGTGTGTCCCGCCCCTGCCCCCGCCCCCGCCCAGTGGAGCGCCATGTTTGAAAAGTGAATGTGCAGAACCCCTTCCCCTCCCCTCCCCTCCCCCATCCAGATGAGGGAGGTAAAAGGGGCACCTTCTGTTGTGTAAGGGTGATCAGCCCAGCTGTGTAGCCCTCCCAGCAAACTGGCCCACTCCTGCTGCCATGCCGCAATCCCTGCCCCCAAAAGACAGCACTAAATGATGTGCACTGTTTACTAGGTTCCATACAGGAACACCTTTGTCCCAAGGTGAATCCAACTTATCAATTCTTAGACTCCTAACGAGATAAAAGTTAACTCTGACATTCCACAGCAGAGAGGGTAGGGGGTGCAATTGGTATCTAGGGCTGCCAGAAGGCACCCATACCAGCAGGTGTTGAGACCTGTCCCCAGCCTCTCAATTCACTGGGTTTTGGAACGCATGGCCCCTGCCTAGCGAGTGCTGCTCAGGTGATGGCGAGATCCCCTCCATCATGAGAAAAGGCCACGTACAGTTCCACTGTCCTTGATTTACATAATCAGTAGAATACCAGTTTATTCTTCTTGCCCCAAGAACAGAAATTCCTGCCCCAATACATAAAACTGGGGATCCTACAGCAGCCCATAGTGACCAATTGGGGTATTACGGGCTCAGGCTAGGTGGGGTGGGTGAGCCTATGCAAATAAGATCAGCCCCTGGAGTTCACCACCAGATGTCAGGGTGGGGCTCATCCTGACTCTGCTTACACACACAAACTCTCTCTCTTCCTTCTCTTGTGCTGTCTCCCTTCGTAGGACACGGGGTCGGTGTGCATCCCCACAGGCTAGGTCTCGGGAGCCATGGAGAAGTAGGAGGGGACGAAAATCATGCAGGGAAGTGGGTGCGAGAGTGGAGCGGTGACTGTCATTGTTCACTCGGTCTCTGTTCATCGAGTGGGCCCGATGTAGATGGGATGGAGGAGGGAGCCAGGGACGGGGGCAAGATTTCAAGCACCAATAGAACTTTGTGTAGTGATGGCTCAATCTTGGCCTTTCGGCTGCTCTTGCAGAGGAATTGTCCAGGAGCCCTAGCCGGAGGAGAAAGTGGCAGAGGTGGACCTGAGCAGCTTGGGCATCCTTCTAAGCGGGCGTGAGCATTCCTCAGCTTTCTGGCTGCTCCGTCACTGGCTGTGAGTAAGCGGTGAGTGCTTTGAATTCCTCATCTGTACTCGCTGTGGTATTCTTCACGGGCCGTGTGCTTCGTCGTTTGGTACGGGGCTCCGTGGGGTTTAGGCTGCGGAAGGGACCAGAGTTCCGCTGTGCACAGTGACTATGTCGGGCGCTTTTTAGTTGGAATTCTAAAGGTGTAAGCGTGGGTGGGTGGGGGAGGGCAGAGGGGGAGCCCCGCCGTGTGGGAGAGGCGAAAAGAAGAGATTACACGACATTGGCAACTGAGATGGTAACGTCCTTGTTTTTTCCCATTGTGCTGGCTTTAGTACCAAGGGAAAAGAAGTCACGCGTCAGAGTCTACTGCCCTCGTACGATGGAAAGTGAGTGAGCGCGACGAGATCGCGAGAGTGGGTGCCACGCAAAAGCCGTCCATCTGGGAGCGGAACAGTCGCCACACTCAGTGAGATAAGTGTCTGGTTTGGTGAGGGCTCTGCTCACGGCCCGTCTGGCTCCAGGTAGGGACACCCCGTTCGCTGGGCTTGGGTGTCTCAGAAAATGTTCCTGGCTAGCTGCGGTTACGAAGGAGACAAGCTCCCCAGTTTCTGTAGCTGCTCATTTCACTGGCCAGGAGCAGTGTGTCTTCCGCAGCGGAAGGTTGCATCCAGTACGATGATTCCAGGCGGTAGGTTGTTTGCCTTCCTCCCCTGTTTTTTCTTTCTCTTTCTCTTTCCTCTAGTATGTTGGCCAACACACACTCTCTCTGTCCTCTCCTCTGCTCGCCTCTCCCTGTGCCGTCTCCCTACATAGGACACGAGCAGGCGTGCATCCCCACAGGCTAGGTCTCGGGAGCCATGGAGAAGTAGGAGGGGACGAAAACCATGGGGTCAGTGGGCGCTACGGTGGAGCGGTGACTGTCTGTGTTTACGCAATCTCTGCTCATCGGATGAGGCTGATGTAGATGGGATTTGAGAGGGAGGCAGGGATGAGGCAAGATTTCACGCACCGCTAGAGCTTTGTGTAGTGACGGTTCATGCTTGGTGATTGCAGCTGTGTTCTCAGAGGAATTGTCCAGGAGCCCTAGCCCGAGGAGAAGGTGGCAGAAGTGGACCTGAGCTGCCTGGACATCCTTCTAAGCCGACATGAACGGTCCTCAGTTTTCTGCCTCCCGCATAACTTGCTGTGAGTAAGCTTTGAATTCCTCATCTGTACTCGCTGTAGTATTCGTCACAGGCCGTGTGGTAGAAGAGGCCGAAGAGGTAGGCAGGGACGGGGGCAAGAGTTCAAGCACCAATAGAGCTTTGAGTGGTGATGGTTCATGTTTGGTTTTTGCAGCTGCTCTCGCGGAGGAATTGTCCAGGAGCCCTAGCCCGAGGAGAAGCTGGCAGAAGTGGACCTGAGCTGCCTGGACATCCTTGGAATGGCATCCCAGCAGGGGGTTGAAACCCGTCACGGGGTGGGCCCCTGAGAAAAGACCTCTGCATCTAACCGGGGCACGGTAAGCTTGGGGGGATCCTTTGTGCCCTCCCAAGGAGTTGTCAGGTGCTATGGAAACTTCCTGAAGTACGGTAACTTCGTGGAGAGCAAGCAACTTGACGGTAACAAGAGATGCTTAGTCCTCAAGTGTCTTCCTTCTACATCACCGGGTGAGCTTCCCGTGGTCATGCCAGTCTAGTCGTCCTCTTTGAAGCAGGCCACGTTCAGTAGAGGACGTGAGCAGGGGTCTGAGAGTAGCCCTCGGCCTGTGTCTCCACTCACCAGGTTGCACCGCCCAGGGCATGTGGAGGGTCCAGGGCTCTGCACAGCACTCCGGACTGTGTGCATTCCCCCGTGTGGCCACCAGGTGTCGCCGTTGTTCCACGAGAGAAATGGTCTAAGCATTACTCCGAGTAGCAACTCGGTGTCACTGTTGCTCCATGACGGAAATGCGGCGTGTATTCCCGTGCGTGGCCGCATGCTGTCACTGTGGCTCCACGAGGGAAATGCTTTGTGCATTACCTGGATTGGCCACCCGGTGTCACTGTTGCTCCATGACAGAAACGCTTTGTGCATTACCGCGAGTGGCCACCCAGTGTCACTGTTGCTCCACGATGGAAATTCTTTGTGCATTACCGTGAGTGGCCACCCAGTGTCACTGTTGCTCCACGATGGAAATTCTTTGTGCATTACCGGCATTGTCCACTCGGTGTCACTGTTGCTCCATGAGGGAAATGCCTTGTGCATTACCTGCATTGTCCACTCGGTGTCTCTGTTGCTCCATGAGGGAAATGCCTTGTGCATTACCTGCATTGTCCACTCGGTGTCACTGTTGCTCCCCGAAGGAAATGCTTTGTGCGGTAGTCGGGGTGGCGACCCGTTGCTCTATGGAGAAAATCCTCTGTGTGCCATAACCCTGCCCTTCCACCGGCTGTTACTGTTGCTCCAGGGCAGCTGCACCCTGAGTTGCCCCTAAGGCTATGGCTATACTGGCATTGAAGAACAAAACTTTTTTGTCTTTCAGAGGTGTTAACCTCCCCCTCCCCTGAAAGACCAAAGCTTTGCCGCAACAAGTGCTACGCTCCTGCATAAGTGGCTGTGAGTAAGCGGTCAGTGCGTTGTATTTCTCATCTTTACTCACTGTAGTATTGTTCACAGGCCGTGTGCATCCTCATTGGGTACGGGGCTCTGTGGGATTAAGGCTGGGGACGAGCCAAAGTGTGCTGTGCAGAGCGACTACCTCGGATTCTGTCGCAAGGGGTGTTTTTGGCTGTAATGTTAAAGGTGCAATGGGAAGAGGGTGGAGGGCGGAGCCCCGCCGTGTGGGAGAGGAGAAAAGAAGAGGCTACGCGATGTTGCCGACTGAGATGGTAACTTCCTTGTTCCCCCCCCCCGCACCCTTGCTGGGTTCAGTACCAAGGAAAAAGCAATCACGCGTCAGAGTCTACTGCCCTCATGCGATGGAAAGCGAGGGAGAGCGACGAGACCGCGAGCGTTGTTGGCCAACCCACAAAAGACCGCGAGCGTCGTTAATGCCATGCAAAAGCCGTCCATCCGAGAGGGGAACAGCCGCCACTCTCAGTGAGATAAGTGTCTGTTTTGGTGATTGCTCTGCTCACGGCCCACCTTGCTCCTGGTAGGGACGCCCCGTTAGCTGGGGGCTGTGTTTGTAAGAAAAGGTTCCTGACTGGCTGGCTGTGGTTACGAGGGAAACAAGGTCCCCATTTTCTGGGGCTGATGATTTCTCTGGTCAGAAGCAGTGTGTCCTCTGCAGCAGAAGGTTGCGTCTAGTATAACCCTTGTCCGAAAGGTCATTTGCTTGCCTTTCTCCCATGTTTCTCTCTCTCTCTCTCTCTCTGTAGTGTGTTGGCCAACAAACAGTCTGTCTCTGTCTGTCTGTCTCTCTGTGTGTCCTTGCCTTTCCTTGTGCTCTTTCCCTTTGTAGGACGTGGGCGGATGCGTTAGCTTTGCACCCTCACAGGCTATGTCTCGGGAGCCGTAGGAGGGGATGCAGGGAAGTGGGTGCGAGAGTGGAGCGGTGAGTGTCGGTGTTTACATCGGCCTCACTCGATGAACAGAGACCGAGTTGATAGGATGGAAGAGGGATTTCAAGCCCCAATAGAGCTTTGTGTAGCGATGGCTCACGCTTGGCTTTTCAGCTGCTCTTGCAGAGGAATCGTGCAGGAGCGCTAGCCGGAGGAGAATGTGGCAGAGGTGGAGCTGAACTGCCTGGACATCCTTCTAAGCAGCCATGAACAGTCCTCGGTTTTCTGCCTCCCGCATAACTTGCTGTGAGTAAACGGTCAGTGCTTTGAATTTCTCATCTTTACTCACTGTAGTATTCTTCACAGGCCGTGTGCATCCTCGTTAGGTACGGGGCTCTGTGGGATTAAGGCTGGGAAGTCTGCCTTGCAGAGCGACTGCGTCTGGTGCTGTTGCAAGGGGTGGCTTTGGTTGTAATGTTAACGGTGGAATGGGAAGTGGGCGGAGTGCGGAGCCCCGCCGCGTGGGAGAGACGAAAAGAAGTGCCTACACTACTTGGCCCACTGAGATGGTAACTGATTTGTTTGCCCCCCTTGTGCTGCGTTTAGTATGAAGGGAGAAGTCGCCACACAGGAGAGTCTAGTGCCTCCATGCGCTGGAAAGCGAGCGAGAGCGAGGAGACCACGAGCGTTGTTGGCCAGCCCACACAAGACCGCGAGCGGAAGAGCAGCGACTCTCGGTGCGAGACGTGTGTGGTTTGGTGAGGGCTCTGCTCTCGGCGCTCCTTGCTCCTGGCAGGGACGCCCCATTAGCTGCGTGCTGAGTTTGTAAGCAAATGTTCCTCGCTTGCTGGTTACGAGGTCCCCATTTTCAGGGGCGGATCATTTCTCTTTTCAGGAGCAGTATGTGTTCCGCAGCAGAAGGTTGCCTCTAGTAGGATGGCTCCAGGCGGTAAGTTACTGGCCTCTCTCCCTTTCCTGTAGTATGTTGGCAAACAGACGCTCTCTGTCTTCTGTTGTTCAACACACATGTAAGGCTTCTGGCAGTCAGAGTTGGCAGCACCAAGGGCCGGGTTGGGTATGTAGGGGACAGCGTGCAAAAGCGTCTCGAGCGCCCACCCAGTGACCTGGGAGAAATATCTATCAGTCCCCCCCCGCTCCCCTGTAGGAGGCAATGCTTCCCCTGTGGCAAGCAGAGAGTGTGAGTGTAGCCCAAGGTTTTGAATGAGAGCGATGGAGCGAGCAAGAATGCAGCATTGTGTTTGGAAAAGAGCAGAAGAGGATTGGTAAGCAAGCCATGAGTGAGAAGAGGCACGCCATGAAATTGGTGGGTGTCGTCTCGCGTTGGTTGTTGAGTCCAGCCAGCACAAAGTCCAGCCCCGCAAAGTGTGTCCCGCCCCTGCCCCCGCCCCCGCCCAGTGGAGCGCCATGTTTGAAAAGTGAATGTGCAGAACCCCTTCCCCTCCCCTCCCCTCCCCCATCCAGATGAGGGAGGTAAAAGGGGCACCTTCTGTTGTGTAAGGGTGATCAGCCCAGCTGTGTAGCCCTCCCAGCAAACTGGCCCACTCCTGCTGCCATGCCGCAATCCCTGCCCCCAAAAGACAGCACTAAATGATGTGCACTGTTTACTAGGTTCCATACAGGAACACCTTTGTCCCAAGGTGAATCCAACTTATCAATTCTTAGACTCCTAACGAGATAAAAGTTAACTCTGACATTCCACAGCAGAGAGGGTAGGGGGTGCAATTGGTATCTAGGGCTGCCAGAAGGCACCCATACCAGCAGGTGTTGAGACCTGTCCCCAGCCTCTCAATTCACTGGGTTTTGGAACGCATGGCCCCTGCCTAGCGAGTGCTGCTCAGGTGATGGCGAGATCCCCTCCATCATGAGAAAAGGCCACGTACAGTTCCACTGTCCTTGATTTACATAATCAGTAGAATACCAGTTTATTCTTCTTGCCCCAAGAACAGAAATTCCTGCCCCAATACATAAAACTGGGGATCCTACAGCAGCCCATAGTGACCAATTGGGGTATTACGGGCTCAGGCTAGGTGGGGTGGGTGAGCCTATGCAAATAAGATCAGCCCCTGGAGTTCACCACCAGATGTCAGGGTGGGGCTCATCCTGACTCTGCTTACACACACAAACTCTCTCTCTTCCTTCTCTTGTGCTGTCTCCCTTCGTAGGACACGGGGTCGGTGTGCATCCCCACAGGCTAGGTCTCGGGAGCCATGGAGAAGTAGGAGGGGACGAAAATCATGCAGGGAAGTGGGTGCGAGAGTGGAGCGGTGACTGTCATTGTTCACTCGGTCTCTGTTCATCGAGTGGGCCCGATGTAGATGGGATGGAGGAGGGAGCCAGGGACGGGGGCAAGATTTCAAGCACCAATAGAACTTTGTGTAGTGATGGCTCAATCTTGGCCTTTCGGCTGCTCTTGCAGAGGAATTGTCCAGGAGCCCTAGCCGGAGGAGAAAGTGGCAGAGGTGGACCTGAGCAGCTTGGGCATCCTTCTAAGCGGGCGTGAGCATTCCTCAGCTTTCTGGCTGCTCCGTCACTGGCTGTGAGTAAGCGGTGAGTGCTTTGAATTCCTCATCTGTACTCGCTGTGGTATTCTTCACGGGCCGTGTGCTTCGTCGTTTGGTACGGGGCTCCGTGGGGTTTAGGCTGCGGAAGGGACCAGAGTTCCGCTGTGCACAGTGACTATGTCGGGCGCTTTTTAGTTGGAATTCTAAAGGTGTAAGCGTGGGTGGGTGGGGGAGGGCAGAGGGGGAGCCCCGCCGTGTGGGAGAGGCGAAAAGAAGAGATTACACGACATTGGCAACTGAGATGGTAACGTCCTTGTTTTTTCCCATTGTGCTGGCTTTAGTACCAAGGGAAAAGAAGTCACGCGTCAGAGTCTACTGCCCTCGTACGATGGAAAGTGAGTGAGCGCGACGAGATCGCGAGAGTGGGTGCCACGCAAAAGCCGTCCATCTGGGAGCGGAACAGTCGCCACACTCAGTGAGATAAGTGTCTGGTTTGGTGAGGGCTCTGCTCACGGCCCGTCTGGCTCCAGGTAGGGACACCCCGTTCGCTGGGCTTGGGTGTCTCAGAAAATGTTCCTGGCTAGCTGCGGTTACGAAGGAGACAAGCTCCCCAGTTTCTGTAGCTGCTCATTTCACTGGCCAGGAGCAGTGTGTCTTCCGCAGCGGAAGGTTGCATCCAGTACGATGATTCCAGGCGGTAGGTTGTTTGCCTTCCTCCCCTGTTTTTTCTTTCTCTTTCTCTTTCTCTTTCCTCTAGTATGTTGGCCAACACACACTCTCTCTGTCCTCTCCTCTGCTCGCCTCTCCCTGTGCCGTCTCCCTACATAGGACACGAGCAGGCGTGCATCCCCACAGGCTAGGTCTCGGGAGCCATGGAGAAGTAGGAGGGGACGAAAACCATGGGGTCAGTGGGCGCTACGGTGGAGCGGTGACTGTCTGTGTTTACGCAATCTCTGCTCATCGGATGAGGCTGATGTAGATGGGATTTGAGAGGGAGGCAGGGATGAGGCAAGATTTCACGCACCGCTAGAGCTTTGTGTAGTGACGGTTCATGCTTGGTGATTGCAGCTGTGTTCTCAGAGGAATTGTCCAGGAGCCCTAGCCCGAGGAGAAGGTGGCAGAAGTGGACCTGAGCTGCCTGGACATCCTTCTAAGCCGACATGAACGGTCCTCAGTTTTCTGCCTCCCGCATAACTTGCTGTGAGTAAGCTTTGAATTCCTCATCTGTACTCGCTGTAGTATTCGTCACAGGCCGTGTGGTAGAAGAGGCCGAAGAGGTAGGCAGGGACGGGGGCAAGAGTTCAAGCACCAATAGAGCTTTGAGTGGTGATGGTTCATGTTTGGTTTTTGCAGCTGCTCTCGCGGAGGAATTGTCCAGGAGCCCTAGCCCGAGGAGAAGCTGGCAGAAGTGGACCTGAGCTGCCTGGACATCCTTGGAATGGCATCCCAGCAGGGGGTTGAAACCCGTCACGGGGTGGGCCCCTGAGAAAAGACCTCTGCATCTAACCGGGGCACGGTAAGCTTGGGGGGATCCTTTGTGCCCTCCCAAGGAGTTGTCAGGTGCTATGGAAACTTCCTGAAGTACGGTAACTTCGTGGAGAGCAAGCAACTTGACGGTAACAAGAGATGCTTAGTCCTCAAGTGTCTTCCTTCTACATCACCGGGTGAGCTTCCCGTGGTCATGCCAGTCTAGTCGTCCTCTTTGAAGCAGGCCACGTTCAGTAGAGGACGTGAGCAGGGGTCTGAGAGTAGCCCTCGGCCTGTGTCTCCACTCACCAGGTTGCACCGCCCAGGGCATGTGGAGGGTCCAGGGCTCTGCACAGCACTCCGGACTGTGTGCATTCCCCCGTGTGGCCACCAGGTGTCGCCGTTGTTCCACGAGAGAAATGGTCTAAGCATTACTCCGAGTAGCAACTCGGTGTCACTGTTGCTCCATGACGGAAATGCGGCGTGTATTCCCGTGCGTGGCCGCATGCTGTCACTGTGGCTCCACGAGGGAAATGCTTTGTGCATTACCTGGATTGGCCACCCGGTGTCACTGTTGCTCCATGACAGAAACGCTTTGTGCATTACCGCGAGTGGCCACCCAGTGTCACTGTTGCTCCACGATGGAAATTCTTTGTGCATTACCGTGAGTGGCCACCCAGTGTCACTGTTGCTCCACGATGGAAATTCTTTGTGCATTACCTGCATTGTCCACTCGGTGTCACTGTTGCTCCATGAGGGAAATGCCTTGTGTATTACCGGCATTGTCCACTCGGTGTCACTGTTGCTCCATGAGGGAAATGCCTTGTGCATTACCTGCATTGTCCACTCGGTGTCTCTGTTGCTCCATGAGGGAAATGCCTTGTGCATTACCTGCATTGTCCACTCGGTGTCACTGTTGCTCCCCGAAGGAAATGCTTTGTGCGGTAGTCGGGGTGGCGACCCGTTGCTCTATGGAGAAAATCCTCTGTGTGCCATAACCCTGCCCTTCCACCGGCTGTTACTGTTGCTCCAGGGCAGCTGCACCCTGAGTTGCCCCTAAGGCTATGGCTATACTGGCATTGAAGAACAAAACTTTTTTGTCTTTCAGAGGTGTTAACCTCCCCCTCCCCTGAAAGACCAAAGCTTTGCCGCAACAAGTGCTACGCTCCTGCATAAGTGGCTGTGAGTAAGCGGTCAGTGCGTTGTATTTCTCATCTTTACTCACTGTAGTATTGTTCACAGGCCGTGTGCATCCTCATTGGGTACGGGGCTCTGTGGGATTAAGGCTGGGGACGAGCCAAAGTGTGCTGTGCAGAGCGACTACCTCGGATTCTGTCGCAAGGGGTGTTTTTGGCTGTAATGTTAAAGGTGCAATGGGAAGAGGGTGGAGGGCGGAGCCCCGCCGTGTGGGAGAGGAGAAAAGAAGAGGCTACGCGATGTTGCCGACTGAGATGGTAACTTCCTTGTTCCCCCCCCCCGCACCCTTGCTGGGTTCAGTACCAAGGAAAAAGCAATCACGCGTCAGAGTCTACTGCCCTCATGCGATGGAAAGCGAGGGAGAGCGACGAGACCGCGAGCGTTGTTGGCCAACCCACAAAAGACCGCGAGCGTCGTTAATGCCATGCAAAAGCCGTCCATCCGAGAGGGGAACAGCCGCCACTCTCAGTGAGATAAGTGTCTGTTTTGGTGATTGCTCTGCTCACGGCCCACCTTGCTCCTGGTAGGGACGCCCCGTTAGCTGGGGGCTGTGTTTGTAAGAAAAGGTTCCTGACTGGCTGGCTGTGGTTACGAGGGAAACAAGGTCCCCATTTTCTGGGGCTGATGATTTCTCTGGTCAGAAGCAGTGTGTCCTCTGCAGCAGAAGGTTGCGTCTAGTATAACCCTTGTCCGAAAGGTCATTTGCTTGCCTTTCTCCCATGTTTCTCTCTCTCTCTCTCTCTCTCTCTCTCTCTCTCTGTAGTGTGTTGGCCAACAAACAGTCTGTCTCTGTCTGTCTGTCTCTCTGTGTGTCCTTGCCTTTCCTTGTGCTCTTTCCCTTTGTAGGACGTGGGCGGATGCGTTAGCTTTGCACCCTCACAGGCTATGTCTCGGGAGCCGTAGGAGGGGATGCAGGGAAGTGGGTGCGAGAGTGGAGCGGTGAGTGTCGGTGTTTACATCGGCCTCACTCGATGAACAGAGACCGAGTTGATAGGATGGAAGAGGGATTTCAAGCCCCAATAGAGCTTTGTGTAGCGATGGCTCACGCTTGGCTTTTCAGCTGCTCTTGCAGAGGAATCGTGCAGGAGCGCTAGCCGGAGGAGAATGTGGCAGAGGTGGAGCTGAACTGCCTGGACATCCTTCTAAGCAGCCATGAACAGTCCTCGGTTTTCTGCCTCCCGCATAACTTGCTGTGAGTAAACGGTCAGTGCTTTGAATTTCTCATCTTTACTCACTGTAGTATTCTTCACAGGCCGTGTGCATCCTCGTTAGGTACGGGGCTCTGTGGGATTAAGGCTGGGAAGTCTGCCTTGCAGAGCGACTGCGTCTGGTGCTGTTGCAAGGGGTGGCTTTGGTTGTAATGTTAACGGTGGAATGGGAAGTGGGCGGAGTGCGGAGCCCCGCCGCGTGGGAGAGACGAAAAGAAGTGCCTACACTACTTGGCCCACTGAGATGGTAACTGATTTGTTTGCCCCCCTTGTGCTGCGTTTAGTATGAAGGGAGAAGTCGCCACACAGGAGAGTCTAGTGCCTCCATGCGCTGGAAAGCGAGCGAGAGCGAGGAGACCACGAGCGTTGTTGGCCAGCCCACACAAGACCGCGAGCGGAAGAGCAGCGACTCTCGGTGCGAGACGTGTGTGGTTTGGTGAGGGCTCTGCTCTCGGCGCTCCTTGCTCCTGGCAGGGACGCCCCATTAGCTGCGTGCTGAGTTTGTAAGCAAATGTTCCTCGCTTGCTGGTTACGAGGTCCCCATTTTCAGGGGCGGATCATTTCTCTTTTCAGGAGCAGTATGTGTTCCGCAGCAGAAGGTTGCCTCTAGTAGGATGGCTCCAGGCGGTAAGTTACTGGCCTCTCTCCCTTTCCTGTAGTATGTTGGCAAACAGACGCTCTCTGTCTTCTGTTGTTCAACACACATGTAAGGCTTCTGGCAGTCAGAGTTGGCAGCACCAAGGGCCGGGTTGGGTATGTAGGGGACAGCGTGCAAAAGCGTCTCGAGCGCCCACCCAGTGACCTGGGAGAAATATCTATCAGTCCCCCCCCGCTCCCCTGTAGGAGGCAATGCTTCCCCTGTGGCAAGCAGAGAGTGTGAGTGTAGCCCAAGGTTTTGAATGAGAGCGATGGAGCGAGCAAGAATGCAGCATTGTGTTTGGAAAAGAGCAGAAGAGGATTGGTAAGCAAGCCATGAGTGAGAAGAGGCACGCCATGAAATTGGTGGGTGTCGTCTCGCGTTGGTTGTTGAGTCCAGCCAGCACAAAGTCCAGCCCCGCAAAGTGTGTCCCGCCCCTGCCCCCGCCCCCGCCCAGTGGAGCGCCATGTTTGAAAAGTGAATGTGCAGAACCCCTTCCCCTCCCCTCCCCTCCCCCATCCAGATGAGGGAGGTAAAAGGGGCACCTTCTGTTGTGTAAGGGTGATCAGCCCAGCTGTGTAGCCCTCCCAGCAAACTGGCCCACTCCTGCTGCCATGCCGCAATCCCTGCCCCCAAAAGACAGCACTAAATGATGTGCACTGTTTACTAGGTTCCATACAGGAACACCTTTGTCCCAAGGTGAATCCAACTTATCAATTCTTAGACTCCTAACGAGATAAAAGTTAACTCTGACATTCCACAGCAGAGAGGGTAGGGGGTGCAATTGGTATCTAGGGCTGCCAGAAGGCACCCATACCAGCAGGTGTTGAGACCTGTCCCCAGCCTCTCAATTCACTGGGTTTTGGAACGCATGGCCCCTGCCTAGCGAGTGCTGCTCAGGTGATGGCGAGATCCCCTCCATCATGAGAAAAGGCCACGTACAGTTCCACTGTCCTTGATTTACATAATCAGTAGAATACCAGTTTATTCTTCTTGCCCCAAGAACAGAAATTCCTGCCCCAATACATAAAACTGGGGATCCTACAGCAGCCCATAGTGACCAATTGGGGTATTACGGGCTCAGGCTAGGTGGGGTGGGTGAGCCTATGCAAATAAGATCAGCCCCTGGAGTTCACCACCAGATGTCAGGGTGGGGCTCATCCTGACTCTGCTTACACACACAAACTCTCTCTCTTCCTTCTCTTGTGCTGTCTCCCTTCGTAGGACACGGGGTCGGTGTGCATCCCCACAGGCTAGGTCTCGGGAGCCATGGAGAAGTAGGAGGGGACGAAAATCATGCAGGGAAGTGGGTGCGAGAGTGGAGCGGTGACTGTCATTGTTCACTCGGTCTCTGTTCATCGAGTGGGCCCGATGTAGATGGGATGGAGGAGGGAGCCAGGGACGGGGGCAAGATTTCAAGCACCAATAGAACTTTGTGTAGTGATGGCTCAATCTTGGCCTTTCGGCTGCTCTTGCAGAGGAATTGTCCAGGAGCCCTAGCCGGAGGAGAAAGTGGCAGAGGTGGACCTGAGCAGCTTGGGCATCCTTCTAAGCGGGCGTGAGCATTCCTCAGCTTTCTGGCTGCTCCGTCACTGGCTGTGAGTAAGCGGTGAGTGCTTTGAATTCCTCATCTGTACTCGCTGTGGTATTCTTCACGGGCCGTGTGCTTCGTCGTTTGGTACGGGGCTCCGTGGGGTTTAGGCTGCGGAAGGGACCAGAGTTCCGCCGTGCACAGTGACTATGTCGGGCGCTTTTTAGTTGGAATTCTAAAGGTGTAAGCGTGGGTGGGTGGGGGAGGGCAGAGGGGGAGCCCCGCCGTGTGGGAGAGGCGAAAAGAAGAGATTACACGACATTGGCAACTGAGATGGTAACGTCCTTGTTTTTTCCCATTGTGCTGGCTTTAGTACCAAGGGAAAAGAAGTCACGCGTCAGAGTCTACTGCCCTCGTACGATGGAAAGTGAGTGAGCGCGACGAGATCGCGAGAGTGGGTGCCACGCAAAAGCCGTCCATCTGGGAGCGGAACAGTCGCCACACTCAGTGAGATAAGTGTCTGGTTTGGTGAGGGCTCTGCTCACGGCCCGTCTGGCTCCAGGTAGGGACACCCCGTTCGCTGGGCTTGGGTGTCTCAGAAAATGTTCCTGGCTAGCTGCGGTTACGAAGGAGACAAGCTCCCCAGTTTCTGTAGCTGCTCATTTCACTGGCCAGGAGCAGTGTGTCTTCCGCAGCGGAAGGTTGCATCCAGTACGATGATTCCAGGCGGTAGGTTGTTTGCCTTCCTCCCCTGTTTTTTCTTTCTCTTTCTCTTTCTCTTTCCTCTAGTATGTTGGCCAACACACACTCTCTCTGTCCTCTCCTCTGCTCGCCTCTCCCTGTGCCGTCTCCCTACATAGGACACGAGCAGGCGTGCATCCCCACAGGCTAGGTCTCGGGAGCCATGGAGAAGTAGGAGGGGACGAAAACCATGGGGTCAGTGGGCGCTACGGTGGAGCGGTGACTGTCTGTGTTTACGCAATCTCTGCTCATCGGATGAGGCTGATGTAGATGGGATTTGAGAGGGAGGCAGGGATGAGGCAAGATTTCACGCACCGCTAGAGCTTTGTGTAGTGACGGTTCATGCTTGGTGATTGCAGCTGTGTTCTCAGAGGAATTGTCCAGGAGCCCTAGCCCGAGGAGAAGGTGGCAGAAGTGGACCTGAGCTGCCTGGACATCCTTCTAAGCCGACATGAACGGTCCTCAGTTTTCTGCCTCCCGCATAACTTGCTGTGAGTAAGCTTTGAATTCCTCATCTGTACTCGCTGTAGTATTCGTCACAGGCCGTGTGGTAGAAGAGGCCGAAGAGGTAGGCAGGGACGGGGGCAAGAGTTCAAGCACCAATAGAGCTTTGAGTGGTGATGGTTCATGTTTGGTTTTTGCAGCTGCTCTCGCGGAGGAATTGTCCAGGAGCCCTAGCCCGAGGAGAAGCTGGCAGAAGTGGACCTGAGCTGCCTGGACATCCTTGGAATGGCATCCCAGCAGGGGGTTGAAACCCGTCACGGGGTGGGCCCCTGAGAAAAGACCTCTGCATCTAACCGGGGCACGGTAAGCTTGGGGGGATCCTTTGTGCCCTCCCAAGGAGTTGTCAGGTGCTATGGAAACTTCCTGAAGTACGGTAACTTCGTGGAGAGCAAGCAACTTGACGGTAACAAGAGATGCTTAGTCCTCAAGTGTCTTCCTTCTACATCACCGGGTGAGCTTCCCGTGGTCATGCCAGTCTAGTCGTCCTCTTTGAAGCAGGCCACGTTCAGTAGAGGACGTGAGCAGGGGTCTGAGAGTAGCCCTCGGCCTGTGTCTCCACTCACCAGGTTGCACCGCCCAGGGCATGTGGAGGGTCCAGGGCTCTGCACAGCACTCCGGACTGTGTGCATTCCCCCGTGTGGCCACCAGGTGTCGCCGTTGTTCCACGAGAGAAATGGTCTAAGCATTACTCCGAGTAGCAACTCGGTGTCACTGTTGCTCCATGACGGAAATGCGGCGTGTATTCCCGTGCGTGGCCGCATGCTGTCACTGTGGCTCCACGAGGGAAATGCTTTGTGCATTACCTGGATTGGCCACCCGGTGTCACTGTTGCTCCATGACAGAAACGCTTTGTGCATTACCGCGAGTGGCCACCCAGTGTCACTGTTGCTCCACGATGGAAATTCTTTGTGCATTACCGTGAGTGGCCACCCAGTGTCACTGTTGCTCCACGATGGAAATTCTTTGTGCATTACCTGCATTGTCCACTCGGTGTCACTGTTGCTCCATGAGGGAAATGCCTTGTGTATTACCGGCATTGTCCACTCGGTGTCACTGTTGCTCCATGAGGGAAATGCCTTGTGCATTACCTGCATTGTCCACTCGGTGTCTCTGTTGCTCCATGAGGGAAATGCCTTGTGCATTACCTGCATTGTCCACTCGGTGTCACTGTTGCTCCCCGAAGGAAATGCTTTGTGCGGTAGTCGGGGTGGCGACCCGTTGCTCTATGGAGAAAATCCTCTGTGTGCCATAACCCTGCCCTTCCACCGGCTGTTACTGTTGCTCCAGGGCAGCTGCACCCTGAGTTGCCCCTAAGGCTATGGCTATACTGGCATTGAAGAACAAAACTTTTTTGTCTTTCAGAGGTGTTAACCTCCCCCTCCCCTGAAAGACCAAAGCTTTGCCGCAACAAGTGCTACGCTCCTGCATAAGTGGCTGTGAGTAAGCGGTCAGTGCGTTGTATTTCTCATCTTTACTCACTGTAGTATTGTTCACAGGCCGTGTGCATCCTCATTGGGTACGGGGCTCTGTGGGATTAAGGCTGGGGACGAGCCAAAGTGTGCTGTGCAGAGCGACTACCTCGGATTCTGTCGCAAGGGGTGTTTTTGGCTGTAATGTTAAAGGTGCAATGGGAAGAGGGTGGAGGGCGGAGCCCCGCCGTGTGGGAGAGGAGAAAAGAAGAGGCTACGCGATGTTGCCGACTGAGATGGTAACTTCCTTGTTCCCCCCCCCCCGCACCCTTGCTGGGTTCAGTACCAAGGAAAAAGCAATCACGCGTCAGAGTCTACTGCCCTCATGCGATGGAAAGCGAGGGAGAGCGACGAGACCGCGAGCGTTGTTGGCCAACCCACAAAAGACCGCGAGCGTCGTTAATGCCATGCAAAAGCCGTCCATCCGAGAGGGGAACAGCCGCCACTCTCAGTGAGATAAGTGTCTGTTTTGGTGATTGCTCTGCTCACGGCCCACCTTGCTCCTGGTAGGGACGCCCCGTTAGCTGGGGGCTGTGTTTGTAAGAAAAGGTTCCTGACTGGCTGGCTGTGGTTACGAGGGAAACAAGGTCCCCATTTTCTGGGGCTGATGATTTCTCTGGTCAGAAGCAGTGTGTCCTCTGCAGCAGAAGGTTGCGTCTAGTATAACCCTTGTCCGAAAGGTCATTTGCTTGCCTTTCTCCCATGTTTCTCTCTCTCTCTCTCTCTCTCTCTCTCTCTCTCTGTAGTGTGTTGGCCAACAAACAGTCTGTCTCTGTCTGTCTGTCTCTCTGTGTGTCCTTGCCTTTCCTTGTGCTCTTTCCCTTTGTAGGACGTGGGCGGATGCGTTAGCTTTGCACCCTCACAGGCTATGTCTCGGGAGCCGTAGGAGGGGATGCAGGGAAGTGGGTGCGAGAGTGGAGCGGTGACTGTCGGTGTTTACATCGGCCTCACTCGATGAACAGAGACCGAGTTGATAGGATGGAAGAGGGATTTCAAGCCCCAATAGAGCTTTGTGTAGCGATGGCTCACGCTTGGCTTTTCAGCTGCTCTTGCAGAGGAATCGTGCAGGAGCGCTAGCCGGAGGAGAATGTGGCAGAGGTGGAGCTGAACTGCCTGGACATCCTTCTAAGCAGCCATGAACAGTCCTCGGTTTTCTGCCTCCCGCATAACTTGCTGTGAGTAAACGGTCAGTGCTTTGAATTTCTCATCTTTACTCACTGTAGTATTCTTCACAGGCCGTGTGCATCCTCGTTAGGTACGGGGCTCTGTGGGATTAAGGCTGGGAAGTCTGCCTTGCAGAGCGACTGCGTCTGGTGCTGTTGCAAGGGGTGGCTTTGGTTGTAATGTTAACGGTGGAATGGGAAGTGGGCGGAGTGCGGAGCCCCGCCGCGTGGGAGAGACGAAAAGAAGTGCCTACACTACTTGGCCCACTGAGATGGTAACTGATTTGTTTGCCCCCCTTGTGCTGCGTTTAGTATGAAGGGAGAAGTCGCCACACAGGAGAGTCTAGTGCCTCCATGCGCTGGAAAGCGAGCGAGAGCGAGGAGACCACGAGCGTTGTTGGCCAGCCCACACAAGACCGCGAGCGGAAGAGCAGCGACTCTCGGTGCGAGACGTGTGTGGTTTGGTGAGGGCTCTGCTCTCGGCGCTCCTTGCTCCTGGCAGGGACGCCCCATTAGCTGCGTGCTGAGTTTGTAAGCAAATGTTCCTCGCTTGCTGGTTACGAGGTCCCCATTTTCAGGGGCGGATCATTTCTCTTTTCAGGAGCAGTATGTGTTCCGCAGCAGAAGGTTGCCTCTAGTAGGATGGCTCCAGGCGGTAAGTTACTGGCCTCTCTCCCTTTCCTGTAGTATGTTGGCAAACAGACGCTCTCTGTCTTCTGTTGTTCAACACACATGTAAGGCTTCTGGCAGTCAGAGTTGGCAGCACCAAGGGCCGGGTTGGGTATGTAGGGGACAGCGTGCAAAAGCGTCTCGAGCGCCCACCCAGTGACCTGGGAGAAATATCTATCAGTCCCCCCCCGCTCCCCTGTAGGAGGCAATGCTTCCCCTGTGGCAAGCAGAGAGTGTGAGTGTAGCCCAAGGTTTTGAATGAGAGCGATGGAGCGAGCAAGAATGCAGCATTGTGTTTGGAAAAGAGCAGAAGAGGATTGGTAAGCAAGCCATGAGTGAGAAGAGGCACGCCATGAAATTGGTGGGTGTCGTCTCGCGTTGGTTGTTGAGTCCAGCCAGCACAAAGTCCAGCCCCGCAAAGTGTGTCCCGCCCCTGCCCCCGCCCCCGCCCAGTGGAGCGCCATGTTTGAAAAGTGAATGTGCAGAACCCCTTCCCCTCCCCTCCCCTCCCCTCCCCCATCCAGATGAGGGAGGTAAAAGGGGCACCTTCTGTTGTGTAAGGGTGATCAGCCCAGCTGTGTAGCCCTCCCAGCAAACTGGCCCACTCCTGCTGCCATGCCGCAATCCCTGCCCCCAAAAGACAGCACTAAATGATGTGCACTGTTTACTAGGTTCCATACAGGAACACCTTTGTCCCAAGGTGAATCCAACTTATCAATTCTTAGACTCCTAACGAGATAAAAGTTAACTCTGACATTCCACAGCAGAGAGGGTAGGGGGTGCAATTGGTATCTAGGGCTGCCAGAAGGCACCCATACCAGCAGGTGTTGAGACCTGTCCCCAGCCTCTCAATTCACTGGGTTTTGGAACGCATGGCCCCTGCCTAGCGAGTGCTGCTCAGGTGATGGCGAGATCCCCTCCATCATGAGAAAAGGCCACGTACAGTTCCACTGTCCTTGATTTACATAATCAGTAGAATACCAGTTTATTCTTCTTGCCCCAAGAACAGAAATTCCTGCCCCAATACATAAAACTGGGGATCCTACAGCAGCCCATAGTGACCAATTGGGGTATTACGGGCTCAGGCTAGGTGGGGTGGGTGAGCCTATGCAAATAAGATCAGCCCCTGGAGTTCACCACCAGATGTCAGGGTGGGGCTCATCCTGACTCTGCTTACACACACAAACTCTCTCTCTTCCTTCTCTTGTGCTGTCTCCCTTCGTAGGACACGGGGTCGGTGTGCATCCCCACAGGCTAGGTCTCGGGAGCCATGGAGAAGTAGGAGGGGACGAAAATCATGCAGGGAAGTGGGTGCGAGAGTGGAGCGGTGACTGTCATTGTTCACTCGGTCTCTGTTCATCGAGTGGGCCCGATGTAGATGGGATGGAGGAGGGAGCCAGGGACGGGGGCAAGATTTCAAGCACCAATAGAACTTTGTGTAGTGATGGCTCAATCTTGGCCTTTCGGCTGCTCTTGCAGAGGAATTGTCCAGGAGCCCTAGCCGGAGGAGAAAGTGGCAGAGGTGGACCTGAGCAGCTTGGGCATCCTTCTAAGCGGGCGTGAGCATTCCTCAGCTTTCTGGCTGCTCCGTCACTGGCTGTGAGTAAGCGGTGAGTGCTTTGAATTCCTCATCTGTACTCGCTGTGGTATTCTTCACGGGCCGTGTGCTTCGTCGTTTGGTACGGGGCTCCGTGGGGTTTAGGCTGCGGAAGGGACCAGAGTTCCGCTGTGCACAGTGACTATGTCGGGCGCTTTTTAGTTGGAATTCTAAAGGTGTAAGCGTGGGTGGGTGGGGGAGGGCAGAGGGGGAGCCCCGCCGTGTGGGAGAGGCGAAAAGAAGAGATTACACGACATTGGCAACTGAGATGGTAACGTCCTTGTTTTTTCCCATTGTGCTGGCTTTAGTACCAAGGGAAAAGAAGTCACGCGTCAGAGTCTACTGCCCTCGTACGATGGAAAGTGAGTGAGCGCGACGAGATCGCGAGAGTGGGTGCCACGCAAAAGCCGTCCATCTGGGAGCGGAACAGTCGCCACACTCAGTGAGATAAGTGTCTGGTTTGGTGAGGGCTCTGCTCACGGCCCGTCTGGCTCCAGGTAGGGACACCCCGTTCGCTGGGCTTGGGTGTCTCAGAAAATGTTCCTGGCTAGCTGCGGTTACGAAGGAGACAAGCTCCCCAGTTTCTGTAGCTGCTCATTTCACTGGCCAGGAGCAGTGTGTCTTCCGCAGCGGAAGGTTGCATCCAGTACGATGATTCCAGGCGGTAGGTTGTTTGCCTTCCTCCCCTGTTTTTTCTTTCTCTTTCTCTTTCTCTTTCCTCTAGTATGTTGGCCAACACACACTCTCTCTGTCCTCTCCTCTGCTCGCCTCTCCCTGTGCCGTCTCCCTACATAGGACACGAGCAGGCGTGCATCCCCACAGGCTAGGTCTCGGGAGCCATGGAGAAGTAGGAGGGGACGAAAACCATGGGGTCAGTGGGCGCTACGGTGGAGCGGTGACTGTCTGTGTTTACGCAATCTCTGCTCATCGGATGAGGCTGATGTAGATGGGATTTGAGAGGGAGGCAGGGATGAGGCAAGATTTCACGCACCGCTAGAGCTTTGTGTAGTGACGGTTCATGCTTGGTGATTGCAGCTGTGTTCTCAGAGGAATTGTCCAGGAGCCCTAGCCCGAGGAGAAGGTGGCAGAAGTGGACCTGAGCTGCCTGGACATCCTTCTAAGCCGACATGAACGGTCCTCAGTTTTCTGCCTCCCGCATAACTTGCTGTGAGTAAGCTTTGAATTCCTCATCTGTACTCGCTGTAGTATTCGTCACAGGCCGTGTGGTAGAAGAGGCCGAAGAGGTAGGCAGGGACGGGGGCAAGAGTTCAAGCACCAATAGAGCTTTGAGTGGTGATGGTTCATGTTTGGTTTTTGCAGCTGCTCTCGCGGAGGAATTGTCCAGGAGCCCTAGCCCGAGGAGAAGCTGGCAGAAGTGGAACCTGAGCTGCCTGGACATCCTTGGAATGGCATCCCAGCAGGGGGTTGAAACCCGTCACGGGGTGGGCCCCTGAGAAAGACCTCTGCATCTAACCGGGGCACGGTAAGCTTGGGGGGATCCTTTGTGCCCTCCCAAGGAGTTGTCAGGTGCTATGGAAACTTCCTGAAGTACGGTAACTTCGTGGAGAGCAAGCAACTTGACGGTAACAAGAGATGCTTAGTCCTCAAGTGTCTTCCTTCTACATCACCGGGTGAGCTTCCCGTGGTCATGCCAGTCTAGTCGTCCTCTTTGAAGCAGGCCACGTTCAGTAGAGGACGTGAGCAGGGGTCTGAGAGTAGCCCTCGGCCTGTGTCTCCACTCACCAGGTTGCACCGCCCAGGGCATGTGGAGGGTCCAGGGCTCTGCACAGCACTCCGGACTGTGTGCATTCCCCCGTGTGGCCACCAGGTGTCGCCGTTGTTCCACGAGAGAAATGGTCTAAGCATTACTCCGAGTAGCAACTCGGTGTCACTGTTGCTCCATGACGGAAATGCGGCGTGTATTCCCGTGCGTGGCCGCATGCTGTCACTGTGGCTCCACGAGGGAAATGCTTTGTGCATTACCTGGATTGGCCACCCGGTGTCACTGTTGCTCCATGACAGAAACGCTTTGTGCATTACCGCGAGTGGCCACCCAGTGTCACTGTTGCTCCACGATGGAAATTCTTTGTGCATTACCGTGAGTGGCCACCCAGTGTCACTGTTGCTCCACGATGGAAATTCTTTGTGCATTACCTGCATTGTCCACTCGGTGTCACTGTTGCTCCATGAGGGAAATGCCTTGTGTATTACCGGCATTGTCCACTCGGTGTCACTGTTGCTCCATGAGGGAAATGCCTTGTGCATTACCTGCATTGTCCACTCGGTGTCTCTGTTGCTCCATGAGGGAAATGCCTTGTGCATTACCTGCATTGTCCACTCGGTGTCACTGTTGCTCCCCGAAGGAAATGCTTTGTGCGGTAGTCGGGTGGCGACCCGTTGCTCTATGGAGAAAATCCTCTGTGTGCCATAACCCTGCCCTTCCACCGGCTGTTACTGTTGCTCCAGGGCAGCTGCACCCTGAGTTGCCCCTAAGGCTATGGCTATACTGGCATTGAAGAACAAAACTTTTTTGTCTTTCAGAGGTGTTAACCTCCCCCTCCCCTGAAAGACCAAAGCTTTGCCGCAACAAGTGCTACGCTCCTGCATAAGTGGCTGTGAGTAAGCGGTCAGTGCGTTGTATTTCTCATCTTTACTCACTGTAGTATTGTTCACAGGCCGTGTGCATCCTCATTGGGTACGGGGCTCTGTGGGATTAAGGCTGGGGACGAGCCAAAGTGTGCTGTGCAGAGCGACTACCTCGGATTCTGTCGCAAGGGGTGTTTTTGGCTGTAATGTTAAAGGTGCAATGGGAAGAGGGTGGAGGGCGGAGCCCCGCCGTGTGGGAGAGGAGAAAAGAAGAGGCTACGCGATGTTGCCGACTGAGATGGTAACTTCCTTGTTCCCCCCCCCCGCACCCTTGCTGGGTTCAGTACCAAGGAAAAAGCAATCACGCGTCAGAGTCTACTGCCCTCATGCGATGGAAAGCGAGGGAGAGCGACGAGACCGCGAGCGTTGTTGGCCAACCCACAAAAGACCGCGAGCGTCGTTAATGCCATGCAAAAGCCGTCCATCCGAGAGGGGAACAGCCGCCACTCTCAGTGAGATAAGTGTCTGTTTTGGTGATTGCTCTGCTCACGGCCCACCTTGCTCCTGGTAGGGACGCCCCGTTAGCTGGGGGCTGTGTTTGTAAGAAAAGGTTCCTGACTGGCTGGCTGTGGTTACGAGGGAAACAAGGTCCCCATTTTCTGGGGCTGATGATTTCTCTGGTCAGAAAGCAGTGTGTCCTCTGCAGCAGAAGGTTGCGTCTAGTATAACCCTTGTCCGAAAGGTCATTTGCTTGCCTTTCTCCCATGTTTCTCTCTCTCTCTCTCTCTCTCTCTCTCTCTCTCTCTGTAGTGTGTTGGCCAACAAACAGTCTGTCTCTGTCTGTCTGTCTCTCTGTGTGTCCTTGCCTTTCCTTGTGCTCTTTCCCTTTGTAGGACGTGGGCGGATGCGTTAGCTTTGCACCCTCACAGGCTATGTCTCGGGAGCCGTAGGAGGGGATGCAGGGAAGTGGGTGCGAGAGTGGAGCGGTGACTGTCGGTGTTTACATCGGCCTCACTCGATGAACAGAGACCGAGTTGATAGGATGGAAGAGGGATTTCAAGCCCCAATAGAGCTTTGTGTAGCGATGGCTCACGCTTGGCTTTTCAGCTGCTCTTGCAGAGGAATCGTGCAGGAGCGCTAGCCGGAGGAGAATGTGGCAGAGGTGGAGCTGAACTGCCTGGACATCCTTCTAAGCAGCCATGAACAGTCCTCGGTTTTCTGCCTCCCGCATAACTTGCTGTGAGTAAACGGTCAGTGCTTTGAATTTCTCATCTTTACTCACTGTAGTATTCTTCACAGGCCGTGTGCATCCTCGTTAGGTACGGGGCTCTGTGGGATTAAGGCTGGGAAGTCTGCCTTGCAGAGCGACTGCGTCTGGTGCTGTTGCAAGGGGTGGCTTTGGTTGTAATGTTAACGGTGGAATGGGAAGTGGGCGGAGTGCGGAGCCCCGCCGCGTGGGAGAGACGAAAAGAAGTGCCTACACTACTTGGCCCACTGAGATGGTAACTGATTTGTTTGCCCCCCTTGTGCTGCGTTTAGTATGAAGGGAGAAGTCGCCACACAGGAGAGTCTAGTGCCTCCATGCGCTGGAAAGCGAGCGAGAGCGAGGAGACCACGAGCGTTGTTGGCCAGCCCACACAAGACCGCGAGCGGAAGAGCAGCGACTCTCGGTGCGAGACGTGTGTGGTTTGGTGAGGGCTCTGCTCTCGGCGCTCCTTGCTCCTGGCAGGGACGCCCCATTAGCTGCGTGCTGAGTTTGTAAGCAAATGTTCCTCGCTTGCTGGTTACGAGGTCCCCATTTTTCAGGGGCGGATCATTTCTCTTTTCAGGAGCAGTATGTGTTCCGCAGCAGAAGGTTGCCTCTAGTAGGATGGCTCCAGGCGGTAAGTTACTGGCCTCTCTCCCTTTCCTGTAGTATGTTGGCAAACAGACGCTCTCTGTCTTCTGTTGTTCAACACACATGTAAGGCTTCTGGCAGTCAGAGTTGGCAGCACCAAGGGCCGGGTTGGGTATGTAGGGGACAGCGTGCAAAAGCGTCTCGAGCGCCCACCCAGTGACCTGGGAGAAATATCTATCAGTCCCCCCCGCTCCCCTGTAGGAGGCAATGCTTCCCCTGTGGCAAGCAGAGAGTGTGAGTGTAGCCCAAGGTTTTGAATGAGAGCGATGGAGCGAGCAAGAATGCAGCATTGTGTTTGGAAAAGAGCAGAAGAGGATTGGTAAGCAAGCCATGAGTGAGAAGAGGCACGCCATGAAATTGGTGGGTGTCGTCTCGCGTTGGTTGTTGAGTCCAGCCAGCACAAAGTCCAGCCCCGCAAAGTGTGTCCCGCCCCTGCCCCCGCCCCCGCCCAGTGGAGCGCCATGTTTGAAAAGTGAATGTGCAGAACCCCTTCCCCTCCCCTCCCCTCCCCTCCCCCATCCAGATGAGGGAGGTAAAAGGGGCACCTTCTGTTGTGTAAGGGTGATCAGCCCAGCTGTGTAGCCCTCCCAGCAAACTGGCCCACTCCTGCTGCCATGCCGCAATCCCTGCCCCCAAAAGACAGCACTAAATGATGTGCACTGTTTACTAGGTTCCATACAGGAACACCTTTGTCCCAAGGTGAATCCAACTTATCAATTCTTAGACTCCTAACGAGATAAAAGTTAACTCTGACATTCCACAGCAGAGAGGGTAGGGGGTGCAATTGGTATCTAGGGCTGCCAGAAGGCACCCATACCAGCAGGTGTTGAGACCTGTCCCCAGCCTCTCAATTCACTGGGTTTTGGAACGCATGGCCCCTGCCTAGCGAGTGCTGCTCAGGTGATGGCGAGATCCCCTCCATCATGAGAAAAGGCCACGTACAGTTCCACTGTCCTTGATTTACATAATCAGTAGAATACCAGTTTATTCTTCTTGCCCCAAGAACAGAAATTCCTGCCCCAATACATAAAACTGGGGATCCTACAGCAGCCCATAGTGACCAATTGGGGTATTACGGGCTCAGGCTAGGTGGGGTGGGTGAGCCTATGCAAATAAGATCAGCCCCTGGAGTTCACCACCAGATGTCAGGGTGGGGCTCATCCTGACTCTGCTTACACACACAAACTCTCTCTCTTCCTTCTCTTGTGCTGTCTCCCTTCGTAGGACACGGGGTCGGTGTGCATCCCCACAGGCTAGGTCTCGGGAGCCATGGAGAAGTAGGAGGGGACGAAAATCATGCAGGGAAGTGGGTGCGAGAGTGGAGCGGTGACTGTCATTGTTCACTCGGTCTCTGTTCATCGAGTGGGCCCGATGTAGATGGGATGGGAGGGAGGCCAGGGACGGGGGCAAGATTTCAAGCACCAATAGAACTTTGTGTAGTGATGGCTCAATCTTGGCCTTTCGGCTGCTCTTGCAGAGGAATTGTCCAGGAGCCCTAGCCGGAGGAGAAAGTGGCAGAGGTGGACCTGAGCAGCTTGGGCATCCTTCTAAGCGGGCGTGAGCATTCCTCAGCTTTCTGGCTGCTCCGTCACTGGCTGTGAGTAAGCGGTGAGTGCTTTGAATTCCTCATCTGTACTCGCTGTGGTATTCTTCACGGGCCGTGTGCTTCGTCGTTTGGTACGGGGCTCCGTGGGGTTTAGGCTGCGGAAGGGACCAGAGTTCCGCCGTGCACAGTGACTATGTCGGGCGCTTTTTAGTTGGAATTCTAAAGGTGTAAGCGTGGGTGGGTGGGGGAGGGCAGAGGGGGAGCCCCGCCGTGTGGGAGAGGCGAAAAGAAGAGATTACACGACATTGGCAACTGAGATGGTAACGTCCTTGTTTTTTCCCATTGTGCTGGCTTTAGTACCAAGGGAAAAGAAGTCACGCGTCAGAGTCTACTGCCCTCGTACGATGGAAAGTGAGTGAGCGCGACGAGATCGCGAGAGTGGGTGCCACGCAAAAGCCGTCCATCTGGGAGCGGAACAGTCGCCACACTCAGTGAGATAAGTGTCTGGTTTGGTGAGGGCTCTGCTCACGGCCCGTCTGGCTCCAGGTAGGGACACCCCGTTCGCTGGGCTTGGGTGTCTCAGAAAATGTTCCTGGCTAGCTGCGGTTACGAAGGAGACAAGCTCCCCAGTTTCTGTAGCTGCTCATTTCACTGGCCAGGAGCAGTGTGTCTTCCGCAGCGGAAGGTTGCATCCAGTACGATGATTCCAGGCGGTAGGTTGTTTGCCTTCCTCCCCTGTTTTTTCTTTCTCTTTCTCTTTCTCTTTCCTCTAGTATGTTGGCCAACACACACTCTCTCTGTCCTCTCCTCTGCTCGCCTCTCCCTGTGCCGTCTCCCTACATAGGACACGAGCAGGCGTGCATCCCCACAGGCTAGGTCTCGGGAGCCATGGAGAAGTAGGAGGGGACGAAAACCATGGGGTCAGTGGGCGCTACGGTGGAGCGGTGACTGTCTGTGTTTACGCAATCTCTGCTCATCGGATGAGGCTGATGTAGATGGGATTTGAGAGGGAGGCAGGGATGAGGCAAGATTTCACGCACCGCTAGAGCTTTGTGTAGTGACGGTTCATGCTTGGTGATTGCAGCTGTGTTCTCAGAGGAATTGTCCAGGAGCCCTAGCCCGAGGAGAAGGTGGCAGAAGTGGACCTGAGCTGCCTGGACATCCTTCTAAGCCGACATGAACGGTCCTCAGTTTTCTGCCTCCCGCATAACTTGCTGTGAGTAAGCTTTGAATTCCTCATCTGTACTCGCTGTAGTATTCGTCACAGGCCGTGTGGTAGAAGAGGCCGAAGAGGTAGGCAGGGACGGGGGCAAGAGTTCAAGCACCAATAGAGCTTTGAGTGGTGATGGTTCATGTTTGGTTTTTGCAGCTGCTCTCGCGGAGGAATTGTCCAGGAGCCCTAGCCCGAGGAGAAGCTGGCAGAAGTGGACCTGAGCTGCCTGGACATCCTTGGAATGGCATCCCAGCAGGGGGTTGAAACCCGTCACGGGGTGGGCCCCTGAGAAAAGACCTCTGCATCTAACCGGGGCACGGTAAGCTTGGGGGGATCCTTTGTGCCCTCCCAAGGAGTTGTCAGGTGCTATGGAAACTTCCTGAAGTACGGTAACTTCGTGGAGAGCAAGCAACTTGACGGTAACAAGAGATGCTTAGTCCTCAAGTGTCTTCCTTCTACATCACCGGGTGAGCTTCCCGTGGTCATGCCAGTCTAGTCGTCCTCTTTGAAGCAGGCCACGTTCAGTAGAGGACGTGAGCAGGGGTCTGAGAGTAGCCCTCGGCCTGTGTCTCCACTCACCAGGTTGCACCGCCCAGGGCATGTGGAGGGTCCAGGGCTCTGCACAGCACTCCGGACTGTGTGCATTCCCCCGTGTGGCCACCAGGTGTCGCCGTTGTTCCACGAGAGAAATGGTCTAAGCATTACTCCGAGTAGCAACTCGGTGTCACTGTTGCTCCATGACGGAAATGCGGCGTGTATTCCCGTGCGTGGCCGCATGCTGTCACTGTGGCTCCACGAGGGAAATGCTTTGTGCATTACCTGGATTGGCCACCCGGTGTCACTGTTGCTCCATGACAGAAACGCTTTGTGCATTACCGCGAGTGGCCACCCAGTGTCACTGTTGCTCCACGATGGAAATTCTTTGTGCATTACCGTGAGTGGCCACCCAGTGTCACTGTTGCTCCACGATGGAAATTCTTTGTGCATTACCTGCATTGTCCACTCGGTGTCACTGTTGCTCCATGAGGGAAATGCCTTGTGTATTACCGGCATTGTCCACTCGGTGTCACTGTTGCTCCATGAGGGAAATGCCTTGTGCATTACCTGCATTGTCCACTCGGTGTCTCTGTTGCTCCATGAGGGAAATGCCTTGTGCATTACCTGCATTGTCCACTCGGTGTCACTGTTGCTCCCCGAAGGAAATGCTTTGTGCGGTAGTCGGGGTGGCGACCCGTTGCTCTATGGAGAAAATCCTCTGTGTGCCATAACCCTGCCCTTCCACCGGCTGTTACTGTTGCTCCAGGGCAGCTGCACCCTGAGTTGCCCCTAAGGCTATGGCTATACTGGCATTGAAGAACAAAACTTTTTTGTCTTTCAGAGGTGTTAACCTCCCCCTCCCCTGAAAGACCAAAGCTTTGCCGCAACAAGTGCTACGCTCCTGCATAAGTGGCTGTGAGTAAGCGGTCAGTGCGTTGTATTTCTCATCTTTACTCACTGTAGTATTGTTCACAGGCCGTGTGCATCCTCATTGGGTACGGGGCTCTGTGGGATTAAGGCTGGGGACGAGCCAAAGTGTGCTGTGCAGAGCGACTACCTCGGATTCTGTCGCAAGGGGTGTTTTTGGCTGTAATGTTAAAGGTGCAATGGGAAGAGGGTGGAGGGCGGAGCCCCGCCGTGTGGGAGAGGAGAAAAGAAGAGGCTACGCGATGTTGCCGACTGAGATGGTAACTTCCTTGTTCCCCCCCCCCCGCACCCTTGCTGGGTTCAGTACCAAGGAAAAAGCAATCACGCGTCAGAGTCTACTGCCCTCATGCGATGGAAAGCGAGGGAGAGCGACGAGACCGCGAGCGTTGTTGGCCAACCCACAAAAGACCGCGAGCGTCGTTAATGCCATGCAAAAGCCGTCCATCCGAGAGGGGAACAGCCGCCACTCTCAGTGAGATAAGTGTCTGTTTTGGTGATTGCTCTGCTCACGGCCCACCTTGCTCCTGGTAGGGACGCCCCGTTAGCTGGGGGCTGTGTTTGTAAGAAAAGGTTCCTGACTGGCTGGCTGTGGTTACGAGGGAAACAAGGTCCCCATTTTCTGGGGCTGATGATTTCTCTGGTCAGAAGCAGTGTGTCCTCTGCAGCAGAAGGTTGCGTCTAGTATAACCCTTGTCCGAAAGGTCATTTGCTTGCCTTTCTCCCATGTTTCTCTCTCTCTCTCTCTCTCTCTCTCTCTCTCTCTGTAGTGTGTTGGCCAACAAACAGTCTGTCTCTGTCTGTCTGTCTCTCTGTGTGTCCTTGCCTTTCCTTGTGCTCTTTCCCTTTGTAGGACGTGGGCGGATGCGTTAGCTTTGCACCCTCACAGGCTATGTCTCGGGAGCCGTAGGAGGGGATGCAGGGAAGTGGGTGCGAGAGTGGAGCGGTGACTGTCGGTGTTTACATCGGCCTCACTCGATGAACAGAGACCGAGTTGATAGGATGGAAGAGGGATTTCAAGCCCCAATAGAGCTTTGTGTAGCGATGGCTCACGCTTGGCTTTTCAGCTGCTCTTGCAGAGGAATCGTGCAGGAGCGCTAGCCGGAGGAGAATGTGGCAGAGGTGGAGCTGAACTGCCTGGACATCCTTCTAAGCAGCCATGAACAGTCCTCGGTTTTCTGCCTCCCGCATAACTTGCTGTGAGTAAACGGTCAGTGCTTTGAATTTCTCATCTTTACTCACTGTAGTATTCTTCACAGGCCGTGTGCATCCTCGTTAGGTACGGGGCTCTGTGGGATTAAGGCTGGGAAGTCTGCCTTGCAGAGCGACTGCGTCTGGTGCTGTTGCAAGGGGTGGCTTTGGTTGTAATGTTAACGGTGGAATGGGAAGTGGGCGGAGTGCGGAGCCCCGCCGCGTGGGAGAGACGAAAAGAAGTGCCTACACTACTTGGCCCACTGAGATGGTAACTGATTTGTTTGCCCCCCTTGTGCTGCGTTTAGTATGAAGGGAGAAGTCGCCACACAGGAGAGTCTAGTGCCTCCATGCGCTGGAAAGCGAGCGAGAGCGAGGAGACCACGAGCGTTGTTGGCCAGCCCACACAAGACCGCGAGCGGAAGAGCAGCGACTCTCGGTGCGAGACGTGTGTGGTTTGGTGAGGGCTCTGCTCTCGGCGCTCCTTGCTCCTGGCAGGGACGCCCCATTAGCTGCGTGCTGAGTTTGTAAGCAAATGTTCCTCGCTTGCTGGTTACGAGGTCCCCATTTTCAGGGGCGGATCATTTCTCTTTTCAGGAGCAGTATGTGTTCCGCAGCAGAAGGTTGCCTCTAGTAGGATGGCTCCAGGCGGTAAGTTACTGGCCTCTCTCCCTTTCCTGTAGTATGTTGGCAAACAGACGCTCTCTGTCTTCTGTTGTTCAACACACATGTAAGGCTTCTGGCAGTCAGAGTTGGCAGCACCAAGGGCCGGGTTGGGTATGTAGGGGACAGCGTGCAAAAGCGTCTCGAGCGCCCACCCAGTGACCTGGGAGAAATATCTATCAGTCCCCCCCCGCTCCCCTGTAGGAGGCAATGCTTCCCCTGTGGCAAGCAGAGAGTGTGAGTGTAGCCCAAGGTTTTGAATGAGAGCGATGGAGCGAGCAAGAATGCAGCATTGTGTTTGGAAAAGAGCAGAAGAGGATTGGTAAGCAAGCCATGAGTGAGAAGAGGCACGCCATGAAATTGGTGGGTGTCGTCTCGCGTTGGTTGTTGAGTCCAGCCAGCACAAAGTCCAGCCCCGCAAAGTGTGTCCCGCCCCTGCCCCCGCCCCCGCCCAGTGGAGCACCATGTTTGAAAAGTGAATGTGCAGAACCCCTTCCCCTCCCCTCCCCTCCCCCATCCAGATGAGGGAGGTAAAAGGGGCACCTTCTGTTGTGTAAGGGTGATCAGCCCAGCTGTGTAGCCCTCCCAGCAAACTGGCCCACTCCTGCTGCCATGCCGCAATCCCTGCCCCCAAAAGACAGCACTAAATGATGTGCACTGTTTACTAGGTTCCATACAGGAACACCTTTGTCCCAAGGTGAATCCAACTTATCAATTCTTAGACTCCTAACGAGATAAAAGTTAACTCTGACATTCCACAGCAGAGAGGGTAGGGGGTGCAATTGGTATCTAGGGCTGCCAGAAGGCACCCATACCAGCAGGTGTTGAGACCTGTCCCCAGCCTCTCAATTCACTGGGTTTTGGAACGCATGGCCCCTGCCTAGCGAGTGCTGCTCAGGTGATGGCGAGATCCCCTCCATCATGAGAAAAGGCCACGTACAGTTCCACTGTCCTTGATTTACATAATCAGTAGAATACCAGTTTATTCTTCTTGCCCCAAGAACAGAAATTCCTGCCCCAATACATAAAACTGGGGATCCTACAGCAGCCCATAGTGACCAATTGGGGTATTACGGGCTCAGGCTAGGTGGGGTGGGTGAGCCTATGCAAATAAGATCAGCCCCTGGAGTTCACCACCAGATGTCAGGGTGGGGCTCATCCTGACTCTGCTTACACACACAAACTCTCTCTCTTCCTTCTCTTGTGCTGTCTCCCTTCGTAGGACACGGGGTCGGTGTGCATCCCCACAGGCTAGGTCTCGGGAGCCATGGAGAAGTAGGAGGGGACGAAAATCATGCAGGGAAGTGGGTGCGAGAGTGGAGCGGTGACTGTCATTGTTCACTCGGTCTCTGTTCATCGAGTGGGCCCGATGTAGATGGGATGGAGGAGGGAGCCAGGGACGGGGGCAAGATTTCAAGCACCAATAGAACTTTGTGTAGTGATGGCTCAATCTTGGCCTTTCGGCTGCTCTTGCAGAGGAATTGTCCAGGAGCCCTAGCCGGAGGAGAAAGTGGCAGAGGTGGACCTGAGCAGCTTGGGCATCCTTCTAAGCGGGCGTGAGCATTCCTCAGCTTTCTGGCTGCTCCGTCACTGGCTGTGAGTAAGCGGTGAGTGCTTTGAATTCCTCATCTGTACTCGCTGTGGTATTCTTCACGGGCCGTGTGCTTCGTCGTTTGGTACGGGGCTCCGTGGGGTTTAGGCTGCGGAAGGGACCAGAGTTCCGCCGTGCACAGTGACTATGTCGGGCGCTTTTTAGTTGGAATTCTAAAGGTGTAAGCGTGGGTGGGTGGGGGAGGGCAGAGGGGGAGCCCCGCCGTGTGGGAGAGGCGAAAAGAAGAGATTACACGACATTGGCAACTGAGATGGTAACGTCCTTGTTTTTTCCCATTGTGCTGGCTTTAGTACCAAGGGAAAAGAAGTCACGCGTCAGAGTCTACTGCCCTCGTACGATGGAAAGTGAGTGAGCGCGACGAGATCGCGAGAGTGGGTGCCACGCAAAAGCCGTCCATCTGGGAGCGGAACAGTCGCCACACTCAGTGAGATAAGTGTCTGGTTTGGTGAGGGCTCTGCTCACGGCCCGTCTGGCTCCAGGTAGGGACACCCCGTTCGCTGGGCTTGGGTGTCTCAGAAAATGTTCCTGGCTAGCTGCGGTTACGAAGGAGACAAGCTCCCCAGTTTCTGTAGCTGCTCATTTCACTGGCCAGGAGCAGTGTGTCTTCCGCAGCGGAAGGTTGCATCCAGTACGATGATTCCAGGCGGTAGGTTGTTTGCCTTCCTCCCCTGTTTTTTCTTTCTCTTTCTCTTTCTCTTTCCTCTAGTATGTTGGCCAACACACACTCTCTCTGTCCTCTCCTCTGCTCGCCTCTCCCTGTGCCGTCTCCCTACATAGGACACGAGCAGGCGTGCATCCCCACAGGCTAGGTCTCGGGAGCCATGGAGAAGTAGGAGGGGACGAAAACCATGGGGTCAGTGGGCGCTACGGTGGAGCGGTGACTGTCTGTGTTTACGCAATCTCTGCTCATCGGATGAGGCTGATGTAGATGGGATTTGAGAGGGAGGCAGGGATGAGGCAAGATTTCACGCACCGCTAGAGCTTTGTGTAGTGACGGTTCATGCTTGGTGATTGCAGCTGTGTTCTCAGAGGAATTGTCCAGGAGCCCTAGCCCGAGGAGAAGGTGGCAGAAGTGGACCTGAGCTGCCTGGACATCCTTCTAAGCCGACATGAACGGTCCTCAGTTTTCTGCCTCCCGCATAACTTGCTGTGAGTAAGCTTTGAATTCCTCATCTGTACTCGCTGTAGTATTCGTCACAGGCCGTGTGGTAGAAGAGGCCGAAGAGGTAGGCAGGGACGGGGGCAAGAGTTCAAGCACCAATAGAGCTTTGAGTGGTGATGGTTCATGTTTGGTTTTTGCAGCTGCTCTCGCGGAGGAATTGTCCAGGAGCCCTAGCCCGAGGAGAAGCTGGCAGAAGTGGACCTGAGCTGCCTGGACATCCTTGGAATGGCATCCCAGCAGGGGGTTGAAACCCGTCACGGGGTGGGCCCCTGAGAAAAGACCTCTGCATCTAACCGGGGCACGGTAAGCTTGGGGGGATCCTTTGTGCCCTCCCAAGGAGTTGTCAGGTGCTATGGAAACTTCCTGAAGTACGGTAACTTCGTGGAGAGCAAGCAACTTGACGGTAACAAGAGATGCTTAGTCCTCAAGTGTCTTCCTTCTACATCACCGGGTGAGCTTCCCGTGGTCATGCCAGTCTAGTCGTCCTCTTTGAAGCAGGCCACGTTCAGTAGAGGACGTGAGCAGGGGTCTGAGAGTAGCCCTCGGCCTGTGTCTCCACTCACCAGGTTGCACCGCCCAGGGCATGTGGAGGGTCCAGGGCTCTGCACAGCACTCCGGACTGTGTGCATTCCCCCGTGTGGCCACCAGGTGTCGCCGTTGTTCCACGAGAGAAATGGTCTAAGCATTACTCCGAGTAGCAACTCGGTGTCACTGTTGCTCCATGACGGAAATGCGGCGTGTATTCCCGTGCGTGGCCGCATGCTGTCACTGTGGCTCCACGAGGGAAATGCTTTGTGCATTACCTGGATTGGCCACCCGGTGTCACTGTTGCTCCATGACAGAAACGCTTTGTGCATTACCGCGAGTGGCCACCCAGTGTCACTGTTGCTCCACGATGGAAATTCTTTGTGCATTACCGTGAGTGGCCACCCAGTGTCACTGTTGCTCCACGATGGAAATTCTTTGTGCATTACCTGCATTGTCCACTCGGTGTCACTGTTGCTCCATGAGGGAAATGCCTTGTGTATTACCGGCATTGTCCACTCGGTGTCACTGTTGCTCCATGAGGGAAATGCCTTGTGCATTACCTGCATTGTCCACTCGGTGTCTCTGTTGCTCCATGAGGGAAATGCCTTGTGCATTACCTGCATTGTCCACTCGGTGTCACTGTTGCTCCCCGAAGGAAATGCTTTGTGCGGTAGTCGGGGTGGCGACCCGTTGCTCTATGGAGAAAATCCTCTGTGTGCCATAACCCTGCCCTTCCACCGGCTGTTACTGTTGCTCCAGGGCAGCTGCACCCTGAGTTGCCCCTAAGGCTATGGCTATACTGGCATTGAAGAACAAAACTTTTTTGTCTTTCAGAGGTGTTAACCTCCCCCTCCCCTGAAAGACCAAAGCTTTGCCGCAACAAGTGCTACGCTCCTGCATAAGTGGCTGTGAGTAAGCGGTCAGTGCGTTGTATTTCTCATCTTTACTCACTGTAGTATTGTTCACAGGCCGTGTGCATCCTCATTGGGTACGGGGCTCTGTGGGATTAAGGCTGGGGACGAGCCAAAGTGTGCTGTGCAGAGCGACTACCTCGGATTCTGTCGCAAGGGGTGTTTTTGGCTGTAATGTTAAAGGTGCAATGGGAAGAGGGTGGAGGGCGGAGCCCCGCCGTGTGGGAGAGGAGAAAAGAAGAGGCTACGCGATGTTGCCGACTGAGATGGTAACTTCCTTGTTCCCCCCCCCCCGCACCCTTGCTGGGTTCAGTACCAAGGAAAAAGCAATCACGCGTCAGAGTCTACTGCCCTCATGCGATGGAAAGCGAGGGAGAGCGACGAGACCGCGAGCGTTGTTGGCCAACCCACAAAAGACCGCGAGCGTCGTTAATGCCATGCAAAAGCCGTCCATCCGAGAGGGGAACAGCCGCCACTCTCAGTGAGATAAGTGTCTGTTTTGGTGATTGCTCTGCTCACGGCCCACCTTGCTCCTGGTAGGGACGCCCCGTTAGCTGGGGGCTGTGTTTGTAAGAAAAGGTTCCTGACTGGCTGGCTGTGGTTACGAGGGAAACAAGGTCCCCATTTTCTGGGGCTGATGATTTCTCTGGTCAGAAGCAGTGTGTCCTCTGCAGCAGAAGGTTGCGTCTAGTATAACCCTTGTCCGAAAGGTCATTTGCTTGCCTTTCTCCCATGTTTCTCTCTCTCTCTCTCTCTCTCTCTCTCTCTCTCTGTAGTGTGTTGGCCAACAAACAGTCTGTCTCTGTCTGTCTGTCTCTCTGTGTGTCCTTGCCTTTCCTTGTGCTCTTTCCCTTTGTAGGACGTGGGCGGATGCGTTAGCTTTGCACCCTCACAGGCTATGTCTCGGGAGCCGTAGGAGGGGATGCAGGGAAGTGGGTGCGAGAGTGGAGCGGTGACTGTCGGTGTTTACATCGGCCTCACTCGATGAACAGAGACCGAGTTGATAGGATGGAAGAGGGATTTCAAGCCCCAATAGAGCTTTGTGTAGCGATGGCTCACGCTTGGCTTTTCAGCTGCTCTTGCAGAGGAATCGTGCAGGAGCGCTAGCCGGAGGAGAATGTGGCAGAGGTGGAGCTGAACTGCCTGGACATCCTTCTAAGCAGCCATGAACAGTCCTCGGTTTTCTGCCTCCCGCATAACTTGCTGTGAGTAAACGGTCAGTGCTTTGAATTTCTCATCTTTACTCACTGTAGTATTCTTCACAGGCCGTGTGCATCCTCGTTAGGTACGGGGCTCTGTGGGATTAAGGCTGGGAAGTCTGCCTTGCAGAGCGACTGCGTCTGGTGCTGTTGCAAGGGGTGGCTTTGGTTGTAATGTTAACGGTGGAATGGGAAGTGGGCGGAGTGCGGAGCCCCGCCGCGTGGGAGAGACGAAAAGAAGTGCCTACACTACTTGGCCCACTGAGATGGTAACTGATTTGTTTGCCCCCCTTGTGCTGCGTTTAGTATGAAGGGAGAAGTCGCCACACAGGAGAGTCTAGTGCCTCCATGCGCTGGAAAGCGAGCGAGAGCGAGGAGACCACGAGCGTTGTTGGCCAGCCCACACAAGACCGCGAGCGGAAGAGCAGCGACTCTCGGTGCGAGACGTGTGTGGTTTGGTGAGGGCTCTGCTCTCGGCGCTCCTTGCTCCTGGCAGGGACGCCCCATTAGCTGCGTGCTGAGTTTGTAAGCAAATGTTCCTCGCTTGCTGGTTACGAGGTCCCCATTTTCAGGGGCGGATCATTTCTCTTTTCAGGAGCAGTATGTGTTCCGCAGCAGAAGGTTGCCTCTAGTAGGATGGCTCCAGGCGGTAAGTTACTGGCCTCTCTCCCTTTCCTGTAGTATGTTGGCAAACAGACGCTCTCTGTCTTCTGTTGTTCAACACACATGTAAGGCTTCTGGCAGTCAGAGTTGGCAGCACCAAGGGCCGGGTTGGGTATGTAGGGGACAGCGTGCAAAAGCGTCTCGAGCGCCCACCCAGTGACCTGGGAGAAATATCTATCAGTCCCCCCCCGCTCCCCTGTAGGAGGCAATGGTTCCCCTGTGGCAAGCAGAGAGTGTGAGTGTAGCCCAAGGTTTTGAATGAGAGCGATGGAGCGAGCAAGAATGCAGCATTGTGTTTGGAAAAGAGCAGAAGAGGATTGGTAAGCAAGCCATGAGTGAGAAGAGGCACGCCATGAAATTGGTGGGTGTCGTCTCGCGTTGGTTGTTGAGTCCAGCCAGCACAAAGTCCAGCCCCGCAAAGTGTGTCCCGCCCCTGCCCCCGCCCCTGCCCAGTGGAGCGCCATGTTTGAAAAGTGAATGTGCAGAACCCCTTCCCCTCCCCTCCCCTCCCCCATCCAGATGAGGGAGGTAAAAGGGGCACCTTCTGTTGTGTAAGGGTGATCAGCCCAGCTGTGTAGCCCTCCCAGCAAACTGGCCCACTCCTGCTGCCATGCCGCAATCCCTGCCCCCAAAAGACAGCACTAAATGATGTGCACTGTTTACTAGGTTCCATACAGGAACACCTTTGTCCCAAGGTGAATCCAACTTATCAATTCTTAGACTCCTAACGAGATAAAAGTTAACTCTGACATTCCACAGCAGAGAGGGTAGGGGGTGCAATTGGTATCTAGGGCTGCCAGAAGGCACCCATACCAGCAGGTGTTGAGACCTGTCCCCAGCCTCTCAATTCACTGGGTTTTGGAACGCATGGCCCCTGCCTAGCGAGTGCTGCTCAGGTGATGGCGAGATCCCCTCCATCATGAGAAAAGGCCACGTACAGTTCCACTGTCCTTGATTTACATAATCAGTAGAATACCAGTTTATTCTTCTTGCCCCAAGAACAGAAATTCCTGCCCCAATACATAAAACTGGGGATCCTACAGCAGCCCATAGTGACCAATTGGGGTATTACGGGCTCAGGCTAGGTGGGGTGGGTGAGCCTATGCAAATAAGATCAGCCCCTGGAGTTCACCACCAGATGTCAGGGTGGGGCTCATCCTGACTCTGCTTACACACACAAACTCTCTCTCTTCCTTCTCTTGTGCTGTCTCCCTTCGTAGGACACGGGGTCGGTGTGCATCCCCACAGGCTAGGTCTCGGGAGCCATGGAGAAGTAGGAGGGGACGAAAATCATGCAGGGAAGTGGGTGCGAGAGTGGAGCGGTGACTGTCATTGTTCACTCGGTCTCTGTTCATCGAGTGGGCCCGATGTAGATGGGATGGAGGAGGGAGCCAGGGACGGGGGCAAGATTTCAAGCACCAATAGAACTTTGTGTAGTGATGGCTCAATCTTGGCCTTTCGGCTGCTCTTGCAGAGGAATTGTCCAGGAGCCCTAGCCGGAGGAGAAAGTGGCAGAGGTGGACCTGAGCAGCTTGGGCATCCTTCTAAGCGGGCGTGAGCATTCCTCAGCTTTCTGGCTGCTCCGTCACTGGCTGTGAGTAAGCGGTGAGTGCTTTGAATTCCTCATCTGTACTCGCTGTGGTATTCTTCACGGGCCGTGTGCTTCGTCGTTTGGTACGGGGCTCCGTGGGGTTTAGGCTGCGGAAGGGACCAGAGTTCCGCTGTGCACAGTGACTATGTCGGGCGCTTTTTAGTTGGAATTCTAAAGGTGTAAGCGTGGGTGGGTGGGGGAGGGCAGAGGGGGAGCCCCGCCGTGTGGGAGAGGCGAAAAGAAGAGATTACACGACATTGGCAACTGAGATGGTAACGTCCTTGTTTTTTCCCATTGTGCTGGCTTTAGTACCAAGGGAAAAGAAGTCACGCGTCAGAGTCTACTGCCCTCGTACGATGGAAAGTGAGTGAGCGCGACGAGATCGCGAGAGTGGGTGCCACGCAAAAGCCGTCCATCTGGGAGCGGAACAGTCGCCACACTCAGTGAGATAAGTGTCTGGTTTGGTGAGGGCTCTGCTCACGGCCCGTCTGGCTCCAGGTAGGGACACCCCGTTCGCTGGGCTTGGGTGTCTCAGAAAATGTTCCTGGCTAGCTGCGGTTACGAAGGAGACAAGCTCCCCAGTTTCTGTAGCTGCTCATTTCACTGGCCAGGAGCAGTGTGTCTTCCGCAGCGGAAGGTTGCATCCAGTACGATGATTCCAGGCGGTAGGTTGTTTGCCTTCCTCCCCTGTTTTTTCTTTCTCTTTCTCTTTCTCTTTCCTCTAGTATGTTGGCCAACACACACTCTCTCTGTCCTCTCCTCTGCTCGCCTCTCCCTGTGCCGTCTCCCTACATAGGACACGAGCAGGCGTGCATCCCCACAGGCTAGGTCTCGGGAGCCATGGAGAAGTAGGAGGGGACGAAAACCATGGGGTCAGTGGGCGCTACGGTGGAGCGGTGACTGTCTGTGTTTACGCAATCTCTGCTCATCGGATGAGGCTGATGTAGATGGGATTTGAGAGGGAGGCAGGGATGAGGCAAGATTTCACGCACCGCTAGAGCTTTGTGTAGTGACGGTTCATGCTTGGTGATTGCAGCTGTGTTCTCAGAGGAATTGTCCAGGAGCCCTAGCCCGAGGAGAAGGTGGCAGAAGTGGACCTGAGCTGCCTGGACATCCTTCTAAGCCGACATGAACGGTCCTCAGTTTTCTGCCTCCCGCATAACTTGCTGTGAGTAAGCTTTGAATTCCTCATCTGTACTCGCTGTAGTATTCGTCACAGGCCGTGTGGTAGAAGAGGCCGAAGAGGTAGGCAGGGACGGGGGCAAGAGTTCAAGCACCAATAGAGCTTTGAGTGGTGATGGTTCATGTTTGGTTTTTGCAGCTGCTCTCGCGGAGGAATTGTCCAGGAGCCCTAGCCCGAGGAGAAGCTGGCAGAAGTGGACCTGAGCTGCCTGGACATCCTTGGAATGGCATCCCAGCAGGGGGTTGAAACCCGTCACGGGGTGGGCCCCTGAGAAAAGACCTCTGCATCTAACCGGGGCACGGTAAGCTTGGGGGGATCCTTTGTGCCCTCCCAAGGAGTTGTCAGGTGCTATGGAAACTTCCTGAAGTACGGTAACTTCGTGGAGAGCAAGCAACTTGACGGTAACAAGAGATGCTTAGTCCTCAAGTGTCTTCCTTCTACATCACCGGGTGAGCTTCCCGTGGTCATGCCAGTCTAGTCGTCCTCTTTGAAGCAGGCCACGTTCAGTAGAGGACGTGAGCAGGGGTCTGAGAGTAGCCCTCGGCCTGTGTCTCCACTCACCAGGTTGCACCGCCCAGGGCATGTGGAGGGTCCAGGGCTCTGCACAGCACTCCGGACTGTGTGCATTCCCCCGTGTGGCCACCAGGTGTCGCCGTTGTTCCACGAGAGAAATGGTCTAAGCATTACTCCGAGTAGCAACTCGGTGTCACTGTTGCTCCATGACGGAAATGCGGCGTGTATTCCCGTGCGTGGCCGCATGCTGTCACTGTGGCTCCACGAGGGAAATGCTTTGTGCATTACCTGGATTGGCCACCCGGTGTCACTGTTGCTCCATGACAGAAACGCTTTGTGCATTACCGCGAGTGGCCACCCAGTGTCACTGTTGCTCCACGATGGAAATTCTTTGTGCATTACCGTGAGTGGCCACCCAGTGTCACTGTTGCTCCACGATGGAAATTCTTTGTGCATTACCTGCATTGTCCACTCGGTGTCACTGTTGCTCCATGAGGGAAATGCCTTGTGTATTACCGGCATTGTCCACTCGGTGTCACTGTTGCTCCATGAGGGAAATGCCTTGTGCATTACCTGCATTGTCCACTCGGTGTCTCTGTTGCTCCATGAGGGAAATGCCTTGTGCATTACCTGCATTGTCCACTCGGTGTCACTGTTGCTCCCCGAAGGAAATGCTTTGTGCGGTAGTCGGGGTGGCGACCCGTTGCTCTATGGAGAAAATCCTCTGTGTGCCATAACCCTGCCCTTCCACCGGCTGTTACTGTTGCTCCAGGGCAGCTGCACCCTGAGTTGCCCCTAAGGCTATGGCTATACTGGCATTGAAGAACAAAACTTTTTTGTCTTTCAGAGGTGTTAACCTCCCCCTCCCCTGAAAGACCAAAGCTTTGCCGCAACAAGTGCTACGCTCCTGCATAAGTGGCTGTGAGTAAGCGGTCAGTGCGTTGTATTTCTCATCTTTACTCACTGTAGTATTGTTCACAGGCCGTGTGCATCCTCATTGGGTACGGGGCTCTGTGGGATTAAGGCTGGGGACGAGCCAAAGTGTGCTGTGCAGAGCGACTACCTCGGATTCTGTCGCAAGGGGTGTTTTTGGCTGTAATGTTAAAGGTGCAATGGGAAGAGGGTGGAGGGCGGAGCCCCGCCGTGTGGGAGAGGAGAAAAGAAGAGGCTACGCGATGTTGCCGACTGAGATGGTAACTTCCTTGTTCCCCCCCCCCCGCACCCTTGCTGGGTTCAGTACCAAGGAAAAAGCAATCACGCGTCAGAGTCTACTGCCCTCATGCGATGGAAAGCGAGGGAGAGCGACGAGACCGCGAGCGTTGTTGGCCAACCCACAAAAGACCGCGAGCGTCGTTAATGCCATGCAAAAGCCGTCCATCCGAGAGGGGAACAGCCGCCACTCTCAGTGAGATAAGTGTCTGTTTTGGTGATTGCTCTGCTCACGGCCCACCTTGCTCCTGGTAGGGACGCCCCGTTAGCTGGGGGCTGTGTTTGTAAGAAAAGGTTCCTGACTGGCTGGCTGTGGTTACGAGGGAAACAAGGTCCCCATTTTCTGGGGCTGATGATTTCTCTGGTCAGAAGCAGTGTGTCCTCTGCAGCAGAAGGTTGCGTCTAGTATAACCCTTGTCCGAAAGGTCATTTGCTTGCCTTTCTCCCATGTTTCTCTCTCTCTCTCTCTCTCTCTCTCTCTCTCTCTGTAGTGTGTTGGCCAACAAACAGTCTGTCTCTGTCTGTCTGTCTCTCTGTGTGTCCTTGCCTTTCCTTGTGCTCTTTCCCTTTGTAGGACGTGGGCGGATGCGTTAGCTTTGCACCCTCACAGGCTATGTCTCGGGAGCCGTAGGAGGGGATGCAGGGAAGTGGGTGCGAGAGTGGAGCGGTGACTGTCGGTGTTTACATCGGCCTCACTCGATGAACAGAGACCGAGTTGATAGGATGGAAGAGGGATTTCAAGCCCCAATAGAGCTTTGTGTAGCGATGGCTCACGCTTGGCTTTTCAGCTGCTCTTGCAGAGGAATCGTGCAGGAGCGCTAGCCGGAGGAGAATGTGGCAGAGGTGGAGCTGAACTGCCTGGACATCCTTCTAAGCAGCCATGAACAGTCCTCGGTTTTCTGCCTCCCGCATAACTTGCTGTGAGTAAACGGTCAGTGCTTTGAATTTCTCATCTTTACTCACTGTAGTATTCTTCACAGGCCGTGTGCATCCTCGTTAGGTACGGGGCTCTGTGGGATTAAGGCTGGGAAGTCTGCCTTGCAGAGCGACTGCGTCTGGTGCTGTTGCAAGGGGTGGCTTTGGTTGTAATGTTAACGGTGGAATGGGAAGTGGGCGGAGTGCGGAGCCCCGCCGCGTGGGAGAGACGAAAAGAAGTGCCTACACTACTTGGCCCACTGAGATGGTAACTGATTTGTTTGCCCCCCTTGTGCTGCGTTTAGTATGAAGGGAGAAGTCGCCACACAGGAGAGTCTAGTGCCTCCATGCGCTGGAAAGCGAGCGAGAGCGAGGAGACCACGAGCGTTGTTGGCCAGCCCACACAAGACCGCGAGCGGAAGAGCAGCGACTCTCGGTGCGAGACGTGTGTGGTTTGGTGAGGGCTCTGCTCTCGGCGCTCCTTGCTCCTGGCAGGGACGCCCCATTAGCTGCGTGCTGAGTTTGTAAGCAAATGTTCCTCGCTTGCTGGTTACGAGGTCCCCATTTTCAGGGGCGGATCATTTCTCTTTTCAGGAGCAGTATGTGTTCCGCAGCAGAAGGTTGCCTCTAGTAGGATGGCTCCAGGCGGTAAGTTACTGGCCTCTCTCCCTTTCCTGTAGTATGTTGGCAAACAGACGCTCTCTGTCTTCTGTTGTTCAACACACATGTAAGGCTTCTGGCAGTCAGAGTTGGCAGCACCAAGGGCCGGGTTGGGTATGTAGGGGACAGCGTGCAAAAGCGTCTCGAGCGCCCACCCAGTGACCTGGGAGAAATATCTATCAGTCCCCCCCCGCTCCCCTGTAGGAGGCAATGGTTCCCCTGTGGCAAGCAGAGAGTGTGAGTGTAGCCCAAGGTTTTGAATGAGAGCGATGGAGCGAGCAAGAATGCAGCATTGTGTTTGGAAAAGAGCAGAAGAGGATTGGTAAGCAAGCCATGAGTGAGAAGAGGCACGCCATGAAATTGGTGGGTGTCGTCTCGCGTTGGTTGTTGAGTCCAGCCAGCACAAAGTCCAGCCCCGCAAAGTGTGTCCCGCCCCTGCCCCCGCCCCTGCCCAGTGGAGCGCCATGTTTGAAAAGTGAATGTGCAGAACCCCTTCCCCTCCCCTCCCCTCCCCCATCCAGATGAGGGAGGTAAAAGGGGCACCTTCTGTTGTGTAAGGGTGATCAGCCCAGCTGTGTAGCCCTCCCAGCAAACTGGCCCACTCCTGCTGCCATGCCGCAATCCCTGCCCCCAAAAGACAGCACTAAATGATGTGCACTGTTTACTAGGTTCCATACAGGAACACCTTTGTCCCAAGGTGAATCCAACTTATCAATTCTTAGACTCCTAACGAGATAAAAGTTAACTCTGACATTCCACAGCAGAGAGGGTAGGGGGTGCAATTGGTATCTAGGGCTGCCAGAAGGCACCCATACCAGCAGGTGTTGAGACCTGTCCCCAGCCTCTCAATTCACTGGGTTTTGGAACGCATGGCCCCTGCCTAGCGAGTGCTGCTCAGGTGATGGCGAGATCCCCTCCATCATGAGAAAAGGCCACGTACAGTTCCACTGTCCTTGATTTACATAATCAGTAGAATACCAGTTTATTCTTCTTGCCCCAAGAACAGAAATTCCTGCCCCAATACATAAAACTGGGGATCCTACAGCAGCCCATAGTGACCAATTGGGGTATTACGGGCTCAGGCTAGGTGGGGTGGGTGAGCCTATGCAAATAAGATCAGCCCCTGGAGTTCACCACCAGATGTCAGGGTGGGGCTCATCCTGACTCTGCTTACACACACAAACTCTCTCTCTTCCTTCTCTTGTGCTGTCTCCCTTCGTAGGACACGGGGTCGGTGTGCATCCCCACAGGCTAGGTCTCGGGAGCCATGGAGAAGTAGGAGGGGACGAAAATCATGCAGGGAAGTGGGTGCGAGAGTGGAGCGGTGACTGTCATTGTTCACTCGGTCTCTGTTCATCGAGTGGGCCCGATGTAGATGGGATGGAGGAGGGAGCCAGGGACGGGGGCAAGATTTCAAGCACCAATAGAACTTTGTGTAGTGATGGCTCAATCTTGGCCTTTCGGCTGCTCTTGCAGAGGAATTGTCCAGGAGCCCTAGCCGGAGGAGAAAGTGGCAGAGGTGGACCTGAGCAGCTTGGGCATCCTTCTAAGCGGGCGTGAGCATTCCTCAGCTTTCTGGCTGCTCCGTCACTGGCTGTGAGTAAGCGGTGAGTGCTTTGAATTCCTCATCTGTACTCGCTGTGGTATTCTTCACGGGCCGTGTGCTTCGTCGTTTGGTACGGGGCTCCGTGGGGTTTAGGCTGCGGAAGGGACCAGAGTTCCGCCGTGCACAGTGACTATGTCGGGCGCTTTTTAGTTGGAATTCTAAAGGTGTAAGCGTGGGTGGGTGGGGGAGGGCAGAGGGGGAGCCCCGCCGTGTGGGAGAGGCGAAAAGAAGAGATTACACGACATTGGCAACTGAGATGGTAACGTCCTTGTTTTTTCCCATTGTGCTGGCTTTAGTACCAAGGGAAAAGAAGTCACGCGTCAGAGTCTACTGCCCTCGTACGATGGAAAGTGAGTGAGCGCGACGAGATCGCGAGAGTGGGTGCCACGCAAAAGCCGTCCATCTGGGAGCGGAACAGTCGCCACACTCAGTGAGATAAGTGTCTGGTTTGGTGAGGGCTCTGCTCACGGCCCGTCTGGCTCCAGGTAGGGACACCCCGTTCGCTGGGCTTGGGTGTCTCAGAAAATGTTCCTGGCTAGCTGCGGTTACGAAGGAGACAAGCTCCCCAGTTTCTGTAGCTGCTCATTTCACTGGCCAGGAGCAGTGTGTCTTCCGCAGCGGAAGGTTGCATCCAGTACGATGATTCCAGGCGGTAGGTTGTTTGCCTTCCTCCCCTGTTTTTTCTTTCTCTTTCTCTTTCTCTTTCCTCTAGTATGTTGGCCAACACACACTCTCTCTGTCCTCTCCTCTGCTCGCCTCTCCCTGTGCCGTCTCCCTACATAGGACACGAGCAGGCGTGCATCCCCACAGGCTAGGTCTCGGGAGCCATGGAGAAGTAGGAGGGGACGAAAACCATGGGGTCAGTGGGCGCTACGGTGGAGCGGTGACTGTCTGTGTTTACGCAATCTCTGCTCATCGGATGAGGCTGATGTAGATGGGATTTGAGAGGGAGGCAGGGATGAGGCAAGATTTCACGCACCGCTAGAGCTTTGTGTAGTGACGGTTCATGCTTGGTGATTGCAGCTGTGTTCTCAGAGGAATTGTCCAGGAGCCCTAGCCCGAGGAGAAGGTGGCAGAAGTGGACCTGAGCTGCCTGGACATCCTTCTAAGCCGACATGAACGGTCCTCAGTTTTCTGCCTCCCGCATAACTTGCTGTGAGTAAGCTTTGAATTCCTCATCTGTACTCGCTGTAGTATTCGTCACAGGCCGTGTGGTAGAAGAGGCCGAAGAGGTAGGCAGGGACGGGGGCAAGAGTTCAAGCACCAATAGAGCTTTGAGTGGTGATGGTTCATGTTTGGTTTTTGCAGCTGCTCTCGCGGAGGAATTGTCCAGGAGCCCTAGCCCGAGGAGAAGCTGGCAGAAGTGGACCTGAGCTGCCTGGACATCCTTGGAATGGCATCCCAGCAGGGGGTTGAAACCCGTCACGGGGTGGGCCCCTGAGAAAAGACCTCTGCATCTAACCGGGGCACGGTAAGCTTGGGGGGATCCTTTGTGCCCTCCCAAGGAGTTGTCAGGTGCTATGGAAACTTCCTGAAGTACGGTAACTTCGTGGAGAGCAAGCAACTTGACGGTAACAAGAGATGCTTAGTCCTCAAGTGTCTTCCTTCTACATCACCGGGTGAGCTTCCCGTGGTCATGCCAGTCTAGTCGTCCTCTTTGAAGCAGGCCACGTTCAGTAGAGGACGTGAGCAGGGGTCTGAGAGTAGCCCTCGGCCTGTGTCTCCACTCACCAGGTTGCACCGCCCAGGGCATGTGGAGGGTCCAGGGCTCTGCACAGCACTCCGGACTGTGTGCATTCCCCCGTGTGGCCACCAGGTGTCGCCGTTGTTCCACGAGAGAAATGGTCTAAGCATTACTCCGAGTAGCAACTCGGTGTCACTGTTGCTCCATGACGGAAATGCGGCGTGTATTCCCGTGCGTGGCCGCATGCTGTCACTGTGGCTCCACGAGGGAAATGCTTTGTGCATTACCTGGATTGGCCACCCGGTGTCACTGTTGCTCCATGACAGAAACGCTTTGTGCATTACCGCGAGTGGCCACCCAGTGTCACTGTTGCTCCACGATGGAAATTCTTTGTGCATTACCGTGAGTGGCCACCCAGTGTCACTGTTGCTCCACGATGGAAATTCTTTGTGCATTACCTGCATTGTCCACTCAGTGTCACTGTTGCTCCATGAGGGAAATGCCTTGTGTATTACCGGCATTGTCCACTCGGTGTCACTGTTGCTCCATGAGGGAAATGCCTTGTGCATTACCTGCATTGTCCACTCGGTGTCTCTGTTGCTCCATGAGGGAAATGCCTTGTGCATTACCTGCATTGTCCACTCGGTGTCACTGTTGCTCCCCGAAGGAAATGCTTTGTGCGGTAGTCGGGGTGGCGACCCGTTGCTCTATGGAGAAAATCCTCTGTGTGCCATAACCCTGCCCTTCCACCGGCTGTTACTGTTGCTCCAGGGCAGCTGCACCCTGAGTTGCCCCTAAGGCTATGGCTATACTGGCATTGAAGAACAAAACTTTTTTGTCTTTCAGAGGTGTTAACCTCCCCCTCCCCTGAAAGACCAAAGCTTTGCCGCAACAAGTGCTACGCTCCTGCATAAGTGGCTGTGAGTAAGCGGTCAGTGCGTTGTATTTCTCATCTTTACTCACTGTAGTATTGTTCACAGGCCGTGTGCATCCTCATTGGGTACGGGGCTCTGTGGGATTAAGGCTGGGGACGAGCCAAAGTGTGCTGTGCAGAGCGACTACCTCGGATTCTGTCGCAAGGGGTGTTTTTGGCTGTAATGTTAAAGGTGCAATGGGAAGAGGGTGGAGGGCGGAGCCCCGCCGTGTGGGAGAGGAGAAAAGAAGAGGCTACGCGATGTTGCCGACTGAGATGGTAACTTCCTTGTTCCCCCCCCCCGCACCCTTGCTGGGTTCAGTACCAAGGAAAAAGCAATCACGCGTCAGAGTCTACTGCCCTCATGCGATGGAAAGCGAGGGAGAGCGACGAGACCGCGAGCGTTGTTGGCCAACCCACAAAAGACCGCGAGCGTCGTTAATGCCATGCAAAAGCCGTCCATCCGAGAGGGGAACAGCCGCCACTCTCAGTGAGATAAGTGTCTGTTTTGGTGATTGCTCTGCTCACGGCCCACCTTGCTCCTGGTAGGGACGCCCCGTTAGCTGGGGGCTGTGTTTGTAAGAAAAGGTTCCTGACTGGCTGGCTGTGGTTACGAGGGAAACAAGGTCCCCATTTTCTGGGGCTGATGATTTCTCTGGTCAGAAGCAGTGTGTCCTCTGCAGCAGAAGGTTGCGTCTAGTATAACCCTTGTCCGAAAGGTCATTTGCTTGCCTTTCTCCCATGTTTCTCTCTCTCTCTCTCTCTCTCTCTCTCTCTCTCTGTAGTGTGTTGGCCAACAAACAGTCTGTCTCTGTCTGTCTGTCTCTCTGTGTGTCCTTGCCTTTCCTTGTGCTCTTTCCCTTTGTAGGACGTGGGCGGATGCGTTAGCTTTGCACCCTCACAGGCTATGTCTCGGGAGCCGTAGGAGGGGATGCAGGGAAGTGGGTGCGAGAGTGGAGCGGTGACTGTCGGTGTTTACATCGGCCTCACTCGATGAACAGAGACCGAGTTGATAGGATGGAAGAGGGATTTCAAGCCCCAATAGAGCTTTGTGTAGCGATGGCTCACGCTTGGCTTTTCAGCTGCTCTTGCAGAGGAATCGTGCAGGAGCGCTAGCCGGAGGAGAATGTGGCAGAGGTGGAGCTGAACTGCCTGGACATCCTTCTAAGCAGCCATGAACAGTCCTCGGTTTTCTGCCTCCCGCATAACTTGCTGTGAGTAAACGGTCAGTGCTTTGAATTTCTCATCTTTACTCACTGTAGTATTCTTCACAGGCCGTGTGCATCCTCGTTAGGTACGGGGCTCTGTGGGATTAAGGCTGGGAAGTCTGCCTTGCAGAGCGACTGCGTCTGGTGCTGTTGCAAGGGGTGGCTTTGGTTGTAATGTTAACGGTGGAATGGGAAGTGGGCGGAGTGCGGAGCCCCGCCGCGTGGGAGAGACGAAAAGAAGTGCCTACACTACTTGGCCCACTGAGATGGTAACTGATTTGTTTGCCCCCCTTGTGCTGCGTTTAGTATGAAGGGAGAAGTCGCCACACAGGAGAGTCTAGTGCCTCCATGCGCTGGAAAGCGAGCGAGAGCGAGGAGACCACGAGCGTTGTTGGCCAGCCCACACAAGACCGCGAGCGGAAGAGCAGCGACTCTCGGTGCGAGACGTGTGTGGTTTGGTGAGGGCTCTGCTCTCGGCGCTCCTTGCTCCTGGCAGGGACGCCCCATTAGCTGCGTGCTGAGTTTGTAAGCAAATGTTCCTCGCTTGCTGGTTACGAGGTCCCCATTTTCAGGGGCGGATCATTTCTCTTTTCAGGAGCAGTATGTGTTCCGCAGCAGAAGGTTGCCTCTAGTAGGATGGCTCCAGGCGGTAAGTTACTGGCCTCTCTCCCTTTCCTGTAGTATGTTGGCAAACAGACGCTCTCTGTCTTCTGTTGTTCAACACACATGTAAGGCTTCTGGCAGTCAGAGTTGGCAGCACCAAGGGCCGGGTTGGGTATGTAGGGGACAGCGTGCAAAAGCGTCTCGAGCGCCCACCCAGTGACCTGGGAGAAATATCTATCAGTCCCCCCCCGCTCCCCTGTAGGAGGCAATGCTTCCCCTGTGGCAAGCAGAGAGTGTGAGTGTAGCCCAAGGTTTTGAATGAGAGCGATGGAGCGAGCAAGAATGCAGCATTGTGTTTGGAAAAGAGCAGAAGAGGATTGGTAAGCAAGCCATGAGTGAGAAGAGGCACGCCATGAAATTGGTGGGTGTCGTCTCGCGTTGGTTGTTGAGTCCAGCCAGCACAAAGTCCAGCCCCGCAAAGTGTGTCCCGCCCCTGCCCCCGCCCCCGCCCAGTGGAGCGCCATGTTTGAAAAGTGAATGTGCAGAACCCCTTCCCCTCCCCTCGCCTCCCCTCCCCCATCCAGATGAGGGAGGTAAAAGGGGCACCTTCTGTTGTGTAAGGGTGATCAGCCCAGCTGTGTAGCCCTCCCAGCAAACTGGCCCACTCCTGCTGCCATGCCGCAATCCCTGCCCCCAAAAGACAGCACTAAATGATGTGCACTGTTTACTAGGTTCCATACAGGAACACCTTTGTCCCAAGGTGAATCCAACTTATCAATTCTTAGACTCCTAACAAGATAAAAGTTAACTCTGACATTCCACAGCAGAGAGGGTAGGGGGTGCAATTGGTATCTAGGGCTGCCAGAAGGCACCCATACCAGCAGGTGTTGAGACCTGTCCCCAGCCTCTCAATTCACTGGGTTTTGGAACGCATGGCCCCTGCCTAGCGAGTGCTGCTCAGGTGATGGCGAGATCCCCTCCATCATGAGAAAAGGCCACGTACAGTTCCACTGTCCTTGATTTACATAATCAGTAGAATACCAGTTTATTCTTCTTGCCCCAAGAACAGAAATTCCTGCCCCAATACATAAAACTGGGGATCCTACAGCAGCCCATAGTGACCAATTGGGGTATTACGGGCTCAGGCTAGGTGGGGTGGGTGAGCCTATGCAAATAAGATCAGCCCCTGGAGTTCACCACCAGATGTCAGGGTGGGGCTCATCCTGACTCTGCTTACACACACAAACTCTCTCTCTTCCTTCTCTTGTGCTGTCTCCCTTCGTAGGACACGGGGTCGGTGTGCATCCCCACAGGCTAGGTCTCGGGAGCCATGGAGAAGTAGGAGGGGACGAAAATCATGCAGGGAAGTGGGTGCGAGAGTGGAGCGGTGACTGTCATTGTTCACTCGGTCTCTGTTCATCGAGTGGGCCCGATGTAGATGGGATGGAGGAGGGAGCCAGGGACGGGGGCAAGATTTCAAGCACCAATAGAACTTTGTGTAGTGATGGCTCATGCTTGGGTTTTTGCAGTTGCGCTTGCAGAGGAATTGTCCAGGAGCGGCACCCGAAGGAGAAACTGGGAGAAGGGGACCTGAGCAGACTGGACATCCGTCTAAGCGGACGTGAACAGTCCTAAGCTTTCTGCCTCCCGCTTAGCCATCTGTGAGTAAGCGGTCAGTGCTTGGAATTCCTCATCTGTACTCGCTGTAGTAGTCTTCATAGGCCACGTGCTTCTTCGTTTGGTCCGTGGCTCTGTGGGATTAAGGCTGTGGAAGGGACCAGAGTTGTGCTGTGCAGAGCGATGTATTCAGTTGCTGTTGCAAAGGGTGCTTTTTGGTTGTAATGCTCAAGGTGTAATGGAAGGAGGCTTGTGGGCGGAGCTCCGCCGTGTGGGAGAGGTGAAAAGTAGAGCCAACGCGACATTGCGGACTGAGATGGTAACTTACTTGTTTTTCTCCTTTGTGCTGGGTTTAGTCGCAAGGGAAAGGAAGTCACGCATCAGAATCTACAGCCTCCTGTGATGGAAAGTGAGCTAGAGTGACAAGACCGCGAGCACTGTTGATGCCACGCAAAAGCCGTCGAAATGAGAGCGGAACAGCCACCACTGTCAGTGAGATAAGTGCCTGGTTTGGTGATTGCTCCAGGTAGAGACACCCCGTTAGCTGGGGCTGGGTTTGCAAGAAAAGGTTCCTGACTCGCTGTGGTTAGACGGGTGACGAGGTCCCCAATTGTTAGGAGCTCCTCATTTCTCTGGTCAGGAGTGTTGTGTGCTCCACAGCATGAGGAAGAATCAGGAGGGTCACTCCATATGCTGATTTACTTTTTTTTTCCTCCCATGTTTCTCTCTCTCTCTCTGCTCTCATGTGTTGGCCAAGACAGACGCGCATGCTCCCTCTTCTTGTCTGTCCTGTTACTGACTCCCTTCACTGGAAAGGGGGATGGGTGCTGGTTGTGTATCCTCACAGGCTTGGACTCCAGACCCTGCAGGACGTCGGGGGATGGGTGTGATAGTGCTGACGGGAGGTGGGGGCCAATTGACCTATCACTGTTTAATCCGTATCTTGTAACCCACAGACGGCTTCTTCCCTTTAGGTGGGGCTCCGTTTCTAGTAAAATTTTTCCTCCTTGTTCTGGGTGCGGGAGGAGAATCCTTTCCCTGTCTTGGGAGTAGCTGATCTTCCAGAACAGGGAGGAGCATGTTCGCCTGAGCAGTGGCCTGGAACCAGGAAGGCGAGTTCGGGTGCTGACTTTGTCCTTTTCCTTATGTCTGTGTGTCTCTCTCTCTCTCCTCCCATGTTGGCCAACATGCACGCGCTCTCTCTCTCCTTGTACTGTCTCCTTGCATAGAACATGGGCAATGGTGCATGCTCACAGGCTTGGTCTGGGGAGTCTGCATCCCACTGGGGCATTGGGAGGGGACAGAGAAGCATGATGGGTACTAGATCCTCCATTGGTAGTGGTGGGGGTGACTCTGGGAGTTGAGTCTGACTCTGTTCATCAAGTGGGGCTGATCTAGAGTGGATGAAGAGGGAGGGCGGCATCTCCTACACCAATAGAACTTTGGGCAGTGATGGCTCCTGCTCGGGGTATTTGCTGTGTTTGCAGAGGGATCGTCCGGGAGCCCAGCCAGAGGAGAGGCTGGAAGACGTGAACCTGATCAGCCTGGACGTCCTTGTAAGCAGAGATGAACAGACCTCAGCTCTCTGCCTTCTCCATGATTGGTTGTGAGTGAACAATTATGGCACTCTATTCCTCATCCGCACCACTCCAGATTTCTTCAGTGGCCCTGAGCCTCCTCGTTGGCATGGGGCTGTGTGGGATTAAGACCAGGGGAAGGGACAACAGTCTCCTCTGCACAGTGACTCTCTTGGATGCAGGTGTAAAAGGCTGCTTAACATATGAACACAAGAGCGGCCACACTGGGTCAGACCAAAGGTCCATCTAGCCCAGTGTCCTGTCTTCCGACAGTGGCTAATGCCAGGTACTTCCAAGGAATGAACAGAAGAGGTAATCCCTAAGTGATCCATCCTCTGTCGCCCATTCCCAGTGTCAGGGTTCCCTCCCCACTCTAAACTCTAGGGTAAAGATGTGGGGACCCGCATGAAGAGCTCCCAAGCTTATATCTACCAGCTTAAGTTAAAACCCCCAAGGTAGAAAATTCCCTGCACCCCGAGAAATGCTTCTCACTGCCACCATCAAGTGTGTTTAAACAGGAATCCAGGAAAGGAAACCACTTGAAGTTTCTCTTTCCCCGCAAAGTATCCCCTCAAGCCCCTACCCCCCTTTCCTGGGAAGCTTGAGACTAATCTCCTAACCAATTGGTTACACAGTGATCTAAAAAAACCCACCCCCGGGGTTTTTAACACCATAGAAAACAGTCAGCTTCTTAAAAGAAGGATTTTATTAAAACAAAGAAGGTAAAATCAGCTCTGTAAAATCAGGATGGTAACTAATTTACAGGGTACTCAATTTCCAAACTCAAAGGGATTTCCCCCTCTGGACAAACCCTTAAAGTTACAGGGAAAAAAAAGAAATAACCCGTCCCTCTAACACAGGGAACACACACCAAGCAAAATAAACAGAAATCTACTCGCTATGCTGACTAGACTTACTTTAGAAAAGTGAGGATTTGATGAAAAGATGACTGGTTCCTGCATTTCTTAACCCTTTACTGGTAAGAGGATTTTATCTGCATCAGACCCTCTCCCCCTTCCCCTTATATTTATGACACCCAGCTTCTGCAAACAGAGGCAATGGACACCATCCGTGTCTATCCTGGCTAACAGTGGACCTGTCCTCAGTGAATGTACCTAGATCTTTTTTGAACCCCATTATAGTCTTAGCTTTCACAACGTTCTCTGGCGAGGAGCTCCACAGGTTGAGTGTGCGTTGTGTGCTTTTCAATTGTATCTATAACGGTGTAATGGGAGATGAGAGAAGAAGAACCTACTCAACATTGCAGATTGCGATGATAACTTTTGTTTTTTCCTCTTTTGTGTTGTGCTTAGTACCAAGGGGAAAGAAGTCAAGGGTAAGAGCCCATCCCCGTTGTGAGATGGAAAGCGTACAGGAGTCATGAGACTGTGAGCACTGTTGATGCCAGGCTCTGCAGATGCCATCGAGCTGGAAGTGGAGCAGCCATCACCATCAGTCAGGTAAGTGTAAGTACCACTCCGGGACTTGTCGTTAGTTGGGGCTCGGTTTGTAGTAAAAGATTTCTGACTAGCTGTGATTGTTAGGGAGACAAGGTCCCCATTGTCAGGGGCTGGTCATTTCTCTGTCCACAAACGGTGTGTCCTCTGCAGCCCGACTTTGGGTCCCGGGGCATGACTCTGGCTGGTGAGTGTCTTGCCTTCCTCCCATGTTTTTCTCTCTGTCCACACACACACACTCCTCTCTCTTGCTCTCCCGCCCCCGCCTCTTTTTTGCCCTTCATAGAACATGGGCAGGTGTGTGCATCCCCACAGGTTAGGCCTCGGGAGCTATGAACAAGTATGAAGGGGCGACAGTCATGCAGGGAAATGGGCGCTAGGGTGGAGCGGTGACTGTGGGTGCTGACTGAGCCCTTGGCTACACTTACGAGTTACAGCGCAATAAAACTGCCTGCAGCGCTGTAACTCACTAACTGGCTACACTTGCAAGGCACGTGCAGCGCTGTATCTCCTCAGATACAGCGCTGCATGTACTCCACCTCCCCGAGAGGAATAACAGCTGTTGTGAAGTGGGTGGAACGTTGGTCTTTCAGTGTAGCCGAGGAACAACGCAGTTACTGATCTCCCGAAGCTGCTTTGTTTTGAAACGGCACTTCCGGGTTGGAGTTCAGAGCTCCGCTGTTGAGGTGCTTTACAAAAAACCAAACACAGCTACTGTTTGCGGGCGGGGAGGGGCTCCGTTAGGAATGCCAGCAGCAAAGTTGCCTTGGACAGAGATGGCGTGTGAGGGAGTGGGGGAGAAGAACGGCGGGGGGGAGGGGGAAGGCTCCGTTTCCTCTCTTTTATCTGCTCTTTAAAAACAAACAAAGCCCCTGCTGTTTGCTTTCAGTGATTGAGAGAGAGGCAGGGGATGTGGAGGTGTGGAAATAATGAGCTGACACTCTGTGGAGATTCCAAAAACCCACTCTGTCTCCAAAAACGCTCCCTGTCAAAGTCCCCCTCACCCCCCCCCACTTGAAAAGCATGTTGCAGCTGCTTGAATGCCCATAATGCACCGCTCCCAATACAGCTGCAAATGCCTCAAATGTAGCCACCTCAGTGCGCTGGCAGCTGCCAGTGTGGACAGGCTGCAGCGCTTTCCCTACTCAGCTGTACGAACACGGGGTAAACTAACAGCGCTGTACATCTGCAAGTGTAGCCAAGGCCTGAGTCTCTGTTCGAGTGGGGCTGATGTAAATGGGATGGGAGAGGGAGGCTGGGATGAAGGCCTGATTTTGTGCACAAATTGAATTTTGTGTAGAGATGGTTCTTGCTTGGCTTATTTGCCAGAGTTCTGCTGTGCAGAGTGACTGTCGGGTGCTGTTGCAAGGATTCATTTTTGGTTGTAATGCTTAAGGTGTAATGGGAGGAGGGTGGAGGGTGGAGCCCTGCTGCGTGGGAGAGGTGAAAAGAAGAGTCTATGTGACGTTGCCCACTGAGATGGTAACTTTGTTGTTTTTTTTCCCCTTGTGCTGGGTTTAGTACCAAGGGAGAAGAAGTCGCGCGTCAGAGTCTACTGCCCTCATGCGATGGAAAGTGAGTGAGAGCGACGAGACCGCCAGCATTGTTGATGCCATGGAAAAGCCGTCCATGTGGGAGTGGAAGAGTCGCCACTCTCAGTGAGATAAGTGTCTGTTTTGGTGATTGCTCTGTTCACGGCCCATCTGGCTCCTGGTAGGGACACCCCGTTAGCTGGGGCTGGGTTTGTAAGAAAATGTTCTTGTCTAGCTGTGGTTACGAGATAGACAAGGTCTCCAAATTCAGGGGCTCCTCATTTCTCTGGCCAGGAGCGGTGTGTCCTCCGCAGCAGAAGGTTACATCCAGGAGGATGACTCTAGGTGGTGAGTTGGTTGCCTTTCTTCCATTTCTCTCTCTCTCCTCTAGTATGTCGGCCAACTCCCTCCCTCTCTCTCTCTCTGTCCTTGCCTCTCCTTGTGCCATCTCCCTTCATAGCACACGGGCAGGTGTGCTAGGTGTGCATCCCCACAGGCTCTGTCTCGGGAGCCATGGAGAAGTAGGAGGGGATGAAAATCACGCAGGGCAGTGGGTGTGAGAGTGGAGCGGTGACTGTCGGTGTTAACTCGGTCTCTGTTCATTGAGTGGGCCCGATGTAGATGGGATAGGAGAGGGACGCCGGGACGAGGGCAAGATTTTAAGCACCAATAGAGCTTGGTGTAGTGATGGCTCATGCTTGGGTTTTTGCAGTTGCGCTTGCAGAGGAATTGTCCAGGAGTGGCAGCCGAAGGAGAAACTGGGAGAAGGGGACCTGAGCAGACTGGACATCCGTCTAAGCAAACGTGAACAGTCCTGAGCTTTCTGCCTTCCGCTTAACCATCTGTGAGTAAGCGGTCAGTGCTTGGAATTCCTCATCTGTAGTCGCTGTAGTATTCTTCACAGGCCGTGTGCTTCCTCGTTGGCCACGGGGCTCTGTGGGATTAAGGCTGTGGAAGGGACCAGAGTCTGCTGTGCAGAGTGACTCTTTCATTTGCAGTTGGAAGGGGTGTTTTTCGGTTGTAATACTAACGATGTAATGGAAGGAGGATTGTGGGCGGAGCCCTGCTGTCTGGGAGAGGTGAAAAGACGAGCCAATGAGATATTGCCAACTGAGATGGTAACGTGTATGTTTTCCCCTTGTGCTGGGTTTAGTTGCAAAGGAAAGGAAGTCACGCATCAGAATCTACAGCCTCATGTGATAGAAAGCTAGCGAGAGTGACAAGACCGCGAGCGTTCATGCCACGCAAATCCGTATATCTGGGAGCGGAACAGCCGCCACTCTGTGAGATAAGTGTCTGGTTTGGTCATTGCTCTGCTTATGGCCCATCTGGCTCTAGGTAGGGACATCCCGTTAGCTGGGGCTGGGTTTGTAAGAAAAGGTTCCTGATTTGCAGTGGTTAGGAGGGTGACGAGGTCCCCAATTGTCAGGGGCTGCTCATTTCTCTGGTCAGGAGCGGTGTGTCCTCCACAGCACGAGGAAGAATCAGGAGCGTCACACCACGTGCTGATTTCCTTTTCTTCCTCCCATGTTTCTCTCTCTCTCTCTCTCTCTCCGCAGCAGAAGGTTACATCCAGGAGGATGACTCTAGGTGGTGAGTTGCTTGCCTTTCTCCCATGTTTTCTCTAGTATGTTGGCCAACACACATGCTCTTTCTCTTTCTCTCTCTCTCTCCCCTTGCTTTTCCTTGTGCTGTCTCTCTTCATAGGACATGGGCAGGCGTGCTAGGTGTGCATCCCCACAGGCGTGGTAACGGGAGCCATGAAGAAGTAGCAGGGGACGAAAATCCTGCAGGGCAGTGGATGCGAGAGTGGACGCACATATTGGAAGAAGTCGTGCACCCAAAGCCTTTTTCGCAGTGATGGCTCTTCCATCTGTTGTTTGCTGTTATTGCGGAGGCCTGCTCCAGGCCGGTGCAGCAGCCCCAGACAGCGGAGGAACATCTGCAGGAGGTGGACCTGCACAATCTAGACGTTTCACTTGGCAGTGGAGCTGAGGAGCCCTCTCGTGATGGTGGAGGGGGTTATGGGTGTGCGTGTAATATCCCTCTATCCAGTATCTGCGTAGTGAGGTGCTCCTTGAGAGCAGAGATGCTTCTCATTTCTATTTGTATTACCCTGACGATTCCACCCCATGTTGTTGTTGTTTTATGAGGGAAATGTTGTGAGCATTCACCCGAGTGGCCAGTGGGCATCACCGCTGCTCCATGGGTGAAATGTTCTGTGTATTATCCCAACTGGCCACCTGGTGTCGCTGTTGCTCCGTGACAGAAATGCTGTGTGCTTTACCCCAGGTGGCCATCCAGTGTCTCTGTTACTCTATGGGGCAAATGGTTTGTGTATTACTCCGAGTGGTCACACGAGAGAAATGATCTTGCATTACCACGACTGGGCACGGTGTCACAGTTGCTTCATTAGGGAAATGCTTTGTGTATTACCCTGAGTAGCACGGAGTGTCAGTGTTGCTTTCTGAGGGAAATGCTCTTGTGCGTTAATCGAAGGGAACATGTAGTGTCACTGCTGTTTTCAGGGCCGGCTCTAACCTCTTCGCTGCCCCCAAGGAAAAAAACAACAAAAACCTGAGTACTGACCCCCCAAAGGGAAAAAAAAGCACCACCACACCGAAACAGCTCCCCCCTCCAACACCGCCCCGGCAAAACAAAAACAAAAAACCCCTGAATGCTGCCCCGCCGAAACAACCCCCCCGAGCGCCGCCCTGCTGAAACAAACAAACAAAAAGTCCCGAGCGCTGCCCCTCTGAAACAAAAACAACCCCCCCAGCGCCGCCCTCCTGAAACAACCCCCCCCAGCGCCGCCCTCTTGAAACAAAAACAACCCCCCACCGCCGCCATGCCGAAACAACCCCCCTGAGCACCACCCTGCTGAAACAACCCCCCCCGGCGCCGCCCTTTTGAAACAAAACCCCCTCCAGCGCTGCCCTCTTGAAACAAAAACAACCCCCTCACCACCGCCACGCCTAAACAACCCCCCCGAGCGCCACCCTGCTGAAACAAAAACCCTCCTAGCGCCGCCCTCTTGAAACAAAAACAACCCCCCCAGCGCTGCCCTCCTGAAACAACCCCCACTCCAGCGCCGCCCTCTTGAAACAAAAACAACCCCCCACCGCCGCCACGCCGAAACAACCCCCCCCGAGCGCCACCCTGCTGAAACAAACCCCCCCCAGCACTGCCCTCTTGAAACAAAAACAACCCCCACACTGCCGCCACGCCAAAACAACCCCCCGAGCGCCACCCTACTGAAACAAAAACAACCCCCACTGCCGCCATGCTGAAACAACCTCCCCGAGAGCTGCCCTGCCTAAACAAACCCCGCCCTCGCTGAGCACCACCCCCTGAAACAACCCCCCTGAGCGCCGCCCTGCGAAAACAAAAAAAAAGCCCTGCGTGCTGCCCCGATGAAACAAAAAAACAACCCCCCCATAGCACCACCTTGCTGAAGGGTTTAAAAAAAAACGAGCGCTGCCCCACTGCCTCAACATTGGCTGCCCTTTAGAACGTGCCGTCCCAAGAGCGTGCTTGGTCAGCTGGTGCCTGAAGCCGGCCCTGGTGGTTTTATGAGGGAAATGCTTTGTGCTTTCCCCCCGACTGGGACTAATTTAGGGGGCAGGGATAGCTCAGTGGTTTGAGCATTGGCCTGCTAAACCCAGGGATGTGAGTTCAATCCTTGATGGGGCCGCTTAGGGATCTGGGGCAAAAATCTGTCAGGGGACAGTACTTGGTCCTGCTAGTGAAGGCAGGGGACTGGACTCGATGACCTTTCAAGGTCATTCCAGTTCTAAGAGATTGGCATATCTCCATTTATTTTATTATTATTATGATTATTATTATTTTAATGCGGTTGAAAAAGATGGTTAAGGGGAGCTATGATTGGGGCCTATAAAATCATGACTGGTGTAGAGAAAGTAAATAAGGAAGTGTTGTTTACTATTTTGCATAACACAAGAACTAGCGGTCATCAAATTAAATCAATGAGCACCAGGTTAAAAAGAAATGAAAGGAAGTATGTCTTCACACAATGCACAGTCAACCTGTGGAGCTCCTCGCCAGAGGATGTTGTAAAGTCCAAGACCATAACAGGGATCTAAAAGTAACTAGAGACATTGATGGAGGATATTAGCCAGCAGGGGCAGGGAGGGTGTCCGTAGCCTCTGTTTGCCCCAAGCTGGGAATGAGCGACGGGATGGATCCCTTTGTTGGTGTCATTAGGCACACCCCCCAGGTAACTCGGGGTGGGGGTGGAAGACCATGAGTGTCGATGAAGCCTCCTTGCTCTGGGCCTTTATGAACCAAACTTCCTCCATGTTGAATTATGTTTGAATTCTGCTCGAGCTAGCAGACTGGCAGCTAGAATGGAATGTGCAGCTGGGCTGCTATCAGCTAGCTCTCACATCTTAAGCCTGTGTGAAGTAAAGGGGAGGTAGGAACAAAGCAAGGGAGTGAGAGGAGAGAGCAGTTCACAGAAAGTTACTAATGAACCAGGTTTATAAGCTGCTTTTTAACAATATGACTTCACTGCTTGAATGTAAGCTTACTGTGGGAACAGGGAGGGGGAGGAGAAGGGGGGAGAAAAGGAGGAGCTTTGTTCCTGTAAAATATAAAAACAGAAAAACTGTTTTCTGGGGAGGTGCCTGATTTGAGACGTGTCTGTCTCCTCGCACCGCTTTGAGATCTCAAATAAACTTTGTTTGCTTCTCCACCCTGGTGTACTTATTGGAGCGAACCCTGTTGCTGCTGCCTCTAGCACTTGCTGCCGGTAACACCTTGATGATTCCCTGTTCTGTTCATTCCCTCCGGATGGCACGGGCTACTGTCGGAAGACAGGACACTGGGCTAGACAGACCTTTGGTCTGTCCCCGTAGGGCCATGCTTATGTCTGCTTCCCTCAAATTATGTTTTCAGTGCTTGGGTAGTCAGAGCCCTCTGAGAGAGCAGTGAGACGCCATTCACAGGGAGCAGATCCCTGTGTGTGGGCCCTTGGGGGGGGAGGTGGTAGAGGCCTTGCACCTAGGTTGGACTGGGACATGTTTCTGCTTCCCAGCATCCCACCTGTGGCCATGATGGTGAGTCCTTTTTTCAGTTCCTAATAACACAGGGGAGATGAGAGATTGTTTTCAATCATCTGGGATGGGCTCATTGTGGCCAACCTGTAGCAGAGACGAAGAAAAGGAGCAGCAAACAGCTGAGGCGTAAGAGCAAATGGAAATTTGCTTCAGTAGTGAGAGAGGGCTTACAATACTCTGGGGGGTGATAAGTGCGGGGGAGTCTTTTGTGCCCTCTCAAGGTGTTGTCCAGTGCTACGGAGTCTTCCTGGAGTACGGTAACTTCCTGGAGCGCAAGTTGCCTGTCACTTAACCCTAACCGCTGGAGGACTGTGCCTTCTAGCATCTCTAACTGCAGCGCACCTCCACTGAATCTTTGTAATCACGTATAGAAAGATCTGTTTCTCTCCTTATACCACCACAGCAGGTTTTTTTACATCACAAACTAATAAACATGTGGGAAGAGGGGGCAGGTTACTCCCCTTTCCCTTCCCTCTGAACCCCAAGTACCGTGCCGGAGGGGAGGTGTCCCAGGACTGCTGCAGCTTCCTTTTTGCCCCAGCTCTGTATTGAGATGTCACAGCAGGGGCAAGGCATGAAGCAGGGGGGAAAAGGGTAGAAGGGTGCACTATGAGAGAGGTAGGGTGTCTTCGCCTACCTCCCTTACTGGATTTCGGAGGGGGTATGGGAGAAGGAAGCGTTTTGAGCTTCCTCCCACTATGGAGTGAGGAGCCAGAAAGTTTGAGCTGTTGCTCTTTCAGAGGTATGCTGTGTGCATTACCCCACGTGGCCACCCAGTGTCGCTTTTGTGCTCTCAGAGAGATGCTGTGTGCATTACCCCAAGTGGCCACGCTCTGTTGCTCGCTGAGAGAGATGCTGTGTGTATTACCCCACGTGGCCACCCAGTGTTGCTGTTGCTCTCTCAGAGAGATGCTGTGTGCATTACCCCACGTGCCAACCGGTGTCACTGTTGTTCTCAGAGAGATGCTGTATGCATTACCAGATGTGGCCACCCGGTGTCGCTGTTGCTCTCCGAGAGAGATGCTGTGTGCATTACCCCACGTGGCCACCCAGTGTCGCTGTTGCTCTCTGAGAGATGCTGTGTGCATTACCCCATGTGCCAACTGGTGTCACTGTTGTTCTCAGAGAGATGCTGTATGCATTACCAGATGTGGCCACCCGGTGTCGCTGCTGCTCTCCGAGAGAGATGCTGTGTGCATTACCCCATGTGGCCACTCAGTGTTGCTGTTGCTCTCTGAGAGAGATGCTGTGTGCATTACCCCACGTGGCCACCCGGTGCCGTTGTTGCACTCTCCGAGAGATGCTGTGTGCATTACCGCACGTGGCCACGCTCTGTTGCTCGCTGAGAGAGATGCTGTGTGTATTACCCCACGTGGCCACCCAGTGTTGCTGTTGCTCTCTCAGAGAGATGCTGTGTGCATTACCCCACGTGCCAACCGGTGTCACTGTTGTTCTCAGAGAGATGCTGTATGCATTACCAGATGTGGCCACCCGGTGTCGCTGTTGCTCTCCGAGAGAGATGCTGTGTGCATTACCCCACGTGGCCACCCAGTGTCGCTGTTGCTCTCTGAGAGATGCTGTGTGCATTACCCCATGTGCCAACTGGTGTCACTGTTGTTCTCAGAGAGATGCTGTATGCATTACCAGATGTGGCCACCCGGTGTCGCTGCTGCTCTCCGAGAGAGATGCTGTGTGCATTACCCCATGTGGCCACTCAGTGTTGCTGTTGCTCTCTGAGAGAGATGCTGTGTGCATTACCCCACGAGGCCACCCGGTGCCGTTGTTGCACTCTCCGAGAGATGCTGTGTGCATTACCGCACGTGGCCACCCAGTGTCACTGTTGCGCTCTGAGGAATGCTGTGTGCATTACCCCACGTGGCCACCCAGTGTCGCTGTTGCTCTCTGAGAGATGCTGTGTGCATTACCCCATGTGCCAACTGGTGTCACTGTTGTTCTCAGAAAGATGCTGTATGCATTACCAGATGTGGCCACCCGGTGTCGCTGCTGCTCTCCGAGAGAGATGCTGTGTGCATTACCCCATGTGGCCACTCAGTGTCGCTGTTGCTCTCTGAGAGAGATGCTGTGTGCATTACCCCACGTGGCCACCCGGTGCCGTTGTTGCACTCTCCGAGAGATGCTGTGTGCATTACCCCACGTGTCCACCTGGTGTCACTCTTGCTCTGAGAGATGCTGTATGCATTACCCCACGTGGCCACCCGGTGTCGCTGTTGCTCTCCAAGAGAGATGCTATGTGCATTACCCCACGTGTCCACCTGGTGTCACTGTTGCTCTGAGAGATGCTGTATGTATTACCCCACGTGGCCACCCGGTGTTGCTGTTGCTCGCTGAGAGAGATGCTGTGTGCATTACCCCATGTGGCCACCCGGTGTCGCTGTTGCTCGCTGAGAGAGATGCTGTGTGTATTACCAAACGTGGCCGCCCGGTGCCACTGTTGCTCTCTGAAAGAGATGCTGTGTGCATTACCCCACGTGGGCACCCCATATCGCTGTTCTGCTCTCAGAGAGATGCTGTGTGCATTACCCCACGTGTCCACCTGGTGTCACTGTTGCTCTGAGAGATGCTGTATGCATTACCTCACGTGGCCACCCGGTGTCACTGTTGCTCTGAGAGAGATGCTGTGTGTATTACCCCAAGTGGCCACCCGGTGTTGCTGTTGCTCGCTGAGAGAGATGCTGTGTGCATTACCCCACGTGGCCACCCGGTGTCGCTGTTGCTCTGAGAGAGATGCTGTGTGTATTACCCCACGTGGCCACCCAGTGTTGCTGTTGCTCGCTGAGAGAGATGCTGTGTGCATTACCCCATGTGGCCACCCGGTGTCGCTGTTGCTCTCTGAGAGAGATGCTGTGTGCATTACCCCACATGGCCACCCGGTGTCGCTGTTGCTCTGAGAGAGATGCTGTGTGTATTACCCCACGTGGCCACCCAGTGTTGCTGTGGCTCGCTGAGAGAGATGCTGTGTGCATTACCCCACGTGGCCACCCGGTGTTGCTGTTGCTCTCTGAGAGAGATGCTGTGTGCATTACCCCACGTGGCCACCCGGTGTCGCTGTTGCTCTCCGAGAGAGATGCTGTGTGCATTACCCCACATGGCCACCCGGTGTTGCTGTTGCTCGCTGAGAGAGATGCTGTGTGCATTACCCCACGTGGCCACCCGGTGTCGCTGTTGCTCTGAGAGAGATGCTGTGTGTATTACCCCACGTGGCCACCCAGTGTTGCTGTTGCTCGCTGAGAGAGATGCTGTGTGCATTACCCCACGTGGCCACCCGGTGTCGCTGTTGCTCTCTGAGAGAGATGCTGTGTGCATTACCCCACGTGGCCACCCGGTGTCGCTGTTGCTCTGAGAGAGATGCTGTGTGTATTACCCCACGTGGCCACCCAGTGTTGCTGTTGCTCGCTGAGAGAGATGCTGTGTGCATTACCCCATGTGGCCACCCGGTGTCGCTGTTGCTCTCTGAGAGAGATGCTGTGTGTATTACCCCACGTGGCCATGCGGTGTCACTGTTGCTCTCAGCGAGATGCTGTATATATTACCCCACGTGGCCACGTGGTGTCGCTGTTGCTCTCCGAGAGAGATGCTGTGTGCATTACCCCACATGGCCACCCGGTGTCGCTGTTGCTCTCCGAGAGAGATGCTATGTGCATTACCCCACGTGTCCACCTGGTGTCACTGTTGCTCTGAGAGATGCTGTATGCATTACCTCACGTGGCCACCCAGTGTCACTGTTGCTCTGAGAAAGATGCTGTTTGTATTACCCCACGTGGCCACCCGGTGTTGCTGTTGCTCGCTGAGAGATGCTGTGTGCATTACCCCACGTGTCCACCTGGTGTCACTGTTGCTCTGAGAGATGCTGTATGCATTACCTCACGTGGCCACCCGGTGTCACTGTTGCTCTCCGAGAGAGATGCTGTGTGCATTACCCCACGTGGCCACCCGGTGCCGTTGTTGCACTCTCCGAGAGATGCTGTGTGCATTACCGCACGTGGCCACGCTCTGTTGCTCGCTGAGAGAGATGCTGTGTGTATTACCCCACGTGGCCACCCAGTGTTGCTGTTGCTCTCTCAGAGAGATGCTGTGTGCATTACCCCACGTGCCAACCGGTGTCACTGTTGTTCTCAGAGAGATGCTGTATGCATTACCAGATGTGGCCACCCGGTGTCGCTGCTGCTCTCCGAGAGAGATGCTGTGTGCATTACCCCATGTGGCCACTCAGTGTTGCTGTTGCTCTCTGAGAGAGATGCTGTGTGCATTACCCCACGAGGCCACCCGGTGCCGTTGTTGCACTCTCCGAGAGATGCTGTGTGCATTACCGCACGTGGCCACCCAGTGTCACTGTTGCGCTCTGAGGAATGCTGTGTGCATTACCCCACGTGGCCACCCAGTGTCGCTGTTGCTCTCTGAGAGATGCTGTGTGCATTACCCCATGTGCCAACTGGTGTCACTGTTGTTCTCAGAGAGATGCTGTATGCATTACCAGATGTGGCCACCCGGTGTCGCTGCTGCTCTCCGAGAGAGATGCTGTGTGCATTACCCCATGTGGCCACTCAGTGTCGCTGTTGCTCTCTGAGAGAGATGCTGTGTGCATTACCCCACGTGGCCACCCGGTGCCGTTGTTGCACTCTCCGAGAGATGCTGTGTGCATTACCCCACGTGTCCACCTGGTGTCACTCTTGCTCTGAGAGATGCTGTATGCATTACCCCACGTGGCCACCCGGTGTCGCTGTTGCTCTCCAAGAGAGATGCTATGTGCATTACCCCACGTGTCCACCTGGTGTCACTGTTGCTCTGAGAGATGCTGTATGTATTACCCCACGTGGCCACCCGGTGTTGCTGTTGCTCGCTGAGAGAGATGCTGTGTGCATTACCCCATGTGGCCACCCGGTGTCGCTGTTGCTCTCTGAGAGAGATGCTGTGTGTATTACCCCACGTGGCCATGCGGTGTCACTGTTGCTCTCAGCGAGATCCTGTATATATTACCCCACGTGGCCACGTGGTGTCGCTGTTGCTCGCTGAGAGAGATGCTGTGTGTATTACCAAACGTGGCCGCCCGGTGCCACTGTTGCTCTCTGAAAGAGATGCTGTGTGCATTACCCCACGTGGGCACCCCATATCGCTGTTGTGCTCTGAGAGAGATGCTGTGTGCATTACCCCACGTGTCCACCTGGTGTCACTGTTGCTCTGAGAGATGCTGTATGCATTACCTCACGTGGCCACCCGGTGTCACTGTTGCTCTGAGAGAGATGCTGTGTGTATTACCCCAAGTGGCCACCCGGTGTTGCTGTTGCTCGCTGAGAGAGATGCTGTGTGCATTACCCCACGTGGCCACCCGGTGTCGCTGTTGCTCTGAGAGAGATGCTGTGTGTATTACCCGACGTGGCCACCCAGTGTTGCTGTTGCTCGCTGAGAGAGATGCTGTGTGCATTACCCCATGTGGCCACCCGGTGTCGCTGTTGCTCTCTGAGAGAGATGCTGTGTGCATTACCCCATGTGACCACCCGGTGTCGCTGTTGCGCTCTCGGAGAGATCCTGTGTGCATTACCCCACGTGGCCACTGGGTGTCGCTGTTGCTCTGAGAGATTCTGTATGCATTACCCCACGTGGCCACCCGGTGTCGCTGTTGCTCTCCGAGAGAGATGCTATGTGCATTACCCCACGTGTCCACCTGGTGTCACTGTTGCTCTGAGAGATGCTGTATACATTACCTCACGTGGCCACCCGGTGTCACTGTTGCTCTGAGAGAGATGCTGTGTGTATTACCCCAAGTGGCCACCCGGTGTCGCTGTTGCTCTCCGAGAGAGATGCTATGTGCATTACCCCACGTGTCCACCTGGTGTCACTGTTGCTCTGAGAGATGCTGTATGCATTACCTCACGTGGCCACCCGGTGTCACTGTTGCTCTGAGAGAGGTGCTGTGTGTATTACCCCAAGTGGCCACCCGGTGTTGCTGTTGCTCGCTGAGAGATGCTGTGTGCATTACCCCACGTGGCCACCCGGTGTTGCTGTTGCTCTCTGAGAGAGATGCTGTGTATATTACCCCACGTGGCCACCCGGTGTCGCTGTTGCTCTCCGAGAGAGATGCTGTGTATATTAGCCCACGTGGCCACCCAGTGTTGCTGTTGCTCTCTGAGAGAGATGCTGTGTGCATTACCCCACGTGTCCACCTGGTGTCACTGTTGCTCTGAGAGATGCTGTATGCATTACCTCACGTGGCCACCCGGTGTCACTGTTGCTCTGAGAGAGATGCTGTGTGTATTACCCCAAGTGGCCACCCGGTGTTGCTGTTGCTCGCTGAGAGAGATGCTGTGTGCATTACCCCACGTGGCCACCCGGTGTCGCTGTTGCTCTGAGAGAGATGCTGTGTATATTACCCCACGTGGCCACCCGGTGTCGCTGTTGCGCTCTCGGAGAGATCCTGTGTGCATTACCCCACGTGGCCACTGGGTGTCGCTGTTGCTCTGAGAGATTCTGTATGCATTACCCCACGTGGCCACCCGGTGTCGCTCTTGCTCTCTGAGAGAGATGCTGTGTGCATTACCCCATGTGGCCACCCGGTGTCGCTGTTGCTCTCTGAGAGAGATGCTGTGTGCATTACCCCATGTGACCACCCGGTGTCGCTGTTGCGCTCTCGGAGAGATCCTGTGTGCATTACCCCACGTGGCCACTGGGTGTCGCTGTTGCTCTGAGAGATTCTGTATGCATTACCTCACGTGGCCACCCGGTGTCGCTGTTGCTCTCCGAGAGAGATGCTGTGTATATTAGCCCACGTGGCCACCCAGTGTTGCTGTTGCTCTCTGAGAGAGATGCTGTGTGCATTACCCCACGTGTCCACCTGGTGTCACTGTTGCTCTGAGAGATGCTGTATGCATTACCTCACGTGGCCACCCGGTGTCACTGTTGCTCTGAGAGAGATGCTGTGTGTATTACCCCAAGTGGCCACCCGGTGTTGCTGTTGCTCGCTGAGAGAGATGCTGTGTGCATTACCCCACGTGGCCACCCGGTGTCGCTGTTGCTCTGAGAGAGATGCTGTGTATATTACCCCACGTGGCCACCCGGTGTCGCTGTTGCGCTCTCGGAGAGATCCTGTGTGCATTACCCCACGTGGCCACTGGGTGTCGCTGTTGCTCTGAGAGATTCTGTATGCATTACCCCACGTGGCCACCCGGTGTCGCTCTTGCTCTCTGAGAGAGATGCTGTGTGCATTACCCCATGTGGCCACCCGGTGTCGCTGTTGCTCTCTGAGAGAGATGCTGTGTGCATTACCCCATGTGACCACCCGGTGTCGCTGTTGCGCTCTCGGAGAGATCCTGTGTGCATTACCCCACGTGGCCACTGGGTGTCGCTGTTGCTCTGAGAGATTCTGTATGCATTACCTCACGTGGCCACCCGGTGTCGCTGTTGCTCTCCGAGAGAGATGCTGTGTATATTACCCCACGTGGCCACCCGGTGTCGCTGTTGCTCTGAGAGAGATGCTGTGTGTATTACCCCACGTGGCCACCCAGTGTTGCTGTTGCTCGCTGAGAGAGATGCTGTGTGCATTACCCCACGTGTCCACCTGGTGTCACTGTTGCTCTGAGAGATGCTGTATGCATTACCTCACGTGGCCACCCGGTGTCACTGTTGCTCTGAGAGAGATGCTGTGTGTATTACCCCAAGTGGCCACCCGGTGTTGCTGTTGCTCGCTGAGAGAGATGCTGTGTGCATTACCCCACGTGGCCACCCGGTGTCGCTGTTGCTCTGAGAGAGATGCTGTGTGTATTACCCCACGTGGCCACCCAGTGTTGCTGTTGCTCGCTGAGAGAGATGCTGTGTGCATTACCCCATGTGGCCACCCGGTGTCGCTGTTGCTCTCTGAGAGAGATGCTGTGTGCATTACCCCACGTGGCCACCCGGTGTCGCTGTTGCTCTGAGAGAGATGCTGTGTGTATTACCCCACGTGGCCACCCAGTGTTGCTGTTGCTCGCTGAGAGAGATGCTGTGTGCATTACCCCACGTGGCCACCCGGTGTTGCTGTTGCTCTCTGAGAGAGATGCTGTGTGCATTACCCCACGTGGCCACCCGGTGTCGCTGTTGCTCTCCGAGAGAGATGCTGTGTGCATTACCCCACATGGCCACCCGGTGTCGCTGTTGCTCTCCGAGAGAGATGCTATGTGCATTACCCCACGTGTCCACCTGGTGTCACTGTTGCTCTGAGAGATGCTGTATGCATTACCTCACGTGGCCACCCGGTGTCACTGTTGCTCTGAGAGAGATGCTGGCCATCAGGAAGCTTAGACTGGAAATTAGACGAAGGTTTCTAACCATCAGAGGAGTGAAGTTCTGGAACAGCCTTCCAAGGGAAGCAGTGGGGGCAAAAGACCTAACTGGCTTCAAGATTAAGCTAGATACGTTTATGGAGGGGATGGTTTGATGGGATAACATGATTTTAGTCAAAGGTCAATTAATTGCCATCAGTGGTAAATAGGACCAATGGTCAATGATGGGATGTTAGAAGTTACTACAGAGAACTTTTTCCTGGGTGTCTGGCTGGTGAGTCTTGCCCACATGCTCGGGGTTCAGCTGATCGCCATATTTGGGGTCGGGAAGGAATTTTCCTCCAGGGTAGATTGGCAGAGGCCCTGGAGGTTTTTTTGCCTTTCTCTGCAGCATGGGGCACGGGTCACTTACCGGAGGATTCTCTGCATCTTGAAGTCTTTAAACCATGATTTGAGGACTTCAATAGCTGAGACATAGGTGAGAGGATTATTCCAGGAGTGGGTGGGTGAGATACTGTGGCCTGCATTGTGCAGGAGGTCAGACTAGATGATCATAATGGTCCCTTCTGACCTAAAAGTCTATGAGTCTATTACCCCAAGTGGCCACCCGGTGTTGCTGTTGCTCGCTGAGAGAGATGCTGTGTGCATTACCCCATGTGGCCACCCGGTGTTGCTGTTGCTCTCTGAGAGAGATGCTGTGTGCATTACCCCACGTGGCCACCCGGTGTCGCTGTTGCTCTCCGAGAGAGATGCTGTGTATATTAGCCCACGTGGCCACCCAGTGTTGCTGTTGCTCTCTGAGAGAGATGCTGTGTGCATTACCCCACGTGTCCACCTGGTGTCACTGTTGCTCTGAGAGATGCTGTATGCATTACCTCACGTGGCCACCCGGTGTCACTGTTGCTCTGAGAGAGGTGCTGTGTGTATTACCCCAAGTGGCCACCCGGTGTTGCTGTTGCTCGCTGAGAGATGCTGTGTGCATTACCCCACGTGGCCACCCGGTGTTGCTGTTGCTCTCTGAGAGAGATGCTGTGTATATTACCCCACGTGGCCACCCGGTGTCGCTGTTGCTCTCCGAGAGAGATGCTGTGTATATTAGCCCACGTGGCCACCCAGTGTTGCTGTTGCTCTCTGAGAGAGATGCTGTGTGCATTACCCCACGTGTCCACCTGGTGTCACTGTTGCTCTGAGAGATGCTGTATGCATTACCTCACGTGGCCACCCGGTGTCACTGTTGCTCTGAGAGAGATGCTGTGTGTATTACCCCAAGTGGCCACCCGGTGTTGCTGTTGCTCGCTGAGAGAGATGCTGTGTGCATTACCCCACGTGGCCACCCGGTGTCGCTGTTGCTCTGAGAGAGATGCTGTGTATATTACCCCACGTGGCCACCCGGTGTCGCTGTTGCGCTCTCGGAGAGATCCTGTGTGCATTACCCCACGTGGCCACTGGGTGTCGCTGTTGCTCTGAGAGATTCTGTATGCATTACCCCACGTGGCCACCCGGTGTCGCTCTTGCTCTCTGAGAGAGATGCTGTGTGCATTACCCCATGTGGCCACCCGGTGTCGCTGTTGCTCTCTGAGAGAGATGCTGTGTGCATTACCCCATGTGACCACCCGGTGTCGCTGTTGCGCTCTCGGAGAGATCCTGTGTGCATTACCCCACGTGGCCACTGGGTGTCGCTGTTGCTCTGAGAGATTCTGTATGCATTACCTCACGTGGCCACCCGGTGTCGCTGTTGCTCTCCGAGAGAGATGCTGTGTATATTAGCCCACGTGGCCACCCAGTGTTGCTGTTGCTCTCTGAGAGAGATGCTGTGTGCATTACCCCACGTGTCCACCTGGTGTCACTGTTGCTCTGAGAGATGCTGTATGCATTACCTCACGTGGCCACCCGGTGTCACTGTTGCTCTGAGAGAGATGCTGTGTGTATTACCCCAAGTGGCCACCCGGTGTTGCTGTTGCTCGCTGAGAGAGATGCTGTGTGCATTACCCCACATGGCCACCCGGTGTCGCTGTTGCTCTGAGAGAGATGCTGTGTATATTACCCCACGTGGCCACCCGGTGTCGCTGTTGCGCTCTCGGAGAGATCCTGTGTGCATTACCCCACGTGGCCACTGGGTGTCGCTGTTGCTCTGAGAGATTCTGTATGCATTACCCCACGTGGCCACCCGGTGTCGCTCTTGCTCTCTGAGAGAGATGCTGTGTGCATTACCCCATGTGGCCACCCGGTGTCGCTGTTGCTCTCTGAGAGAGATGCTGTGTGCATTACCCCATGTGACCACCCGGTGTCGCTGTTGCGCTCTCGGAGAGATCCTGTGTGCATTACCCCACGTGGCCACTGGGTGTCGCTGTTGCTCTGAGAGATTCTGTATGCATTACCTCACGTGGCCACCCGGTGTCGCTGTTGCTCTCCGAGAGAGATGCTGTGTATATTACCCCACGTGGCCACCCAGTGTTGCTGTTGCTCTCTGAGAGAGATGCTGTGTGCATTACCCCACGTGTCCACCTGGTGTCACTGTTGCTCTGAGAGATGCTGTATGCATTACCTCACGTGGCCACCCGGTGTCACTGTTGCTCTGAGAGAGATGCTGTGTGTATTACCCCAAGTGGCCACCCGGTGTTGCTGTTGCTCGCTGAGAGAGATGCTGTGTGCATTACCCCACGTGGCCACCCGGTGTCGCTGTTGCTCTGAGAGAGATGCTGTGTGTATTACCCCACGTGGCCACCCAGTGTTGCTGTTGCTCGCTGAGAGAGATGCTGTGTGCATTACCCCATGTGGCCACCCGGTGTCGCTGTTGCTCTCTGAGAGAGATGCTGTGTGCATTACCCCACGTGGCCACCCGGTGTCGCTGTTGCTCTGAGAGAGATGCTGTGTGTATTACCCCACGTGGCCACCCAGTGTTGCTGTTGCTCGCTGAGAGAGATGCTGTGTGCATTACCCCACGTGGCCACCCGGTGTTGCTGTTGCTCTCTGAGAGAGATGCTGTGTGCATTACCCCACGTGGCCACCCGGTGTCGCTGTTGCTCTCCGAGAGAGATGCTGTGTGCATTACCCCACATGGCCACCCGGTGTCGCTGTTGCTCTCCGAGAGAGATGCTATGTGCATTACCCCACGTGTCCACCTGGTGTCACTGTTGCTCTGAGAGATGCTGTATGCATTACCTCACGTGGCCACCCGGTGTCACTGTTGCTCTGAGAGAGATGCTGGCCATCAGGAAGCTTAGACTGGAAATTAGACGAAGGTTTCTAACCATCAGAGGAGTGAAGTTCTGGAACAGCCTTCCAAGGGAAGCAGTGGGGGCAAAAGACCTAACTGGCTTCAAGATTAAGCTAGATACGTTTATGGAGGGGATGGTTTGATGGGATAACATGATTTTAGTCAAAGGTCAATTAATTGCCATCAGTGGTAAATAGGACCAATGGTCAATGATGGGATGTTAGAAGTTACTACAGAGAACTTTTTCCTGGGTGTCTGGCTGGTGAGTCTTGCCCACATGCTCGGGGTTCAGCTGATCGCCATATTTGGGGTCGGGAAGGAATTTTCCTCCAGGGTAGATTGGCAGAGGCCCTGGAGGTTTTTTTGCCTTCCTCTGCAGCATGGGGCACGGGTCACTTACCGGAGGATTCTCTGCATCTTGAAGTCTTTAAACCATGATTTGAGGACTTCAATAGCTGAGACATAGGTGAGAGGATTATTCCAGGAGTGGGTGGGTGAGATACTGTGGCCTGCATTGTGCAGGAGGTCAGACTAGATGATCATAATGGTCCCTTCTGACCTAAAAGTCTATGAGTCTATTACCCCAAGTGGCCACCCGGTGTTGCTGTTGCTCGCTGAGAGAGATGCTGTGTGCATTACCCCATGTGGCCACCCGGTGTTGCTGTTGCTCTCTGAGAGAGATGCTGTGTGCATTACCCCACGTGGCCACCCGGTGTTGCTGTTGCTCTCTGAGAGAGATGCTGTGTGCATTACCCCACGTGGCCACCCGGTGTCGCTGTTGCTCTCCGAGAGAGATGCTGTGTGCATTACCCCACATGGCCACCCGGTGTCGCTGTTGCTCTCCGAGACAGATGCTATGTGCATTACCCCACGTGTCCACCTGGTGTCACTGTTGCTCTGAGAGATGCTGTATGCATTACCTCACGTGGCCACCCGGTGTCACTGTTGCTCTCCGAGAGAGATGCTGTATGCATTACCCCACATGGCCACCCGGTGTCGCTGTTGCTCTCCGAGAGAGATGCTATGTGCATTACCCCACGTGTCCACCTGGTGTCACTGTTGCTCTGAGAGATGCTGTATGCATTACCTCACGTGGCCACCCGGTGTCACTGTTGCTCTGAGAGAGATGCTGTGTGTATTACCCCACGTGGCCACCCGGTGTCGCTGTTGCTCTCCGAGAGAGATGCTGTGTATATTATCCCACGTGGCCACCCAGTGTTGCTGTTGCTCTCTGAGAGAGATGCTGTGTGCATTACCCCACGTGTCCACCTGGTGTCACTGTTGCTCTGAGAGATGCTGTATGCATTACCTCACGTGGCCACCCGGTGTCACTGTTGCTCTGAGAGAGATGCTGTGTGCATTACCCCACGTGGCCACCCGGTGTCGCTGTTGTTCTGAGAGAGATGCTGTGTGTATTACCCCACGTGGCCACCCAGTGTCGCTGTTGCTCGCTGAGAGAGATGCTGTGTGCATTACCCCATGTGGCCACCCGGTGTCGCTGTTGCTCTCTGAGAGAGATGCTGTGTGCATTACCCCACGTGGCCACCCGGTGTCGCTGTTGCTCTGAGAGAGATGCTGTGTGTATTACCCCACGTGGCCACCCAGTGTTGCTGTTGCTCGCTGAGAGAGATGCTGTGTGCATTACCCCACGTGGCCACCCGGTGTTGCTGTTGCTCTCCGAGAGAGATGCTGTGTGCATTACCCCACATGGCCACCCGGTGTCGCTGTTGCTCTCCGAGAGAGATGCTATGTGCATTACCCCACGTGTCCACCTGGTGTCACTGTTGCTCTGAGAGATGCTGTATGCATTACCCCACGTGGCCACTGGGTGTCGCTGTTGCTCTGAGAGATTCTGTATGCATTACCCCACGTGGCCACCCGGTGTCGCTCTTGCTCTCTGAGAGAGATGCTGTGTGCATTACCCCATGTGGCCACCCGGTGTCGCTGTTGCTCTCTGAGAGAGATGCTGTGTGCATTACCCCATGTGACCACCCGGTGTCGCTGTTGCGCTCTCGGAGAGATCCTGTGTGCATTACCCCACGTGGCCACTGGGTGTCGCTGTTGCTCTGAGAGATTCTGTATGCATTACCTCACGTGGCTACCCAGTGTCACTGTTGCTCTGAGAGAGATGCTGTGTATATTACCCCACGTGGCCACCCGGTGTTGCTGTTGCTCGCTGAGAGATGCTGTGTGCATTACCCCACGTGGCCACCCGGTGTTGCTGTTGCTCTCTGAGAGAGATGCTGTGTGCATTACCCCACGTGGCCACCCGGTGTCGCTGTTGCTCTCCGAGAGAGATGCTGTGTGCATTACCCCACGTGTCCACCTGGTGTCACTGTTGCTCTGAGAGATGCTGTATGCATTACCTCACGTGGCCACCCGGTGTCACTGTTGCTCTGAGAGAGATGCTGTGTGTATTACCCCAAGTGGCCACCCGGTGTTGCTGTTGCTCGCTGAGAGAGATGCTGTGTGCATTACCCAACATGGCCACCCGGTGTCGCTGTTGCTCTCCGAGAGAGATGCTATGTGCATTACCCCACGTGTCCACCTGGTGTCACTGTTGCTCTGAGAGATGCTGTATGCATTACCCCACGTGGCCACTGGGTGTCGCTGTTGCTCTGAGAGATTCTGTATGCATTACCCCACGTGGCCACCCGGTGTCGCTCTTGCTCTCTGAGAGAGATGCTGTGTGCATTACCCCATGTGGCCACCCGGTGTCGCTGTTGCTCTCTGAGAGAGATGCTGTGTGCATTACCCCACGTGGCCACTGGGTGTCGCTGTTGCTCTGAGAGATTCTGTATGCATTACCCCACGTGGCCACCCGGTGTCGCTCTTGCTCTCTGAGAGAGATGCTGTGTGCATTACCCCATGTGGCCACCCGGTGTCGCTGTTGCTCTCTGAGAGAGATGCTGTGTGCATTACCCCATGTGACCACCCGGTGTCGCTGTTGCGCTCTCGGAGAGATCCTGTGTGCATTACCCCACGTGGCCACTGGATGTCGCTGTTGCTCTGAGAGATTCTGTATGCATTACCTCACGTGGCCACCCAGTGTCACTGTTGCTCTGAGAGAGATGCTGTGTATATTACCCCACGTGGCCACCCGGTGTTGCTGTTGCTCGCTGAGAGATGCTGTGTGCATTACCCCACGTGGCCACCCGGTGTTGCTGTTGCTCTCTGAGAGAGATGCTGTGTGCATTACCCCACGTGGCCACCCGGTGTCGCTGTTGCTCTCCGAGAGAGATGCTGTGTATATTACCCCACGTGGCCACCGAGTGTTGCTGTTGCTCTCTGAGAGAGATGCTGTGTGCATTACCCCACGTGTCCACCTGGTGTCACTGTTGCTCTGAGAGATGCTGTATGCATTACCTCACGTGGCCACCCGGTGTCACTGTTGCTCTGAGAGAGATGCTGTGTGTATTACCCCAAGTGGCCACCCGGTGTTGCTGTTGCTCGCTGAGAGAGATGCTGTGTGCATTACCCCACGTGGCCACCCGGTGTTGCTGTTGCTCTCTGAGAGAGATGCTGTGTGCATTACCCCACGTGGCCACCCGGTGTCGCTGTTGCTCTCCGAGAGAGATGCTGTGTATATTACCCCACGTGGCCACCCAGTGTTGCTGTTGCTCTCTGAGAGAGATGCTGTGTGCATTACCCCACGTGTCCACCTGGTGTCACTGTTGCTCTGAGAGATGCTGTATGCATTACCTCACGTGGCCACCCGGTGTCACTGTTGCTCTGAGAGAGATGCTGTGTGTATTACCCCAAGTGGCCACCCGGTGTTGCTGTTGCTCGCTGAGAGAGATGCTGTGTGCATTACCCAACATGGCCACCCGGTGTCGCTGTTGCTCTCCGAGAGAGATGCTATGTGCATTACCCCACGTGTCCACCTGGTGTCACTGTTGCTCTGAGAGATGCTGTATGCATTACCCCACGTGGCCACTGGGTGTCGCTGTTGCTCTGAGAGATTCTGTATGCATTACCCCACGTGGCCACCCGGTGTCGCTCTTGCTCTCTGAGAGAGATGCTGTGTGCATTACCCCATGTGGCCACCCGGTGTCGCTGTTGCTCTCTGAGAGAGATGCTGTGTGCATTACCCCATGTGACCACCCGGTGTCGCTGTTGCGCTCTCGGAGAGATCCTGTGTGCATTACCCCACGTGGCCACTGGATGTCGCTGTTGCTCTGAGAGATTCTGTATGCATTACCTCACGTGGCCACCCAGTGTCACTGTTGCTCTGAGAGAGATGCTGTGTATATTACCCCACGTGGCCACCCGGTGTTGCTGTTGCTCGCTGAGAGATGCTGTGTGCATTACCCCACGTGGCCACCCGGTGTTGCTGTTGCTCTCTGAGAGAGATGCTGTGTGCATTACCCCACGTGGCCACCCGGTGTCGCTGTTGCTCTCCGAGAGAGATGCTGTGTATATTACCCCACGTGGCCACCCAGTGTTGCTGTTGCTCTCTGAGAGAGATGCTGTGTGCATTACCCCACGTGTCCACCTGGTGTCACTGTTGCTCTGAGAGATGCTGTATGCATTACCTCACGTGGCCACCCGGTGTCACTGTTGCTCGCTGAGAGAGATGCTGTGTGCATTACCCAACATGGCCACCCGGTGTCGCTGTTGCTCTCCGAGAGAGATGCTGTGTGCATTACCCCACGTGGCCACCCGGTGTCGCTGTTGCTCGCTGAGAGAGATGCTGTGTGCATTACCCCATGTGGCCACCCGGTGTCGCTGTTGCTCTCTGAGAGAGATGCTGTGTGCATTACCCCACGTGGCCACCCGGTGTCGCTGTTGCTCTGAGAGAGATGCTGTGTGTATTACCCCACGTGGCCACCCAGTGTTGCTGTTGCTCGCTGAGAGAGATGCTGTGTGCATTACCCCACGTGGCCACCCGGTGTTGCTGTTGCTCTCTGAGAGAGATGCTGTGTGCATTACCCCACGTGTCCACCTGGTGTCACTGTTGCTCTGAGAGATGCTGTATGCATTACCCCACGTGGCCACTGGGTGTCGCTGTTGCTCTGAGAGAGATGCTGTGTGTATTACCCCACGTGGCCACCCAGTGTTGCTGTTGCTCGCTGAGAGAGATGCTGTGTGCATTACCCCACGTGGCCACCCGGTGTTGCTGTTGCTCTCTGAGAGAGATGCTGTGTGCATTACCCCACGTGGCCACCCGGTGTCGCTGTTGCTCTCCGAGAGAGATGCTGTGTATATTACCCCACGTGGCCACCCAGTGTTGCTGTTGCTCTCTGAGAGAGATGCTGTGTGCATTACCCCACGTGTCCACCTGGTGTCACTGTTGCTCTGAGAGATGCTGTATGCATTACCTCACGTGGCCACCCGGTGTCACTGTTGCTCTGAGAGAGATGCTGTGTGTATTACCCCAAGTGGCCACCCGGTGTTGCTGTTGCTCGCTGAGAGAGATGCTGTGTGCATTACCCAACATGGCCACCCGGTGTCGCTGTTGCTCTCCGAGAGAGATGCTATGTGCATTACCCCACGTGTCCACCTGGTGTCACTGTTGCTCTGAGAGATGCTGTATGCATTACCCCACGTGGCCACTGGGTGTCGCTGTTGCTCTGAGAGATTCTGTATGCATTACCCCACGTGGCCACCCGGTGTCGCTCTTGCTCTCTGAGAGAGATGCTGTGTGCATTACCCCATGTGGCCACCCGGTGTCGCTGTTGCTCTCTGAGAGAGATGCTGTGTGCATTACCCCATGTGACCACCCGGTGTCGCTGTTGCGCTCTCGGAGAGATCCTGTGTGCATTACCCCACGTGGCCACTGGGTGTCGCTGTTGCTCTGAGAGATTCTGTATGCATTACCTTACGTGGCCACCCAGTGTCACTGTTGCTCTGAGAGAGATGCTGTGTATATTACCCCACGTGGCCACCCGGTGTTGCTGTTGCTCGCTGAGAGATGCTGTGTGCATTACCCCACGTGGCCACCCGGTGTTGCTGTTGCTCTCTGAGAGAGATGCTGTGTATATTACCCCACGTGGCCACCCAGTGTTGCTGTTGCTCTCTGAGAGAGATGCTGTGTGCATTACCCCACGTGTCCACCCGGTGTCACTGTTGCTCTGAGAGATGCTGTATGCATTACCTCACGTGGCCACCCGGTGTCACTGTTGCTCGCTGAGAGAGATGCTGTGTGCATTACCCAACATGGCCACCCGGTGTCGCTGTTGCTCTCCGAGAGAGATGCTGTGTGCATTACCCCACGTGGCCACCCGGTGTCGCTGTTGCTCGCTGAGAGAGATGCTGTGTGCATTACCCCATGTGGCCACCCGGTGTCGCTGTTGCTCTCTGAGAGAGATGCTGTGTGCATTACCCCACGTGGCCACCCGGTGTCGCTGTTGCTCTGAGAGAGATGCTGTGTGTATTACCCCACGTGGCCACCCAGTGTTGCTGTTGCTCGCTGAGAGAGATGCTGTGTGCATTACCCCACGTGGCCACCCGGTGTTGCTGTTGCTCTCTGAGAGAGATGCTGTGTGCATTACCCCACGTGTCCACCTGGTGTCACTGTTGCTCTGAGAGATGCTGTATGCATTACCCCACGTGGCCACTGGGTGTCGCTGTTGCTCTGAGAGATTCTGTATGCATTACCCCACGTGGCCACCCGGTGTCGCTCTTGCTCTCTGAGAGAGATGCTGTGTGCATTACCCCATGTGGCCACCCGGTGTCGCTGTTGCTCTCTGAGAGAGATGCTGTGTGCATTACCCCATGTGACCACCCGGTGTCGCTGTTGCGCTCTCGGAGAGATCCTGTGTGCATTACCCCACGTGGCCACTGGGTGTCGCTGTTGCTCTGAGAGATTCTGTATGCATTACCTCACGTGGCCACCCAGTGTCACTGTTGCTCTGAGAGAGATGCTGTGTATATTACCCCACGTGGCCACCCGGTGTTGCTGTTGCTCGCTGAGAGATGCTGTGTGCATTACCCCACGTGGCCACCCGGTGTTGCTGTTGCTCTCTGAGAGAGATGCTGTGTGCATTACCCCACGTGGCCACCCGGTGTCGCTGTTGCTCTCCGAGAGAGATGCTGTGTATATTACCCCACGTGGCCACCGAGTGTTGCTGTTGCTCTCTGAGAGAGATGCTGTGTGCATTACCCCACGTGTCCACCTGGTGTCACTGTTGCTCTGAGAGATGCTGTATGCATTACCTCACGTGGCCACCCGGTGTCACTGTTGCTCTGAGAGAGATGCTGTGTGTATTACCCCAAGTGGCCACCCGGTGTTGCTGTTGCTCGCTGAGAGAGATGCTGTGTGCATTACCCAACATGGCCACCCGGTGTCGCTGTTGCTCTCCGAGAGAGATGCTATGTGCATTACCCCACGTGTCCACCTGGTGTCACTGTTGCTCTGAGAGATGCTGTATGCATTACCCCACGTGGCCACTGGGTGTCGCTGTTGATCTGAGAGAGATGCTGTGTGTATTACCCCACGTGGCCACCCAGTGTTGCTGTTGCTCGCTGAGAGAGATGCTGTGTGCATTACCCCACGTGGCCACCCGGTGTTGCTGTTGCTCTCTGAGAGAGATGCTGTGTGCATTACCCCACGTGGCCACCCGGTGTCGCTGTTGCTCTCCGAGAGAGATGCTGTGTATATTACCCCACGTGGCCACCCAGTGTTGCTGTTGCTCTCTGAGAGAGATGCTGTGTGCATTACCCCACGTGTCCACCTGGTGTCACTGTTGCTCTGAGAGATGCTGTATGCATTACCTCACGTGGCCACCCGGTGTCACTGTTGCTCTGAGAGAGATGCTGTGTGTATTACCCCAAGTGGCCACCCGGTGTTGCTGTTGCTCGCTGAGAGAGATGCTGTGTGCATTACCCAACATGGCCACCCGGTGTCGCTGTTGCTCTCCGAGAGAGATGCTATGTGCATTACCCCACGTGTCCACCTGGTGTCACTGTTGCTCTGAGAGATGCTGTATGCATTACCCCACGTGGCCACTGGGTGTCGCTGTTGCTCTGAGAGATTCTGTATGCATTACCCCACGTGGCCACCCGGTGTCGCTCTTGCTCTCTGAGAGAGATGCTGTGTGCATTACCCCATGTGGCCACCCGGTGTCGCTGTTGCTCTCTGAGAGAGATGCTGTGTGCATTACCCCATGTGACCACCCGGTGTCGCTGTTGCGCTCTCGGAGAGATCCTGTGTGCATTACCCCACGTGGCCACTGGGTGTCGCTGTTGCTCTGAGAGATTCTGTATGCATTACCTCACGTGGCCACCCAGTGTCACTGTTGCTCTGAGAGAGATGCTGTGTATATTACCCCACGTGGCCACCCGGTGTTGCTGTTGCTCGCTGAGAGATGCTGTGTGCATTACCCCACGTGGCCACCCGGTGTTGCTGTTGCTCTCTGAGAGAGATGCTGTGTGCATTACCCCACGTGGCCACCCGGTGTCGCTGTTGCTCTCCGAGAGAGATGCTGTGTATATTACCCCACGTGGCCACCCAGTGTTGCTGTTGCTCTCTGAGAGAGATGCTGTGTGCATTACCCCACGTGTCCACCTGGTGTCACTGTTGCTCTGAGAGATGCTGTATGCATTACCTCACGTGGCCACCCGGTGTCACTGTTGCTCGCTGAGAGAGATGCTGTGTGCATTACCCAACATGGCCACCCGGTGTCGCTGTTGCTCTCCGAGAGAGATGCTGTGTGCATTACCCCACGTGGCCACCCGGTGTCGCTGTTGCTCTCCGAGAGAGATGCTATGTGCATTACCCCACGTGTCCACCTGGTGTCGCTGTTGCTCTCCGAGAGAGATGCTGTGTGCATTACCCCACGTGGCCACCCGGTGTCGCTGTTGCTCTCCGAGAGAGATGCTATGTGCATTACCCCACGTGTCCACCTGGTGTCACTGTTGCTCTGAGAGATGTTGTATGCATTACCTCACGTGGCCACCCGGTGTCATTGTTGCTCTGAGAGAGATGCTGTGTGTATTACCCCAAGTGGCCACCCGGTGTTGCTGTTGCTCGCTGAGAGAGATGCTGTGTGCATTACCCCACGTGGCCACCCGGTGTCGCTGTTGCTCTGAGAGAGATGCTGTGTGCATTACCCCACGTGGCCACCCAGTGTTGCTGTTGCTCGCTGAGAGAGATGCTGTGTGCATTACCCCATGTGGCCACCCGGTGTCGCTGTTGCTCTCTGAGAGAGATGCTGTGTGCATTACCCCACGTGGCCACCCGGTGTCGCTGTTGCTCTGAGAGAGATGCTGTGTGTATTACCCCGCGTGGCCACCCAGTGTCGCTGTTGCTCGCTGAGAGAGATGCTGTGTGCATTACCCCACGTGGCCACCCGGTGTTGCTGTTGCTCTCTGAGAGAGATGCTGTGTGCATTACCCCACGTGGCCACCCGGTGTTGCTGTTGCTCTCCGAGAGAGATGCTGTGTGCATTACCCCACATGGCCACCCGGTGTCGCTGTTGCTCTCCGAGAGAGATGCTGTGTGCATTACCCCACGTGGCCACCCGGTGTCGCTGTTGCTCTCCGAGAGAGATGCTGTGTGCATTACCCCACGTGGCCACCCGGTGTTGCTGTTGCTCTCTGAGAGAGATGCTGTGTGCATTACCCCACGTGGCCACCCGGTGTTGCTGTTGCTCTCCGAGAGAGATGCTGTGTGCATTACCCAACATGGCCACCCGGTGTCGCTGTTGCTCTCCGAGAGAGATGCTATGTGCATTACCCCACGTGTCCACCTGGTGTCGCTGTTGCTCTCCGAGAGAGATGCTGTGTGTATTACCCCACGTGGCCACCCGGTGTCGCTGTTGCTCTCCGAGAGAGATGCTATGTGCATTACCCCACGTGTCCACCTGGTGTCACTGTTGCTCTGAGAGATGTTGTATGCATTACCTCACGTGGCCACCCGGTGTCATTGTTGCTCTGAGAGAGATGCTGTGTGTATTACCCCAAGTGGCCACCCGGTGTCGCTGTTGCTCTGAGAGAGATGCTGTGTGTATTACCCCGCGTGGCCACCCGGTGTTGCTGTTGCTCGCTGAGAGAGATGCTGTGTGCATTACCCCACGTGGCCACCCGGTGTTGCTGTTGCTCTCTGAGAGAGATGCTGTGTGCATTACCCCACGTGGCCACCCGGTGTTGCTGTTGCTCTCCGAGAGAGATGCTGTGTGCATTACCCCACATGGCCACCCGGTGTCGCTGTTGCTCTCCGAGAGAGATGCTGTGTGCATTACCCCACGTGGCCACCCGGTGTCGCTGTTGCTCTCCGAGAGAGATGCTGTGTGCATTACCCCACGTGGCCACCCGGTGTTGCTGTTGCTCTCTGAGAGAGATGCTGTGTGCATTACCCCACGTGGCCACCCGGTGTCGCTGTTGCTCTCCGAGAGAGATGCTATGTGCATTACCCCACGTGTCCACCTGGTGTCACTGTTGCTCTGAGAGATGTTGTATGCATTACCTCACGTGGCCACCCGGTGTCATTGTTGCTCTGAGAGAGATGCTGTGTGTATTACCCCAAGTGGCCACCCGGTGTTGCTGTTGCTCGCTGAGAGAGATGCTGTGTGCATTACCCCACGTGGCCACCCGGTGTCGCTGTTGCTCTGAGAGAGATGCTGTGTGCATTACCCCACGTGGCCACCCAGTGTTGCTGTTGCTCGCTGAGAGAGATGCTGTGTGCATTACCCCATGTGGCCACCCGGTGTCGCTGTTGCTCTCTGAGAGAGATGCTGTGTGCATTACCCCACGTGGCCACCCGGTGTCGCTGTTGCTCTGAGAGAGATGCTGTGTGTATTACCCCGCGTGGCCACCCAGTGTCGCTGTTGCTCGCTGAGAGAGATGCTGTGTGCATTACCCCACGTGGCCACCCGGTGTTGCTGTTGCTCTCTGAGAGAGATGCTGTGTGCATTACCCCACGTGGCCACCCGGTGTTGCTGTTGCTCTCCGAGAGAGATGCTGTGTGCATTACCCCACATGGCCACCCGGTGTCGCTGTTGCTCTCCGAGAGAGATGCTGTGTGCATTACCCCACGTGGCCACCCGGTGTCGCTGTTGCTCTCCGAGAGAGATGCTGTGTGCATTACCCCACGTGGCCACCCGGTGTTGCTGTTGCTCTCTGAGAGAGATGCTGTGTGCATTACCCCACGTGGCCACCCGGTGTCGCTGTTGCTCTCCGAGAGAGATGCTGTGTGCATTACCCAACATGGCCACCCGGTGTCGCTGTTGCTCTCCGAGAGAGATGCTATGTGCATTACCCCACGTGTCCACCTGGTGTCGCTGTTGCTCTCCGAGAGAGATGCTGTGTGTATTACCCCACGTGGCCACCCGGTGTCGCTGTTGCTCTCCGAGAGAGATGCTATGTGCATTACCCCACGTGTCCACCTGGTGTCACTGTTGCTCTGAGAGATGTTGTATGCATTACCTCACGTGGCCACCCGGTGTCATTGTTGCTCTGAGAGAGATGCTGTGTGTATTACCCCAAGTGGCCACCCGGTGTCGCTGTTGCTCTGAGAGAGATGCTGTGTGTATTACCCCGCGTGGCCACCCGGTGTTGCTGTTGCTCGCTGAGAGAGATGCTGTGTGCATTACCCCACGTGGCCACCCGGTGTTGCTGTTGCTCTCTGAGAGAGATGCTGTGTGCATTACCCCACGTGGCCACCCGGTGTTGCTGTTGCTCTCCGAGAGAGATGCTGTGTGCATTACCCCACATGGCCACCCGGTGTCGCTGTTGCTCTCCGAGAGAGATGCTGTGTGCATTACCCCACGTGGCCACCCGGTGTCGCTGTTGCTCTCCGAGAGAGATGCTGTGTGCATTACCCCACGTGGCCACCCGGTGTTGCTGTTGCTCTCTGAGAGAGATGCTGTGTGCATTACCCCACGTGGCCACCCGGTGTCGCTGTTGCTCTCCGAGAGAGATGCTGTGTGCATTACCCAACATGGCCACCCGGTGTCGCTGTTGCTCTCCGAGAGAGATGCTATGTGCATTACCCCACGTGTCCACCTGGTGTCGCTGTTGCTCTCCGAGAGAGATGCTGTGTGCATTACCCCACGTGGCCACCCGGTGTCGCTGTTGCTCTCCGAGAGAGATGCTATGTGCATTACCCCACGTGTCCACCTGGTGTCACTGTTGCTCTGAGAGATGTTGTATGCATTACCTCACGTGGCCACCCGGTGTCATTGTTGCTCTGAGAGAGATGCTGTGTGTATTACCCCAAGTGGCCACCCGGTGTTGCTGTTGCTCGCTGAGAGAGATGCTGTGTGCATTACCCCACGTGGCCACCCGGTGTCGCTGTTGCTCTGAGAGAGATGCTGTGTGCATTACCCCACGTGGCCACCCAGTGTTGCTGTTGCTCGCTGAGAGAGATGCTGTGTGCATTACCCCATGTGGCCACCCGGTGTCGCTGTTGCTCTCTGAGAGAGATGCTGTGTGCATTACCCCACGTGGCCACCCGGTGTCGCTGTTGCTCTGAGAGAGATGCTGTGTGTATTACCCCGCGTGGCCACCCAGTGTTGCTGTTGCTCGCTGAGAGAGATGCTGTGTGCATTACCCCACGTGGCCACCCGGTGTTGCTGTTGCTCTCTGAGAGAGATGCTGTGTGCATTACCCCACGTGGCCACCCGGTGTCGCTGTTGCTCTCCGAGAGAGATGCTGTGTGCATTACCCCACATGGCCACCCGGTGTCGCTGTTGCTCTCCGAGAGAGATGCTGTGTGCATTACCCCACGTGGCCACCCGGTGTCGCTGTTGCTCTCCGAGAGAGATGCTGTGTGCATTACCCCACATGGCCACCCGGTGTCGCTGTTGCTCTCCGAGAGAGATGCTGTGTGCATTACCCCACGTGGCCACCCGGTGTTGCTGTTGCTCTGAGAGATGCTGTATGCATTACCTGACGTGGCCACCCAGTGTCACTGTTGCTCTGAGAGAGATGCTGTGTGTATTACCCCACGTGGCCAACCGGTGTTGCTGTTGCTCGCTGAGAGATGCTGTGTGCATTACCCCACGTGTCCACCCGGTGTCACTGTTGCTCTGAGAGATGCTGTATGCATTACCTCACGTGGCCACCCGGTGTCACTGTTGCTCTGAGAGAGATGCTGTGTGCATTACCCCACGTGGCCACCCGGTGTCGCTGTTGCTCTCCGAGAGAGATGCTGTGTGTATTACCCCACGTGGCCACCCGGTGTCGCTGTTGCTCTCCGAGAGAGATGCTATGTGCATTACCCCACGTGTCCACCTGGTGTCACTGTTGCTCTGAGAGATGTTGTATGCATTACCTCACGTGGCCACCCGGTGTCATTGTTGCTCTGAGAGAGATGCTGTGTGTATTACCCCAAGTGGCCACCCGGTGTCGCTGTTGCTCTGAGAGAGATGCTGTGTGTATTACCCCGCGTGGCCACCCGGTGTTGCTGTTGCTCGCTGAGAGAGATGCTGTGTGCATTACCCCACGTGGCCACCCGGTGTTGCTGTTGCTCTCTGAGAGAGATGCTGTGTGCATTACCCCACGTGGCCACCCGGTGTTGCTGTTGCTCTCCGAGAGAGATGCTGTGTGCATTACCCCACATGGCCACCCGGTGTCGCTGTTGCTCTCCGAGAGAGATGCTGTGTGCATTACCCCACGTGGCCACCCGGTGTCGCTGTTGCTCTCCGAGAGAGATGCTGTGTGCATTACCCCACGTGGCCACCCGGTGTTGCTGTTGCTCTCTGAGAGAGATGCTGTGTGCATTACCCCACGTGGCCACCCGGTGTCGCTGTTGCTCTCCGAGAGAGATGCTGTGTGCATTACCCAACATGGCCACCCGGTGTCGCTGTTGCTCTCCGAGAGAGATGCTATGTGCATTACCCCACGTGTCCACCTGGTGTCGCTGTTGCTCTCCGAGAGAGATGCTGTGTGCATTACCCCACGTGGCCACCCGGTGTCGCTGTTGCTCTCCGAGAGAGATGCTATGTGCATTACCCCACGTGTCCACCTGGTGTCACTGTTGCTCTGAGAGATGTTGTATGCATTACCTCACGTGGCCACCCGGTGTCATTGTTGCTCTGAGAGAGATGCTGTGTGTATTACCCCAAGTGGCCACCCGGTGTTGCTGTTGCTCGCTGAGAGAGATGCTGTGTGCATTACCCCACGTGGCCACCCGGTGTCGCTGTTGCTCTGAGAGAGATGCTGTGTGCATTACCCCACGTGGCCACCCAGTGTTGCTGTTGCTCGCTGAGAGAGATGCTGTGTGCATTACCCCATGTGGCCACCCGGTGTCGCTGTTGCTCTCTGAGAGAGATGCTGTGTGCATTACCCCACGTGGCCACCCGGTGTCGCTGTTGCTCTGAGAGAGATGCTGTGTGTATTACCCCGCGTGGCCACCCAGTGTTGCTGTTGCTCGCTGAGAGAGATGCTGTGTGCATTACCCCACGTGGCCACCCGGTGTTGCTGTTGCTCTCTGAGAGAGATGCTGTGTGCATTACCCCACGTGGCCACCCGGTGTCGCTGTTGCTCTCCGAGAGAGATGCTGTGTGCATTACCCCACATGGCCACCCGGTGTCGCTGTTGCTCTCCGAGAGAGATGCTGTGTGCATTACCCCACGTGGCCACCCGGTGTCGCTGTTGCTCTCCGAGAGAGATGCTGTGTGCATTACCCCACATGGCCACCCGGTGTCGCTGTTGCTCTCCGAGAGAGATGCTGTGTGCATTACCCCACGTGGCCACCCGGTGTTGCTGTTGCTCTGAGAGATGCTGTATGCATTACCTGACGTGGCCACCCAGTGTCACTGTTGCTCTGAGAGAGATGCTGTGTGTATTACCCCACGTGGCCAACCGGTGTTGCTGTTGCTCGCTGAGAGATGCTGTGTGCATTACCCCACGTGTCCACCCGGTGTCACTGTTGCTCTGAGAGATGCTGTATGCATTACCTCACGTGGCCACCCGGTGTCACTGTTGCTCTGAGAGAGATGCTGTGTGCATTACCCCACGTGGCCACCCGGTGTCGCTGTTGCTCTCCGAGAGAGATGCTGTGTGCATTACCCCATGTGGCCACTCGGTGTCGCTGTTGCTCTCTGAGAGAGATGCTGTGTGCATTACCCCATGTGACCACCCGGTGTCGCTGTTGCGCTCTCGGAGAGATCCTGTGTGCATTACCCCACGTGGCCACTGGGTGTCGCTGTTGCTCTGAGAGATTCTGTATGCATTACCCCACGTGGCCACCCAGTGTCGCTCTTGCTCTCTGAGAGAGATGCTGTGTGCATAACCCCACGTGGCCACTGGGTGTCGCTGTTGCTCTGAGAGATTCTGTATGCATTACCCCACGTGTCCACCTGGTGTCACTGTTGCTCTGAGAGAGATGCTGTGTGCATTACCCCACGTGGCCACCCGGTGTCGCTGTTGCTCTCCGAGAGAGATGCTGTGTATATTACCCCACGTGGCCACCCGGTGTCGCTGTTGCTCTCCGAGAGAGATGCTGTGTATATTACCCCACGTGACCACCCGGTGTCGCTGTTGCGCTCTCGGAGAGATCCTGTGTGCATTACCCCACGTGGCCACTGGGTGTCGCTGTTGCTCTGAGAGATTCTGTATGCATTACCCCACGTGGCCACCCAGTGTCGCTCTTGCTCTCTGAGAGAGATGCTGTGTGCATAACCCCACGTGGCCACCCGGTGTCGCTGTTGCTCTGAGAGAGATGCTGTGTGTATTATCCCACGTGGCCACCCGGTGTTGCTGTTGCTGTCTGAGAGAGATGCTGTGTGCATTACCCCATGTGACCACCTGGTGTCGCTGTTGCGCTCTCGGAGAGATCCTGTGTGCATTACCGCCACGTGGCCACTGGGTGTCGCTGTTGCTCTCTGTGAGAGATGCTGTGTGCATTATCCCACGTGGCCACCCAGTGTCGCTGTTGCGCTCTCAGAGAGATGCTGTGTGCATTACCCCACGTGTCCACCTGGTGTCACTGTTGCTCTGAGAGATGCTGTATGCATTACCCCACGTGTCCACCTGGTGTCACTGTTGCTCTGAGAGATGGTGTATGCATTACCTCATGTGGCCACCCAGTGTCACTGTTGCTCTGAGAGAGATGCTGTGTATATTACCCCACGTGGCCACCCGGTGTTGCTGTTGCTCGCTGAGAGATGCTGTGTGCATTACCCCACGTGGCCACCCGGTGTTGCTGTTGCTCGCTGAGAGAGATGCTGTGTGCATTACCCCATGTGGCCACCCGGTGTCACTGTTGCTCTGAGAGAGATGCTGTGTGTATTACCCCACGTGGCCACCCGGTGTCGCTGTTGCTCTCTGAGAGAGATGCTATGTGCATTACCCCACGTGTCCACCTGGTGTCACTGTTGCTCTGAGAGATGCTGTATGCATTACCTCACGTGGCCACCCAGTGTCACTGTTGGTCTGAGAGAGATGCTGTGTATATTACCCCACGTGGCCACCCGGTGTCGCTGTTGCTCTCTGAGAGAGATGCTGTGTGCATTACCCCATGTGACCACCCGGTGTCGCTGTTGCGCTCTCGGAGAGATCCTGTGTGCATTACCCCACGTGGCCACTGGGTGTCGCTGTTGCTCTGAGAGATTCTGTATGCATTACCTCACGTGGCCACCCAGTGTCACTGTTGCTCTGAGAGAGATGCTGTGTATATTACCCCACGTGGCCACCCGGTGTTGCTGTTGCTCGCTGAGAGATGCTGTGTGCATTACCCCACGTGGCCACCCGGTGTTGCTGTTGCTCTCTGAGAGAGATGCTGTGTGCATTACCCCACGTGGCCACCCGGTGTCGCTGTTGCTCTCCGAGAGATGCTGTGTGCATTACCCCACGTGGCCACCCGGTGTTGCTGTTGCTCTCTGAGAGAGATGCTGTGTGTATTACCCCACGTGGCCACCCGGTGTCGCTGTTGCTCTCCGAGTGAGATGCTGTGTATATTACCCCACGTGGCCACCCAGTGTTGCTGTTGCTCTCTGAGAGAGATGCTGTGTGCATTACCCCATGTGACCACCTGGTGTCGCTGTTGCGCTCTCGGAGAGATCCTGTGTGTATTACCGCCACGTGGCCACTGGGTGTCGCTGTTGCTCTCTGTGAGAGATGCTGTGTGCATTATCCCACGTGGCCACCCAGTGTCGCTGTTGCGCTCTCAGAGAGATGCTGTGTGCATTACCCCACGTGGCCACCCGGTGTCGCTGTTGCTCTTTGAGAGATGCTGTGTGCATTACACCACGTGGCCACTCGGTGTCGCTGTTGCGCTCTCATAGAGATGCTGTGTGCATTACCTCACGTGGCCACCCAGTGTCACTGTTGCAAGAAGCGGAAGTGGTTGGAAGAGGAAGTGACGTCAGCGGCCAGGGAGCCCAATCCTGATGTACCCGTAGCTCCGAAACTGCCCCGCCCCGCGGCCTTTGTTCCCCCTCCCCCCCTCAGCCCCCCCTTCTCCTCCCTCCCCAACTCCCCGCAGCCCAACCCATCTAAGTCGACATGAACAGGCCTCAGCTTTCTGCCTCCTGCACAACCGGCTGTGAGTGAGCGGCCAGTGCTTGGAATTCCTCATCTGTACTCGCTGTAGTATTCTTCACAGGCCATGTGCTTCCTGGTTGGGCACGGGGCTCTGTGGGGTTAAGGCTGGGGAAGGGCCCAGAGTCTGCTGTGCAGAGTGGTTATGTCGGGTGCTGTTACAACCAGAAAGCCCCCTTTGTAATGCTAAAGGTATAATGGGAGGAGGGTTGAGGGCTGAGCCCAATCATGTGGGAGAGGCGAAAAGAAGAGCCTACTTGACGTTGCCCACAGAGATGGTGACTGATTTGTTTTTTCCCCTTGTGCTGGGTTTAGTACCAAGGGAAAAGAAGTCACGCGTCAGAGTCTACTGTGCTTGTGAGATGCAAAGCGAGCGAAAGCGACGAGACCATGACCATTCTTGATGCCATGCAAAACCCGTCCCTCTGGAGTGTCAGCCGCGACGCTCCTTGAGATAAGTGTCTGCTTTGGTGATTGCTTGTCCACCTTGCTCCTGGTAGGGACGCCCCGTTAGCTGGGGCTGGGTTTGTAAAAAAAGGTTCCTGACTCGCTGTGGTTACGAGGGAGCCGAGGTCCCCAATTTCAGGGGCTGCTCATTTCTCTGATCAGGAGTGTTGTGTGCTCCCCAGCATGAGGAGGAATCAGGAGGGTCACTGCACTTGCTGATTTGGTTTTCTTCTTCCCGTATTTATCTCTCTCTCTCCCTCTTCTCTCATGTGTTGGCCAACACAGATGCACATGGTCCCTCTTCTTGCCTCTCCTGGTACTGTCTCCCTTCACTGGAAAGGGGCCTGGGTGCTGGTTGTTCATCCTCACAGCCTTGGACTCGAGAGACCTTGGGGGATGGGTGTCATAGGTCAACTGGCCATAGGATCCTGCCCCCGTCAGCACTATCAGTGTTGGATCCGTGTCGTGTACTGCCATGGGGGTGATGTACAATGGATGGGAGAGGGAGACAGATATTGGAAGATCTCATGCACCTATAGCGTTTTTGGCATTGATGGTTCTTCCATCGGTTGTTTACTGTTCTTGAGGAGGCCCCTCCAGGCCGGTTCAGCAGCCCCAGACAGAGGAGGAGCATCTGGAGGAAGTGGCCTTGCGCAATCTGGACGTTTCACTTGGCAGGGTAGCGGAGCAGCTCTTGTGATGTTGGATGTGTGTGTTTGTGAAATGATCTCTCTCTATCCAGTATGCACACAGTGAGGTGCCTCCTTGAGAGCAGAGAGATGCTTCTCATTCCCCTGGGCTGGCTCCTGGGGAAGGTACAGCTCTGCCTTGCGGCTGGTCGTGGTCTGGGATTGTCCCTTTCCTGGGGGACTGTAGTTGCTTAGGGGTGATGAGTCTTTCAGGCCCTGGGTGGCCTGGAGAGGAATAGAGGAGGGGGCTCCAGTGAGCAGCAGCCAGTGACACCTGTGTGTGTGTGTTTGTCTTCCATGCTCCAGTGGTGAGCTAGCTTACACGTGTTCTTTCTCTCTCTTTTCAGTTCCGAATGAGATCGGTCAGAGGAGAGATTGGCCAACCTGTGGCAGAGACCAAAGAAGGAGCAGCCACCCCGAGCCCATCTCTAGGGATGGAAGCCAGACAGTGACCTGCAGAGTAAGTGCACATGGAAATGTGCTTGAGTTAAGTATTGAGGGAGGGCTGCCAAGACTCTTGTCAGTGTAGAGAATTTTGTCAGTACGGTGTGGGCCCCTGAGGAAAGGCCTCCTGACACAACTGGGGCACGATAAGCTTGGGGGACACATTTGTGCCCTCTCAAGGAGTTGTCAGGTGCTATGGAGTCTCCCTGAAGTCCGGTAACTCTTTGTGGAGAGCCAGGAAGATGAGTACAGGTGCTGAGTTTGTCCTTCCTGTGTGTGTGTGTGTGTGTGTGTGTCAGACAGACAGACAGACAGACAGACAGTCTGTCTGTCTGTCTCTCTCGTCCCATGTTGGCCAACATGCGCGCTCTCCCTTTGTACTGTCCCCTTGCATAGAACATGGGCAATGGTGCATGCTCACAGGAGTGGTCTGGGGAGTCTGCACCTCACTGGGGCATTGGGAGGGGGCAGAGAAGCATGATGGGTAATAGATCCTCCATTGGTAGTGGTGGGGGTGACTGTGGGAGTTGAGTCTGACTCTGTTCATCAAGTGGGGCTGATCTAGAGTGCATGGAGAGGGACGGCGGCATCTCCTACAGCAATAGAACTTTGGGCAGTGATGGCTCCTGCTCGGGGAATTTGTTGTGTTTGCAGAGGGATCGTCCGGGAGCCCAGCCAGAGGAGAGGCTGGAAGACGTGAACCTGAGCAGCCTGGACGTCCTCGTAAGCAGAGATGAACAGTCCTCAGCTTTCTGCCTTCTCCATGATTGGCTGTGAGTGAACAATTTTGGCACTCTATTCCTCATCCGCACCACTCGAGATTTCCTCAGAGGCCCTGAGCCACCTCGTTGGCATGGGGCTCTGTGGGATTAAGACGAGGGAAAGGCACAAGTCTCCTGTGCAGAGAGAGTATTTTGGATGTAGGTGCGATGGGCGCTGTCTGATTGTGGTCCTGAAGCTGTAATGGAAGGAGGGTTGAGAGCGGAGCTCTGGGGTGCGGTAGATGGGGGAAGAAGAACCTATGCGATGTTGGCGACTGAGATGGTAACTGATTTGTTTTTCGCCTTGTGCCGATTTTAGTACCAAGGGAATAGAAGTGGAGGGTCAGAGTCGGCTCCCGTCATGCGATGGAAAGCGAGTGAGAGCAGGGAGACCGCAAGCATTGTTGATGGCAGGCAAGAGTCGTCCAGCTGGGAGCGGATCAGCCGTCGCCATCAGTGAGATAAGTGTCTCGTTAGGTGAAGGCTCTGTTCCAGGTACCCGGCTCCAGGTAGGGACGCCCGTTAGCTGGGGCTGGGTTTGTAAGAAAAGCTTCCTGACTAGCTGTGGTTACGAGGGAGAGAAAGTCCCCAATTTCAGGGGCTGCTCATTTCTCTGGTCAGGAGCGGTGTGTCGTTAGATCCAGGAGGATGACCCCAGTGGCGAGTTGCTTGCCTTCTTCTCATGCTTCTCTCTCTCTTTTCTCCTGTGTGTTGGCTAACACTCTCTCAGTCTGTCCTTTCCTCTCCTTGTGCTGTCTCCCTTCGTAGCACATGGTCAGGCGTGCTAGATGTGCATCCCCACAGGCTTTGTCCTGGGAGCCATGGAGAAATAGGAATGGAGAAAAATCGTGCAGGGCACTTGGTGTGAGAGTGGAGTGGTGACTGTGTTAACTCAGTCTCTGTTCATCGAGTGGGGCTGATGTAGATGGGATAGAAGAGGGAGGCTGGGACGAGGGTGAGTTATCAAGCACCAATAGAGCTTTGTGTAGTGTTGGCTCATGCTTGGGTTTTGCAGCTGGTCTTGCAAGGGAATTGTCGAGGAGCAGCAGCCCGAGCAGAAGATGGCAGAAGTGGACCTGAGCAGGTTGGACATCCTTCTAAGCAGATGTGAGCATTCTTCAGCTTTGTGGCTGCTGCATAACTGGCTGTGAGTAAGCCATCAGTGCTTTTAATTCCTCATGTGTACTCACTGTAGTATTCTTCACAGGCCACGTGCTTCCTCGTTGCGTCCGTGGCTCTGTGCTGAATTAGTGTATTCATTGCCAAGGGTATGACTTCAGTGCCTTCTGCTCATGCGCAGTATGAGTTGTTTACTTGTGTGTATAAATATGCCCTGTAATGATCCTTTGGGGCCGGACCACCCATTTCTGTTTGTAGAATGGGTGCAGAATAAAGCTTAGAGCTCTCTACCATTGTCTGCCTCCATTTGACCAGAGCAAAGAACGAATCTGTGACATCTCCGTGGACCCAGGGTGAGTAAGGCTGTAAAGTGGTTGGGAAATTTAATTCTCATGGTGGTAGAGATTTCAGACAGGAATAGAGAAATCCTAGGTTATTGCCGGCAGATTATTTGCCTGTGAATGTCACAAGGGTCTTGGAACGTCAATAGGATGTCCCCCGTGTAAAATGGACAAACCAAGGGACACCGGTGTCATAACAGGTTAGGGAAGGAGAATGGATTCTGGGGAAAGTAAAATTTCACCAGGAGTCCCATTAAAAGGGCTATTTCAGGCATGGGACAATGGCAAGTTGCCCATTCAAACAGGCATGTCTAAGAAAAGGGCAGCTGCCCTCAGTGTTAGTTGGGGAATATTCCTAGACGATGAGGGTAGGCAAATTTGGCCAGAGTGGGGTACCTTTGATTACTGTTGACTGAAACTTTTGAGACCTAGGCAGGAAAATTTGGCCCCGAGGCAAATGGACTACTGGTATTGTTGGGCAGCACTCTCTGATGGGATCTGTCTATCAAAACTGGAGTCCAGGTCTCGAGATGTCTACCATATAATCCGGCCCTGACATCACTGAATGGGGGGGCATTCGGCACAATAGAAAGTTGAGAGTCTCCGTTATTGGCCCCTCTGAGAACTCATTTTGTGTCGAGTGGGGAAATGTGTGTCCCATCCCCTGACGGGAACACCACTCTTTTTCCCCAGGGGACATTGTCCTTTGGCAAAAGTCCACGCCACCCTTTTGAGCTGAGCCCCAAAGTGTTATTAAACGGATCCGAACCATTGTTCGCTTACACAACCTGTCCTGGGCTGATGTGAATGAACTTTTAGATGCTCTGTTAACTGTGGAGGAAAAAGCAGCTGTAGTGGCAAATTGCCTTAAATTGGAAACCCAAAATGCCCAAAATGGGCAACAGGTCGTTGCCTGGCTGTGAGATGACCCTGATTGGGATTATAATGGCAAACTTGTTTAACGACCAAAGAAACCCTTTTTAGAGCGCTTGAAGAAACTGGTAAAAAACCCATCAAATGGCAGAAATTTCATGCTATCACTCAAAAAGCATCAGGTGTTTCATCAGATTTCTATGTTTGGCTTTGTAATGGAGCCCAACTCCATGCTCAGTTAAATGCAGAAGATGAAAAGGATTTAAAAGCAATTGCAGCAGCATTTGTGAATCAGGCTGCAACGGATGTCCGTGATTACTTCCTTTAACTACTGTCTGGGTTGGAGTGGGAAATCTGAGTGAAACGTGAGGAATGCCATGTATGTGTATGAAGGTCAGAGAGAGAGCAAAAGAGAGAAAGGAGAGGAAGGAAGATTTAAAATTGTTGGCCAGTTCATTGCAGGTAAATAGAAGTCAAGGATGATTTCGTGGGAAAGGAAAAGGGTTCAAAGAACACAGAGGACGCACCGGACCTGTGAGTAGCAACTCCCCAGTTTGTTTTTATTGCAAGAAACCAGGACACCTAAAGCGTGAGTGTCGCCTTCGCCAGTGAAATGAAGCAGCTCGCATTGTTCCATGGGCTCCACTGCAGCCCCCCCTCTTCCCTCATACTCCAGATGGCAGAGCTCCGGAGCAGAAGTTTCCATCTCAGCTGCATGCAACGTCTGTACAGCAGTTTCCGGTTACAACAAATGCTAATGTCCGCCTGATGGGAGGGGGCGGAATTCCAAAGGGAGGGGGAGGAATTCCAGAGGGCGGGGGAGGAGGAAAATGACATAAATCTTTTAAGAAAGAAAAACTTGTAGCACCTTAGAGACTAACAAATTTATTTCAGCATAAGCTTTCGTGGGTTAATACCCACTTCATCGGATGCATGGAATGAAACACACTGTATAAATGTCTGTCTGCAGTGTGTTTCATTCCATGCATCCGATGAAGTGGGTATTAACCCACGAAAGCTTATGCTGAAATAAATTTGTTAGTCTCTAAGGTGCTACAAGTTTTTCTTTCTTATTTTCATTTTGCTGACACAGACTAACACGGCTACTACACTTACAGATAAATAAATCTTACACAAGTTTGTAAAACTCATACCACTAGAGGGGAGCCTTTCATTACTTTGTGTGTAAATGGTCAGTCATATACTTGCCTTCTGGATACTGGAGCTACAAGGTCTTTACTGGCAAGCTTGCCTAAGGCAATAGGCTGCTCCACAAAGGGGACAGAATGTATAATGGGGGTTGAGGGAAAAGGGTTAGTTGTACCAGTTTCCTCAGATCTTTGGGTTACTGTAGGACCTATTTCAGTGGATCATGCTTTTCTTTTAACTGAACAATCACCAGTACATTTACTAGGCAGAGACCTTCTTTGTAAACTGAGAGCCACTAATCGTTGTGGTCCTGATGGCCTTGTATTGGACATTCCAAATTCAGAAGCTCATAATTTGGCCATGGTTCTTTGCCCTGCCTCCACTGTCCCTCTGCCACAGGAGCTCTCAGCCATCCCTGACTGTCTATGGGGCTGGTCCTCTACTGACGTAGGCCTCCTGAAATCCACCAGCCCAGTGATCATTCACACAAAACCGGGACCACCTCCTTGTGTGGCACAGTATAAGATTTCATCAGAAGCCATTGAGCCAATATAAACCTTAATTAATGCCTATCTTAAACAGGGAGTTTTGGTGCCCTGCACCTCGCCATGCAATACCCCCATCCTCGCAGTAAAAAAGGTTTGCCGTGCTCATCTAGCTTGGGCTATCTATCGATTTGTTTATGACTTAAGAGCTATTAACGATAGTCATTCCACGCACTCCAGTGGTGCCCAGTCCAGCTACCATTATTACTGGAATTCCTCATGATGCTGTTGTTTTTTCAGTTGTGGACTTATGTGCCACTTTCTTCAGTATACTGGTGCATCCAGTGTCCTAGTACTTGCTCGCATTCACCTGGAAGGCACACCAGCTCACCTGGACCCGTCTCCCGCAAGGCTATTGTGAGTCGCCCACCTTGTATTCTCAAATTTTGGCCAGGGATCTGGCCACTATTTCTTTGCCACACGGGTCTACTCTTGTTCAGTTTGATGATGATCATCTTTTGGCCTCTTTTTCCAGGTTAGACTGTGTAGCGGATACTGTGGCTCTTTTACGTCAACTTGCAGACCGAGGCCACAAGGCCTCCCCTTCCAAACTGCAGTTCTGCAAAACTAAAGTCACGTATCTGGGATATGTCATCGGCCCAGGTACTCGGGAACTATCAGATGAACGTATACAAGCTATTCTGCAAATCCCCCTGCCTAAAACAAAACATCAGGTAAGAGCCCTGTTGGGAACTCTGGGATTTGGCAGGCCATGGATCCCTGCTCTGGGAGAACTCACCAAGCCCTTGGTAGCCCTTACCTCTAAAAACTCGGACAATGATGTTGCCCATACCCCCGAACTGAAATAACTTTTTGCTCGTATAAAAACTGTCCTTTCACAGTCTCCAGCCTTGGGGCTCCCTAATTACTCCAAGCCATTCTCCCTCTACGTTCATGAAAAGCAGGGAGTGGCATCTGGGATTTTGACTCAAACACTGGGCAGTAGACAGAGACCAGTGGCTTATTATACTGTCCAGTTGGACCCAGTGGGACATGGTGCTGTGGGATGCCTCCGTGCCTTAGCTGCTACTGTCTTGCTGGTGCAATGCTCAAAGGATTTGGTCATGGGACACCCCTTGACAGTGTGTGTTCCACACGAAGTGTCTGCTATTTTATTGAAATGCCAAACTCAGGTGTTTACTTGTCAACGGATGGTGGGCTATGAGGCTGAACTTTTAACGGCTTTGAATCTTACCATCCGCCACTGTGCTACGCTCAACCCTGCCAACCCGAGAGCCCTCCGGACGACGCTTTGCATGATTGCCTCGGCATCATTCAACATACTGAGACTCCCTGAGACGATTTGATGGACGTGCCATTAACAAACCCTGACTGAGTATTTTACTGATGCCTCTTCTTTCCTAGTCGAGGGTCAACGGTTTACTGGTGCATCAGTTGTGACCTTATACAACATCGTGTGGGCTGCCGCCCTGCCTGGACACCTAGGAGGCCAGGCCGCTGAGATTATCGCCCTTTCGGAAGCCTGTCACCATGCCAAAGGTAAGAGTGTGAACATATACACGGACTCTAAATATGCATTTGGCATATGCCACGTGACAGGTGCTTTGTGGAAACAGCGTGGCTTCCTCACAGCTAATGGTCAACGCATTGCCCATGCTTCACAGGTGTTGACTCTCCCTGAGGCTATCCATTTGCCTTCTCAAATTTCGGTAATACACTGCCCTGCACACCAAACCTACTCTTCCCTAGTGACACAGGGTAATTCCTTTGCTGATGCTGTAGCCAAATGGGTAGCCCAGGAACCTGTTGAACTCTCTGTTTCAGCTCGTTTTCCATATGCACCCTACAGTCAGTTACGATGCCTTCCTCACCCTGGGTGAGGTGGAATGGTGGAAAAGCAAGCACGAGGCTGTGCAGGTCGGTGGCATCTGGCATGTACCCAACGCCAGACCTATTGCTCCTCGATGGCTACTTTGCCTTCTCTGTTCTCAACTCCATTCCAAAGGACATTGCGGTGTGCAAGCTATGGTCAATGTTATTCAGCACGTGTGGTTTGCTCCTGGGGTCTACCAGGAAGCCGCCAGGATAGCTCGTTCCTGTATCACCTGTCCGGCATTCAATGCCTCCAGCAAGGCTAAAGTTCATAAGGGGGGCCACCCATGGGCCACTTTGCCCTTTGAGGCCTTGCAAATTGACTTTATTTCTTTACCTCCTTCACAGGGTTACAGGTTTGTTTTAGTCTGCAGAGACCAACTGACCCACTGGATCGAAGCCTTTCCTGCTGTTCATGCTACTGCCAACACTGTTAAGTGTTGGATGAAGGACATTGTGCCTCACTTCGGACTTCTGGTGATCATCGATTCCGATCAAAGAACGCACTTTACAGCCGAAACTCTGACGGCCTTCTACAGCTCTTTTGGCATCACGCGTAATTTGCATGCATCACATCACCCTCAAAGCTCAGGGGGAGTGGAGAGGGCAAACAGGGAAATGAAAACCCTTTTGGGAAAATCGTGCCAGGAAACGCATCTAAAATGGCTTCAGGTTTTACCTATTGTTTTGTTTCAGCTTTGAAACCGCCCTAGAGCGGATTGTGGGCTTTCACCTTTTGAAATCCTGTTTAGCCACCAGCCTTCCACCACAAAAGGGTTAGACCCGAGGTTCTTAAGTCTGGCGGGAGGTGATGATACCTTGCACTCTTATTTGTTTTACCTTTCCAGAGCTTTCCAATGCCTTTGGAAAACTGCAGCCTTGACGCAGATGCTGCCTTTGGATGCCCAGCTCCATTCATTTGAGCCAGGAGATAGGTCTTCTGGAAGGACCAGATCCAGACCCATGTCTCTGTCAGCCTCGTGGTGTGGACCCTTCCAAGTGCTGCTACGACTCTCACTGCTGTGAAGGTTGTGGAGAGGAACATGTGGATCCATCATTCACATGTGAAACCTGATGTTGTTGATGCTAACCAAGATATTGAGCCGAGTGTACCCGCAGTGAGGTTGCAAAGAACTCCGGGCGCTGACCAATGGACCATAGCCAGCTTGTTCAAGCCTGACTAAGAGCCATTCCAGAAACGGTTCCGGTGCAGACACCCAAAGAAGTATAATGGTGGGCCACATGGGACCCTTGCCGTCCAACACCCTGGCCTGTTTGGTCTTTTGTTTTTTTATGCCACATGGTATTTGCATATTTTGAAGATAATGACTTAATCAAGGTTTCTTATCACTCAGCTAAATTGTTAAATGTTTCAGATTGTTGGGTTTGTTCCCTGATGCCTTCTGATGCTGAAATGGGGTTGCAAATTATTCCTGTCCCACTCAAGTCCTCTATGGTAACGGGATTTAAGGCCATAACCCTGCAACTGTTGACCCTTTCAGAAGTCCAGGAAATGCGTTGTAAATTAGATGCTAAATACAAGCCTCAGGGTGAGCCCATGAAGAGCGGAGCTCTCATAGGCTCAAAGGGGGGAGTGTAAAGGGTTAATCCTGAGCCAGAGTTTGCCTTGGCCCTTTAAGGGGGGGACGGGGACCAAGCTCTCGCTAGTGTTGTATCAGCATATTTGTTGCAAGGAGAGATTAAGGTTTAGCTAATGCTGAATTAGTATATTCATTGCCAAGGGTATGACATCAGTGCCTTCCGCTCATGCACAGTATGAGGAGTTTACTTGTGTGTATAAATATGTCCTGTAACTGTCCTTTGGGGCTGGACCACCCATTTCTGTTTGTTGAATGGGTGCACAATAAAGCTTTGAACTCTCTACTGTTGTCTGCCTCCCTTTTGACCAGAGCAAAGAATGAATCAGCTCCAGCCATCTTGTTTCTGAAATAAATGTTAATAGCAACACTCAAATAGTATCCTCAGAAACCCATAATGATAAAATATTACTGACTAACTGTATATGTAGAATACAAAATGTGGTGTGTTGTGTTTAAACTACTTCCTGTTTCTAAATAAGACTAATTCCCTGCCATAGCAGTCTGCTTTGTTTTTTTACCAATATACTTCTTCCTACAACAAGCTGTGTTCAATGTCGTCTTGGTCACATGCCCTTAGCAAAAACATGTCCCATGCAGGGCTGACAACATGCTTGGGGACGCAGGGGATATGTTGTCAATAGTGTGAAAGTCATAATCAGTCAGCAGCCATGGTAATCAGAGACCACTAGGTGGAAGTAGACGCCTCGCCTACGCAAGACCTTGCATTTTTACAGTTGTCCTTCGCCTACACAAGAATAGTGTTTTCCAGCTGAGATAGTTATTTCTATACCAGTTTTTACTGACCAGATAGCAGACATCCGAGGTCCAGCATGCACCAATCAAATGTTAACACACCAGGGCTTTGTCTAAGTGTGTATAAAAGACCTGTAATTTCTATGTTAATTGAAGTCCTGTCACTTGGTACAGACTTCCCTTATTTTGCAGAATAAAGTATTTCTCTTTCCTTATCCCTGTCTGGCTGTTATTGGCTCTCAGCTAGGCGGACCCGATATTTCGGTAACAATAGCATTCCATCTGCAAAAAAAAAAAGTGTGTAACATGAAGACTGTCCCTGTTGGTAAGAATGGGTGTGTCTCGAATAGTGTCTACTGAAGAAAGAAGTACTATTAATGACACATCCCTTCTAAGAACAAGAGGTGTGTGCTGAATAATGTCCTTTCTGTGAACAAGAGCTGGGTTACGAGCACTCTGCCCTCCGGCACCAAGGGGTGTGTCCTGAATACTGTCCCTTCTGGCAACAAGAGATGTGTTATGAGTACAGTGTCTTCCGGAAACAAGGGCGGGTTGTGTAATGTCCCCACCGAAGCAAGAACTGTGTAATCAATAGTACTCCCGAGAACAAGAAATAAATCGTGCAACCTGACGCCTCTGGAAACAAGAGCTGAAACATCCACAGTACTCCTTCCGGGAAAAAGAGGTGTCTCCTGAATAGCGTCCCGTCTGGGAACAAGCGGTGTGACGCCGATAGTACTCCCCCTGGGAACAAGCGGTGTGACGTCGACAGTGCTCCCCCTGGGAACAAGCGGTGACTCCTGAATAGCGTGCCGTCTGGGAACAAGCGGTGTGATGCCGATAGTACTCCCCCGGGGAACAAGCGGTGTGACATCGATTGTACTCCCCCTGGGAACAAGAGGTGTGATGCCGATAGTACTTCCCCTGGGAACAAGGGGTGTTCCCTGAATAGCGTCCCGTCTGGGAACAAGCGGTGTGACGCTGATAGTACTCCCCTGGGAACAAGAGGTGTCTCCTGAATAGCGTGCCGTCTGGAAACAAGCGGTGTGACGTCTATACTACTCCCCCTGGGAACAAGGGGTGTTCCCTGAATAGCGTCCCATCTGGGAACAAGCGGTGTGACGTCGATAGTACTCCCCCTGGGAACAAGAGGTGTCTCCTGAATAGCGTGCCGTCTGGAAACAAGCGGTGTGACGTCTATACTACTCCCCCTGGGAACAATGGGTGTTCCCTGAATAGCGTCCCGTCTGGGAACAAGCGGTGTGATGCCGATAGTACTCCCCCTGGGAACAATGGGTGTTCCCTGAATAGCGTCCCGTCTGGGAACAAGGGGTGTTCCCTGAATAGCGTCCCGTCTGGGAACAAGCAGTGTGACGCCGATAGTACACCCCCGTGAACAAGCGGTGTGACGGCGATAGTACTCCCCCTGGGAACAAGGGGGGTGGCGCCGATAGTACTCCCTCTGGGAATAGGGGGTGTGACACCGATAGTACCCCCCCCGGGAACAAGGGGTGTGATGCCGATAGTACTCCCCCTGGGAACAATGGGTGTTCCCTGAATAGCGTCCCGTCTGGGAAGAAGGGGTTTTCCCTGAATAGCGTCCCGTCTGGGAACAAGCGGTGTGATGCCGATAGTACTGCCCCAGGAACAAGCGGTATGACGCCGGTAGTACTCCCCCTGGGAACAAGGGGTGTTCCCTGAATAGCGTCCCGTCTGGGAACAAGCGGTGTGACGCCGATAGTACTCCCCCGTGAACAAGGGGTGTTCCCTGAATAGCGTCCCGTCTGGGAACAAGCGGTGTGACGCCGATAGTACTCCCCCGGGAACAAGCGGTGTGACGTCGATAGTACTCCCCCGGGAACAAGAGGTGTCTCCTGAATAGCGTGCCGTCTGGAAACAAGCGGTGTGACGTCTAGACTACTCCCCCTGGGAACAGGGGTGTTCCCTGAATAGCGTCCCATCTGGGAACAAGCGGTGTGACGCCGATAGTACTCCCCCTGGGAACAAGCGGTGTGTCGCCAATAGTACTCCCCCTGGGAACAAGCGGTGTGACGTCGATAGTACTCCCCCTGGGAACAAGGGGTGTTCCCTGAATAGCGTCCCGTCTGGGAACAAGCGGTGTGATGCCGATAGTACTGCCCCAGGAACAAGCGGTATGACGCCGGTAGTACTCCCCCTGGGAACAAGGGGTGTTCCCTGAATAGCGTCCCGTCTGGGAACAAGCGGTGTGACGCCGATAGTACTCCCCCGTGAACAAGGGGTGTTCCCTGAATAGCGTCCCGTCTGGGAACAAGCGGTGTGACGCCGATAGTACTCCCCCGGGAACAAGCGGTGTGACGTCGATAGTACTCCCCCGGGAACAAGAGGTGTCTCCTGAATAGCGTGCCGTCTGGAAACAAGCGGTGTGACGTCTAGACTACTCCCCCTGGGAACAGGGGTGTTCCCTGAATAGCGTCCCATCTGGGAACAAGCGGTGTGACGCCGATAGTACTCCCCCTGGGAACAAGCGGTGTGTCGCCAATAGTACTCCCCCTGGGAACAAGCGGTGTGACGTCGATAGTACTCCCCCTGGGAACAAGGGGTGTTCCCTGAATATTGTCCCGTCTGGGAAGAAGCGGTGTGATGCCGATAGTACTCCCCCTGGGAACAAGAGGTGTGACGCCGATAGTACTCCCCCTGGGAACAAGAGGTGTGACGCCGATAGTACTCCCCCTGGGAACAAGAGGTGTGACGCCGATAGTACTCCCCCTGGGAACAAGCGGTGTTCCCTGAATAGCGTCCCGTCTGGGAACAAGGGGTGTTCCCTGAATAGCGTCCCATCTGGGAACAAGCGGTGTGACGCCGATAGTACTCCCCCTGGGAACAAGAGGTGTGATGCCGATAGTACTCCCCCTGGGAACAAGAGGTGTGACGCCGATAGTACTCCCCCTGGGAACAAGAGGTGTGATGACGATAGTACTCCCCCCTGGGAACAAGCGGTGTGACGCCGGTAGTACTCCCCCGTGAACAAGCGGTGTGACTGCGATAGTACTCCCCCTGGGAACAAGCGGTGTGACGTCGATAGTACTCCCCCTGGGAACAAGAGGTGTGACGCCGATAGTACTCCCCCTGGGAACAAGCGGTGTGTCGCCGATAGTACTCCCCCTGGGAACAAGCGGTGTGTCGCCGATAGTACTCCCCCTGGGAACAAGGGGTGTTCCCTGAATATTGTCCCGTCTGGGAACAAGCGGTGTGATGCCGATAGTACTCCCCCGTGAACAAGCGGTGTGACTGCGATAGTACTCCCCCTGGGAACAAGAGGTGTGACGCCGATAGTACTCCCCCTGGGAACAAGCGGTGTGTCGCCGATAGTACTCCCCCTGGGAACAAGCGGTGTGTCGCCGATAGTACTCCCCCTGGGAACAAGGGGTGTTCCCTGAATATTGTCCCGTCTGGGAACAAGCGGTGTGATGCCGATAGTACTCCCCCTGGGAACAAGAGGTGTGACGCCGATAGTACTCCCCCTGGGAACAAGAGGTGTGTTGCCGATAGTACTCCCCCTGGGAACAAGAGGTGTGACGCCGATAGTACTCCCCCTGGGAACAAGAGGTGTGATGCCGATAGTACTCCCCCTGGGAACAAGCGGTGTTCCCTGAATAGCGTCCCGTCTGGGAACAAGGGGTGTTCCCTGAATAGCGTCCCATCTGGGAACAAGCGGTGTGACGCCGATAGTACTCCCCCTGGGAACAAGCGGTGTTCCCTGAATAGCGTCCCGTCTGGGAACAAGCGGTGTGATGCCGATAGTACTCCCCCTGGGAACAAGAGGTGTGTCGCCGATAGTACTCCCCCTGGGAACAAGTGGTGTGACGCCGATAGTACTCCCCCTGGGAACAAGAGGTGTGTTGCCGATAGTACTCCCCCTGGGAACAAGAGGTGTGACGCCGATAGTACTCCCCCTGGGAACAAGAGGTGTGATGCCGATAGTACTCCCCCTGGGAACAAGCGGTGTTCCCTGAATAGCGTCCCGTCTGGGAACAAGGGGTGTTCCCTGAATAGCGTCCCATCTGGGAACAAGCGGTGTGACGCCGATAGTACTCCCCCTGGGAACAAGCGGTGTTCCCTGAATAGCGTCCCGTCTGGGAACAAGCGGTGTGATGCCGATAGTACTCCCCCTGGGAACAAGAGGTGTGTCGCCGATAGTACTCCCCCTGGGAACAAGTGGTGTGTCGCCGATAGTACTCCCCCGTGAACAAGCGGTGTGACTGCGATAGTACTCCCCCTGGGAACAAGCGGTGTAACGCCGATAGTACTCCCCCGGGAACAAGCGGTGTGACGTCGATAGTACTCCCCCTGGGAACAAGAGGTGTGATGCCGATAGTACTCTCCCTGGGAAGAAGAGGTGATACACCGATAGTACTCCCCCGGGAACAAGAGGTGTCTCCTGAATAGCGTGCCGTCTGGAAACAAGCGGTGTGATGCCGATAGTACTCCCCCTGGGAACAAGAGGTGTGACGCCGATAGTACTCCCCCTGGGAACAAGAGGTGTGACGCCGATAGTACTCCCCCTGGGAACAAGAGGTGTGATGACGATAGTACTCCCCCCTGGGAACAAGCGGTGTGACGCCGGTAGTACTCCCCCGTGAACAAGCGGTGTGACTGCGATAGTACTCCCCCTGGGAACAAGCGGTGTAACGCCGATAGTACTCCCCCGGGAACAAGCGGTGTGACGTCGATAGTACTCCCCCTGGGAACAAGAGGTGTGATGCCGATAGTACTCCCCCTGGGAAGAAGAGGTGATACACCGATAGTACTCCCCCGGGAACAAGAGGTGTCTCCTGAATAGCGTGCCGTCTGGAAACAAGCGGTGTGATGTCTATACTACTCCCCCTGGGAACAAGGGGTGTTCCCTGAATATTGTCCTGTCTGGGAACAAGCGGTGTGATGCCGATAGTACTCCCCCTGGGAACAAGAGGTGTGATGCCGATAGTACTCCCCCTGTGAACAAGAGGTGTGACGCCGATAGTACTCCCCCTGGGAACAAGTGGTGTGACGCCGATAGTACTCCCCCTGGGAACAAGTGGTGTGACGCCGATAGTACTCCCCCTGGGAACAAGTGGTGTGACGCCGATAGTACTCCCCCTGGGAACAAGTGGTGTGACGCCGATAGTACTCCCCCTGGGAACAAGTGGTGTGACGCCGATAGTACTCCCCCTGGGAACAAGAGGTGTGATGACGATAGTACTCCCCCCTGGGAACAAGCGGTGTGACGCCGGTAGTAGTCCCCCGTGAACAAGCGGTGTGACTGCGATAATACTCCCCCTGGGAACAAGCGGTGTAACGCCGATAGTACTCCCCCGGGAACAAGCGGTGTGACGTCGATAGTACTCCCCCTGGGAACAAGAGGTGTGATGCCGATAGTACTCCCCCTGGGAAGAAGAGGTGTCTCCTGAATAGCGTGCCGTCTGGAAACAAGCGGTGTGATGTCTATACTACTCCCCCTGGGAACAAGGGGTGTTCCCTGAATAGCGTCCCATCTGGGAACAAGCGGTGTGACCTCTATACTACTCCCCCTGGGAACAAGGGGTGTTCCCTGAATATTGTCCTGTCTGGGAACAAGCGGTGTGATGCCGATAGTACTCCCCCTGTGAACAAGAGGTGTGACGCCGATAGTACTCCCCCTGGGAACAAGTGGTGTGACGCCGATAGTACTCCCCCTGGGAACAAGTGGTGTGACGCCGATAGTACTCCCCCTGGGAACAAGGGGTGTGACGCCGATAGTACTCCCCCTGGGAACAAGGGGTGTGTCCTAAATAGTGTCCCTTCTGGAAACAAGAGGTGTGACATCGCTAGTACTCCCTCTGGGAACAAGGGGTGTGTCCCGAATACCGGTCTGTTGAGAAACTAGCATGTTTCTTGCCCTCACGACTTGTAGAAAGTAATATTAAAAGCGATGGGGGCATGGATCCTTGGTGCCTTCTTTTCCAGTGCCCCTGCTCTTGCTCCTCCCCACATTTGAAGCAGCCTCTGGCCAAGCTGGTCTTGGGAAGCTCTTGTCTGCTGTACAGAGGGCAGGGGCCGATGTTGAGGTGTCACAATCCCCCTGTCTTTGTACCTGGTCTCTGTTGAGCTGGGGTAGTGGGGTGATAGCTGTCTGTGATGTTGTCTCTGGGTCATGAGTGGGAGATGCTGAGTGCTTCTCCTGGACTGAAGAAGGCTCGTGATTAGTGATGTTGTTCAAAAATAAATCATCATTCTCAGCTTGGAATGCAACAAAATCAGACACAGCTATATTTCAAGCAATTGCTAGGGAAGAAATACAGCTGACAGAGAGCATCTCTGTCTCTGTTCCTTCAAAGTACACACAATAAACCACAAATATTTATACTCTTTCATGGAATGCATTAATTTAAAACGTCTACAATGTATTTCTGTTATGTCCTGCCCATTCCATTATTTCCTCACAACATCATTATCTTCAAGGTTAGGTCACATTGACTGTGTGTTGTTTCCCTACCCGCTTCAGACACAGAGTCTGATTTCCCAAGTCTCGCATTATGAGACTTCAGAGTTAGCTTCACTGTGCTGTGTCTTGATATAACTGAGGGGCGTATAGTCAAATCCTTTAAACAGAGACCTCACTGTGGAAACAAGGGTTAAAGTGAGAGTGTACTGTTTCTCTCACTGCGTGAACACACATAGCCTCTCTGTCACATACACACTTGTACTGTTACTTCCTTTGAGCAAATAAAATGGCAGAGACAAAGGCTAGGTCCACACTACTCGCCCGATTTGGCGGGTAGAGATCGATCTTCTGGGATCAATTTATTGTGTCTCATCTGAATGTGATAAATCGATCCCAGAAGCGCTCCCCCGTTGACTGCGGAACTCCTGCTCGCCGAGAGGAGGAAGTGCTGTCGATGGGGGAGCCTGCCTGCTCCATGTGGACCTGCAGTAAGTAAACTTAGTTTGATCTAGGAAACGTTGACTTCAGCTATGCTATTCTTGTAGCCGAAGCTGCGTTTCCTAGATCGATCCCCTGACCCAGTGTGGACCAGCCCTGTATGTGCATGGTGCATTTTAAAGTTTAAGGATTACAGAGTGTGTGTGTATATATATATACACACACTCTCTCAGATACTGTACATAATATATACATATACACACATATATGTGTGTATATGTATATATTAACTCCTCACGTAAAGTTGTCCTGCTTAACGTTGTTTCGTTCTTACATTGCTGATCAATTAGGGAACATGCTTGTTTCCCCCACTGCCATGTGCTGCTCTCTGAGACACCTGCCTGCTTGCTGGGGGGGCGGGGAGAGAAGAGGGGGACTAATGTCCCGCTGCACCTTGCTTACCCCATAGTCCATAGAGCAGGGGGGACACATGAGGGAGGGAGCTGGTCCCTTAGGCAGAAGCTGCAGCTGATTGCTGATCTAATTAACAAGAACCGAACCTAACCTAACCCCCTTATTTACATTAATTATTTTGGGGAAATTGGATTAGTGTAACATTGTTTTGCTTAAAGTTGCATTTTTCAGGAACATAACTACAACTTTAAGTGAGGAGTTTCTGTACAGAGTAATAAAGATAGTGTACAAAATATCATACGTGTATTTCTGATATCTGTGGTAAAGCTCCAGAATTGACACCTTCAGGTTTGGTAGTGGAAATGTCTTGCTGTATTGTCTCCTGATTGTTCTAAACATGTATATATATATATACAAATGCCAATTAAAGCCATATTGTCAGTTTATATATATTATTTAGATGAAAATTAGGATTTAGCTGACAGGATACCGTATCTAATTTATGTGCAAGAAACCTTGAGTTTTCAGGTGCTCAAATAGCCCCTGTAATCATGCTTAAAATTGCCTTCCCACCCAAATATGAAATGTTGCTGCTGGTTGCATCTTGCCAGAGCCATGATTGGCCAGAGGGCTGTGGGCTCTGGCAAGATGCAACCCCCTGTGTGACAGCATGAAGTCTGCCTTGAGGTGCATGCCCAGTGCCTGGCACCACAAGCTGCAGCAGCACTGGAGGCACAAGGGTGGCAATACACTATGTGACCCTTATGTCTGTGATGCTGCTGGGAGTGGTGGTGTTGCCTTAAGAGCTGGGTGTCTACCTGGCAGTCAGTGCTGTCTGGTTGCCCACACAGTGCTTAATTTTTGTGGAGGCTGAGCTCTGTGACCTTTGAGTATGTAACTTAAGTACTCGGAGGAGGCAGTGGGGCATCCAGGGGATGGGGGGAGGTGGCCTGGGGGCAAAGTTTGCACAGGTTGCCATTTTCCCTAAAGTTGGTCATGGTGATGGTGCAGTGTCTTTGGCCTGTGGCAGTGGCCTGGGCAGTGTGACAGAGAGTGACACCGCCCTCCATTGTGAGCATGAGGCTGGAGGTATGCCTTTGAGCACCAGCCAAGTAATCTTTTCATTAGCCCCCAAATACCCTCTCACAGTACAAACACACCCCTCCAGCACTGTTGAGCTACCTCTTTGAGCAGCCCCCAACTGCACCCACTGTGGAGTCTCCTCTTCCCTTTGGGTAGTGTTTTCTTCTTAGGAAACTGAAATATAGCAATTATAGTGTTACCTGGTGATAGAGTTTGAGTCTTCTGAAAATTTGTATTGTAGAAAGGAAGTCTGATTAATACATCAAGATGAACAGTCCTTACTGCTGTTAAGCTAGGAATGAACTAAAGGGTTTTTGGGTCCCCTGAGTCTGTATTTATAGCAGCCTTTGGCTTCTAAGGCATGCTGGGAAATGGAGGGGTGGAGCTTAAGCAGTATATAAACTGGGGTCTTGTCACAGAAAGTCATTCAGCTTTGTGTTGGCTCAAAGAGATGTACATAGGCACTTGTTTGGGTGATGGTAGTCATGGTGAGTATGGGTATGGGGGAACAATTACATATATTTGTGGTTAATATACTGTTTTTATGTCCTTATTTCTGTGTAATGTGCTTTTACTTTTCATTTTGGGTTGTTCATAGTGTATTTGATTTATGTATTAGCATTTTTATTTTCATTGGGAAGGAATACAGTGGGGGTTGTTTCTAATACCTTTTTTTGTTAAATACACATCTAGTACTAGTAGCATGTCCATGGTGCTGGACTATTGAAGAAGTACAGCATTTTTATGTTTGGGTTAGGTGGGGACTAGTCTGAGGAATCTCTAATATTTAGTAAGAGTTACTTCCCTTAATCTCAACTGCATGCTCCTTCTGTATTTTCTCCTACTCAGTTGTCTGGAGCCCTGTGCGTAGAGTTTATAAACCATGTTTGCAGTCAAGCTTTCTTTGTATTTGCAGCTGTGTCCGCATCCAGTACTGAGTCGCATTGTGACATGAAGGGTTGTGAATATTTTTCTCTTCGCCAATGTTGTATGTTTGTGAATGATTTCGATGTATGGGAGTGAAGGCCTGTCTACTGAGGCGAAGGGGATCTTGAGACGGGGGAGCTCCTCTCCTATTTCAAAAGATAAGTATATGCCAAAGCGTTCGATGGTCAGAACTGTTTGTGATATTGAGGCTGTCTCTTTACTTATGGGAGCTCTAAATTCTGCTCATTTTCAATGGGCCTGTGAGGGGTGGGTGGGAGCTCATTGTATGGAGGGAGCGTGCGTTTCCCCTGGAGGAAGGTTAATTGCTGGGAATGTGACCCGTCTGTAACTAGAGATGCTCCGTTCTCAGTTCTTCTCTCTTACACAGCACTGGGTTTGCATCTCTGGTCACCACTTCATCCTTGTGTTCTCTTCTATATGGTTGTGGTTTTCTGAGGAGGATGTGAGCATCCTAGTTAACGATGGGCCCCTGTGGGGTATGGAAAGGGGGAGGGCCATCGGTATGTAGAAGTGCAGCTATTTTCCATGTGGTTGAGAGTGTTTGGGGTGTAGTTCTGAGGGGGGTGTTGTGTGTAGTAGGTGTTCTCTCTCAGGGAAGCAGTATGTAGGTGAGGTCATCTTTCATATTGTGGTGTTGGGAGCTTTGTGAGTAGAGTTTATAACTGAAGTTCAGTCAAGCTTTGTTTTTATTTGGAGATGTGTCCAGATTGAGTACCGAGTAGTATCATTCTGTGGAGCCACGACTCCTTCTCTTTGACTGTCACACCATCACTGTACGGATGTCAACGTATGGGAGTGAAGGCCCGTGTACAAAGGAAAAGAAGATATCGGGAGCGGCTGTCAAAGTTAAGTATCCGGCAAAGGGCTTGACGGTCAGAAGTATATGTGCTGCTGGGGCTCCTTGTTAGAGGACTCCCATCCCTAAACCCCTGCCCATTCATAATGGGCACGTGAGGGGTGGGAGGGAGATCGGTGTATGGAGGGAGCGCGTGTTTCCCCTGAGGGAAGGTTGATTGCTGGCAGAGTGTCTGGTCTATAACTAGAGATGCTCCGTTCTCAGTTGTCCACTATTACACAGCACTGGGTTTGCATGGCAGGTCACCACTTCACCCTTTTTCCATCTTCTGCATGGTTGTGGTTTTCCAAGTAGGACGTGAGCATCCTAGTTACCGATGGGCCCCTGTTGTGGTGGGACACGGGGGGTGGGGGTGGACCAGGAATACGTGGAAGAGAGTGTTTGGAGTGGGTGGGTGCTTTCCTGAGGGGGCGTGTAATGTGTAGTAGGTGTTCCTTCTGTTTAGTATGCAGGTGAGGTCATCTTTCATATTGTGTAGTTGGGCGCTTTGTGAATAGGTTAGCAGTGAAGCTTTGGTTGTATTTGCAGATGTGTCCGGATCCGGTACTGTGTCGCGTCATTCCATGGAGGGCCGTGACTCCTTCTCTTTGACTGTCACGACATCGCTGTACGGATGTCAACGTATGGGAGCGAAGGCCCCTATACAAAGGAAAAGAAGATATCGAGAGCCTGCGCGGCTGTCAAAGTTAAGTATCCGCCGAAGGGTTTGACGGTCAGAAGTATTTGTGCTGTTGAGGCTTCTTGTTTAGGGGTGGGAGTCCTCTAAAGTGTGCCCGTTCTTAATGGGCACACGAGGGTGGTCATTGTACGGAGGGAGCGTGCGTTTTCCTTGGAAGAAGATTGATTGTTGGCAGATTGTCCTGTCTGTAACTAGAGATACTCCATTCTCAAATGTCCTCTCTTACACGGCACTGGGTTTGCATGATGGGTCACAGCTTCATTTGTCTTTTCTTGTCTACAGGGTGTTGGTTGTCTGAGGAGGATGTGAGCATCCTAGTTAGTGATGGGCCCGCTGTGGTGGAGGGAAAGGGGGAGGGCCACCAGTATGTGGAAGAGTGTTTGGGGTGGGTGGGAGGCTTCTCTGAGGGGGGGGGGAGCTTTGTGAGTAGGTTTACAGTCATGCTTTGTTTGTATTTGCAGATGCGTCCACATGAGGTACCGCGTCACCTTGTTCCGTGGAGGGCCGTGACTAGTTCTGTCTTCGTCCGTCACGGATGTTAACCTATGGGAGAGATGGCCGGTGTACAAAGAAAAAGAAGATCTTGAGAGTGGGAGCGGCTGTGAAAGTTAAGTACATCAGAATGGCCATACTGGGTCAGACCAAAGGTCCATCAAGCCGCGTATCCTGGCCTCTGACAGCGAACAATGGCAGGTGTCCCAAAGGGAATGAATGATTGATCCATGCCCTGTCACCCAATCCCAGCTTTGGGCAAACAGAGGCTAGGGATGCCATTCCTGCCCATCCTGACTAAATAAGCATGTGCTGAAGGGTTTGATGGTCAGAAGTATTTGTGGGCTTCTCATTTATGGACAGGAGTCCTCTAAACTCTGCCCGTTTGTAATGAGCATGTGAGGTGTGCAGGAGATCGTTGTACGGAGGGAGCGTGTGTTTCCCCTGCAGGAAGGTTGATTGCTGGGAGAGTGACCAGTCTATAATTAGAGATGCTACGTTCTCAGTTCTTCTCTCTTGCACAGCACTGGGTTTGCATCACTGGTCACCACTACCTTGTTTGTCTGTCTTCTACTGGGTGTTGGTTTTCTGAGGAGGACGTGAGCATCCTAGTTACCGATGGGCCCCTGTTGTGGTGGGACACGGGGGGTGGGGGTGGACCAGGAATACGTGGAAGAGAGTGTTTGGAGTGGGTGGGTGCTTTCCTGAGGGGGTGTGTAATGTGTAGTAGGTGTTCCTTCTGTTTAGTATGCAGGTGAGGTCATCTTTCATATCGTGTAGTTGGGCGCTTTGTGAATAGGTTAGCAGTGAAGCTTTGGTTGTATTTGCAGATGTTTCCGGATCCGGTATTGTGTCGCGTCATTCCGTGGAGGGCCGTGACTCCTTCTCTTTGACTGTCACGACATCGCTGTACGGATGTCAACGTATGGGAGCGAAGGCCCCTATACAAAGGAAAAGAAGATATCGAGAGCCTGCGCGGCTGTCAAAGTTAAGTATCCGTCGAAGGGTTTGACGGTCAGAAGTATTTGTGCTAGTGGGGCTCCTTGTTTAGGGATGGGAGAGCTCTAACCTCTGCCCATTCATAATGGCCACGTGAGGGAGGTCATTGTATGGAGGGAGTGTGCGTTTTCCCTTGAAGAAAGTTGATTGCTGGGAGAGTGACCCGTCTGTAACTAGAGATGCTCCATTCTCAAATGTCCTCTTTTACACAGCACTGGGTTTGCATGATGGGTCACCTCTTCATTCTTCTTTTCTTGTCTACCAGGTATTGGTTTTCCGAGGAGGATGTGAGCATTCTAGTTAGCGATGGTGTAGGGAAACGGGGAGGGCCATTGGTATGTAGAAGCAAAACCATTGTCCCTGTGGTTGAGAGTGTTTGGGGTGGGGTTTTGAGGAGGGTGTTTATGTGTAGGAGGTGTTCCCTCTCACAGAAACAGTATGTAGGTGAGGTCATCTTTCATATTGTGGTGTTGGGAGCTTTGTGAGTAGAGTTTATAACTGAAGTTTACAGTCAAGCTTTGTTTTTATTTGGAGATGCGTCCAGATCCAGTACCAAGTAGTCTCATTCCGTGGAGGGCTGCGACTCCTTCTCTTTGACTGTCACGACATTGCTGTATGGATGTCCACGTATGGGAGCGAAGGCCCCTATACAAAGGAAAAGAAGATATCGGGAGCGGCTGTCAAAGTTAAGTATCTGTCAAAGGGTTCAACGGTCAGAAGTATTTGTGCTGTTGGGGCTCCTTGTTTAGCGATGGGAGTCCTCTAACATCTGCCCATTCATAATGGGCATGTGAGGGAGGTCATTGTATGGTGGAAGTGTACGTCTTCCCTGGAAGAAAGCTGATTGCTGGGAGAGTGACCCATCTGTAACTAGAGATGCTCTGTTCTCAGTCCTTCTCTCTTACACAGCACTGGGTTTGCATCACTGGTCACCACTTCATCCTTGTGTTCTCTTCTATATGGTTGCGGTTTTCTGTGGAGGATTTGAGCATCCTAGTTAGTGATGGGCCTGGTGTGGTGGATGGAAACGGGGAGGCCACCAGTATATGGAAGAGAGTGTTTGGGGTGGGTGGGAGGCTTCTCTGAGGGGGCGTGTAGCGTGTAGTAGATGTTTCTTTTCTTCAGTATGCAGGTGTAGTCATCTTTCATATTGTGTAGTTGTGAATGTTATGAGTAGGTTTGCAGTCAAGCGTTGTTTGTATTTGCAGATGTGTCCACATGTCGTACTGTGTCACCTTGTTCCATGGAGGCCTGTGAGTAGTTCTATCGTCATATGTTACAGCATAGCTGTGCGTCGGTGCTGGATGGATGCTAATGTGTGGGAGCGATGGCCCATGTACAAAAGAAAAGAAGATTTTGAGTGGGAGCGGCTTTCAAAGTTAAGTACATCAGAATGGCCATACTGGGTCAGACCAGAGGTCCATCAAGCTGGGTATCCAGTCCTCTGTCAGCGGGCAATGGCAGGTGTCCCAAAGGGAATGAACAGACAGATTATCATTAAGTGATCCATGCCCTGTCACCCAAACCCAGCTTCTGGCAAACAGAGGCTAAGGATGCTATTCCTGTCCATCCTGACTAAATAAGTATGTGCTGAATGGTTTGATGGTCAGAAGTATTTGTGCTGTTGAGGCTTCTCATTTATGGACAGGAGTCCTCTAAACTCTGCCCATTCTTCATGAGCATGTGAGGGGTGCATGGGAAACAGTTGTGCGGAGGGAGTGTGTGTTTCCCCTGCAGGAAGATTGATTGCTGGGAGAGTGACCTGTCTATAACTAGAGATGCTCCATTCTCAGTTCTTTCTTACACAGCACTGGGTTCACATCACTGGTCACCATGACCTTGTTTGTCTGTCCCCTACTGGGTGTTGGTTTTCTGAGGAGGATGTGAGCATCCTAGTTAGGGATGGGGCCCCTGTCATGGTGGGAAAGGGCCACGAGTATTGTGTACGTTGTGAGTATATTGCATGTTCATTTTAACTGTATAGAAGTAGTGGATTGCTTGTCTATCGTAGGAACAAATGTGTTGGAGCTCTTTTGGGGTGTTGAATAGGTCAGTTTAGCAAAGGGAGTCTGGTATTGTGGTGTTGTGGCATTCAGAAATATTGTGGCATTTATTGTTTGTGTGCCACAGGGTGATCCGAGTCCAGAACTAAGGGAATGGGCTGTGGCAAGGCACCCTGTTATGGTCTATACGGTTCCTGGTGGTGGTGGCAGCAACGGGAGCAGAGGAGCTGGCTGCATCTGTGAGGCAAGTGACAAGTTAGAGCTTTTAGTGCACTGCTGTTGATGAGTGTGATGTTTGCTGCGTTAGGCGAGGTGGGTTTATTATGGGTGGGTTCTTTTACTGTTGTTTGTGGGGATTGTTGGAATATAGAGACCCAACCACATGTACATCCAAGCTGTCTCTTGTCACATCACTGGGTGTATCGCTGGTGATTGCTGCTTTCCGTCATGTATGTAGCTAATTGTGGTATTTGTTGGGTGATGGGAGAAGAGAGAGTGGAGCGTCACTCAATAGTGTCGGCATCCTGTAAAATAAGTTGTCATCATGTATCCAGGTGTCATTATGGTGTGCAGTGTTGCATCTCCTAGCGGGGGGAATGGAAAAAGGTTATGCTGAAATAAGTGCTGGGTGCATAATGGCAGATGGTTTGAGATACTCTTGTGGGTGTTGGTCGGTGTGCACTGCATGTGTTGTTAAAGTTTGTTGTCATTGTAGGTTCCATGTGAAGATGGGGTCCAATTTGGCAAAGAACCAGGAAAGCTGAAGTATGAGTGTGGAGGACATGAAGTACTTGTTTCCCAAAATGGAAGTGGATTTGATGTCAGATTTGCAAGTTAAGTATGGTTATCTATCATGTTTTGTTTTCGGTTGATTCTATGTCAAAGATGGGAACTGTGTTTCACTGGGTGCACGTTAATGGGAATTGCATGTGCTTTTGTAATGTTTGTTTTAGAAATGGAAATGTTTAGCATTTGTTCTACTGCTGCTGAATGTGTGAATCTTTTGTTCTCCTTCTCATAGGAAGCTATCAGTGTCACTGGAGAAGACTTTGGTGTGCTTTGTATGGAAGAAATGGGCTTAGATTGTATATGTTTTGGGTTGTGATGTGAAGTGTCCTCTGTTTGATGGCTAGAATATAGTAGAGCACTGTGGCTGTATCACTTTGGTCTGGTAGATACCAGAATTACCAATATCATGAAATGGCATTATTGTCATATCTGCAATCCCAATTGGAGAGGTTGGGTTCATGTGGTTGCTTACTTATGTGAAGTACTTCCTGTAATTACTTGCACAAAATGAAACTTCCTTTTGAAAGGAGTAGTTTGTTTGCCAGTGCGAATGTTCTAGCCATCAAAGTTGCAAGAGAATACTGTTAGCGGTTGTGTAATTTTATGGGCATTCTGATGTGTTTGTCAAATGTGTTCATACTGTTGTGTATGCTGTATTTGTATATCTTGGGTTGTGGTGGGATGACTCATGTAGTCATCCATGTTGTAGTGTGCTAAATCAGTCCAGTGTTTTTGAAACCATGGTGCAGTGCAGTCAAACAGCCGGAAGGCTGACGTTGTTACCAATTTGTCAGCCTTTCGGCTGTTTCGCTGCACTGCACCATGGTTGGGACTGTCCCGGACAGTCTTTGACTTAACATTTTGCACGTGCAGGAGCTGTTGAGGGAGCATGCTGGCCAGTTGCTAGGTGAGGTATGGTCAAGCACCATTCCCACCTGTCACAATACATGCAAGGTTGTGTACAGGGCTGAGTGAAAGGATGTGGAAATGAAATGTGAATGTTGCTTTTGGTCATCATGTTATGTAAACAGATATATGAATGTATGTGAAATAAAACATTGTCAATTAATGTGTATGAAAACGTTGGACAGTGTACAGTACTGCAAATCATTGATGTAAAGGATGCCTTGTTGAGTAAATAAAGCACTGTGTTGGCAAAAAAGAATCCATCTTGTGTATTGGTGTATTTTCCTGTTCACAAAATAACTGCAATCTAATTTCTGACAACTGTGGGGGTGGTCTGTCTTTGGGTGGGAGGAAGTGCTGAAACAGTAAGTATTCTGATTTAGGGTTGGGTTTTAGGGTTGGGTTGGGTTTTAGGGTTGGGTTTTAGGGTTGGGTTTTAGGGTTGGGTTTTAGGGTTGGGTTTTAGGGTTGGGTTTTAGGGTTGGGTTTTAGGGTTGGGTTGGGTTTTAGGGTTGGGTTTTAGGGTTGGGTTTTAGGGTTGGGTTTTAGGGTTGGGTTTAGGGTTGGGTTTTAGGGTTGGGTTTTAGGGTTGGGTTTTAGGGTTGGGTTTTAGGGTTGGGTTTTAGGGTTGGGTTGGGTTTTAGGGTTGGGTTGGGTTTTAGGGTTGGGTTTTAGGGTTGGGTTGGGTTTTAGGGTTGGGTTTTAGGGTTGGGTTTTAGGGTTGGGTTTTAGGGTTGGGTTTAGGGTTGGGTTTTAGGGTTGGGTTTTAGGGTTGGGTTTTAGGGTTGGGTTTTAGGGTTGGGTTTTAGGGTTGGGTTGGGTTTTAGGGTTGGGTTGGGTTTTAGGGTTGGGTTTTAGG